>JBANSL010000006.1:70157849-70565349 GCA_037127255.1 Persicaria tinctoria
CTAACATCTAATGGAAATAATAAAAATAACCTTAAAGTTTCCTAAAATAACTTAAGTAAAAGAAATACTAAAAATAGGAAATAAATATAATGTTCCAAAACTTAACAAAATCCCGTCAAAACCAGCAGCAGCTCAAAGAATGTGGATTTCGGCCAAGCTATAGGACGAATCTGGAAAAACCTTCAACAGCAAAGTTGTAGATCTCTTCGTCCTCGTTCCAACAAGGTATGGCACGCCTCAATCCGATCAATATTGAATCCGTACGACCCATTTTACAGAGACGTCGAAAAGCTGTCAAACTTCTGAACGAGAGTCTAAAACGTGATTAATCCAAGCTTGCACCTTTGGAGCATCTCCCATGGTGGAGCCTTCTTCTTCCTCTTGAGGATGACTTCCTTCTCACGAGCTCGAATCATAGGTGTGTCCGGAGGTGTCGTTGATGATGGCTTGGACGGTCCCGCATCAATCTCCCTTTCTTGAAAAGGATTCGTCCTCGAATCCAAGGTCGCATTTGATTCCGCAAAGGCATCCACACGAGTTCCTGGATCGAATACCACATGTCCATGGAAATCTATCTCAAGAACGATTGGTGTAGAGATTGACCACTCCTCGATGGTTATTGTCTCAGCTTCATCTACAAAATCAAGAAAAGAAACTTTATTAGTGCATAATTCATATTTCATGTCATCTTCATGATGTTCTAACTTAATATGCACTTGAGCTTGGTCATTAATCCCTAAGTTTTCATCCAATGCTAGCAAGTTTTCATCCTTTTTCAAGGCTGAATTTTCAATTAACTCAATGCTAGCAATAGTAGGAGTTTCATCATCAATGATCATATTAGAAACTATGTCTTCTTCTAAGCGTGTAGTTTGACACAAATCTTTGCTTTGATTATCAGCACAATGTATATGTTGAACATTTAAATCAATCAAAGAATCAACATGCTCATGTTCAAGGCAGTCATCTTTAGAGGCAAGTAAACTAATATCTTGATCATTATGAACATGCTCATCATGTTTATCACTAGAATTTTCAGATTTATTATCGCCTAGGTGATTAATCATGAGAGTTTTCTTATTAGGGCAATCCTTCATAATATGTCCTCTACCTTGGCATATAAAGCAAGGAATGTACATAGGTTCAAGAGTAGAAGAGTTAGGATTACTCCCTTTAGGGCCAGTAGATACCCTAGACGATTCATGTCCATTCCAAGACGCTTCACCATTGTCGATGGGCTGTTGGGGTGTTCGGCCTTCACTACCCCCATGGGGTTGGTTTGCTTTCTCCCTTGAGCCGCCATCAAACCTCCTTTGGGGCTGCTGCACATGGCCTTGGTGCCACCTTTGGGGTTGCCCACTCGACATTCTACCACCTTGGCTCCTGTATCTAGCATTCCTTTCCACTTTCATAGCTAAATGTAAAATTTCAGTAGGCGTAGAATATGGAAAGTAATCAATTTCACGAGCTAAGGCGGGGTGCAATATTCTAAGAAACCTAGCATTTGTATCTTCATAGGACTCAACTACATTAGCTCTAGCCATGGTTTCTTGCATTGCATAAAAGGTGTCCTCAACAGTTTTGCTACCTTGCTTAAGATTTTCTAATCGTTGTCTAAGCTCGCTAGCATAATGTGGAGGAGCAAACCTACTTCTCATAAGTGCTTTTAATTGAATCCAAGAAGCAATAGGTGCATCAAGGAATCTTCTTCTTTCTTTAACTAGATTATCCCACCAAATTAAAGCGAAACTTTGAAATTCTAGGGAAGCTAGTTGCACCTTTTTATGTTCAGAGAAGTTATGACAAATCCATATTCGATCCATCTTAATTTCCCAATCAATGTAAGCATCTGGATCGTTGGTACCATAAAATTGAGGGATCTTTACCTTTACCATACCTATGCCATCTTGCGCAGGCTCTCTAGGTGCTCGATAGTGGTATTGACCTCCTCTATCATTTCGTCTAGGACGTTGCTCCCAATGATCCTCCTCTTGGAAGTAGTCGTCGTCCTCTGTGAAGTAGTACTCATCTTGTTGCCATCGTCCTTTCCCTCGTCCCTGCATATTAGCCATCACAAAACAACAAACAAAGAAATATGTAAAGTTAGAAAAATATAAACAACCTCACAATGTGTTTCGCTCACACTCCCTCTCTAATTGGTATGTCACGCTTGTTGGGGCAATCCGCTTTGGGCAAATCAACACTCAAGCAAAGACTTAGCAACACAAGGTAAGAGATCAAGAGAATGGAAAGAAACAAACAACCGAAAAAAAACCAACAGGACAAAAGTCTCGAGTCGGTAGGACAAAGTATCGAGTCGGTAGTTTCACAACAGAAGCAAAGTATGGACTCGGTATCCCAAGGTATCGACTTGGTATGTGGAGTATCGACTCGGTATGTTAGGGTATCGACTCGGTACCTGTGGGTTTCCAGCACTGGACACACACAACACTGCACTCGACAGGGGTCAAGAGCAACTCGATATGGACTCAAAACACTCGATCAAGGGATCAAGCACTCGACAATGCTGAATAACAAAGAAAATAAAAGAAATCTTGGAAATTTACCTCTTTTGATTGAAAACCTTTAAGTTAGGATGTTGTAGTTGCAGTGTAGGGTTTCAATTTTTTGTGGAGGTGTATGTGTTTAGGATAGGGTATGTCGACTAGGGCTGAGAGAAGGGATTCACCAATTGTCCTTGGGAGCTTTCTTGCACTAGATCAAACAAACACTTTCCTTTTTTTTTTTGACTTACTTTTACCCCTAGTGAATTTTATCCTCCTAGGTCCAAGTTTTTAATGTGATTTTCGAAACTGATTTTTTTTTTTTTTTTTTTTATACTAATGCAAGAAAGACTCTAAGAATGTATATTGGACTCGAAAATTTAATGATAATGGTGAAAAGATAATAAAATTCAGCCCTAATGCAAATATATAGATAGAATGGCTATTTTAGGAAATATGATCTATCTTATGCCTTAATAGATATTTGATAGATATAATGTCTTTGATCCACCAAAAATCAGAATTTAAATAGGCAATAGATAATATGGAAATAGATATAGATAGATCAAAGTTCCAAAGATAGAACAAAGGATAGAAAAGATAACAAACTAGGGTTTGCTTTGTGTGGAGGCTGATTTTCGGCCAAGAGAAACTATGGGGACACTTTGTGCCGTCGGCTAGAGTGTACACAAAGGGATGTGTGCATTGACTTGGTCGACTCCACGGTCTCGGCTAGGCTTTGTGTTTAGGCTATGCAACCACAAACAATCACAAACTCAAGATTAGTAATTTAATCAAAAAGAATGCAAGAAGTAAATAACCAAACAAAGAAAAGACTCTATTTTTGTGTTTTTGTGTTTAAGAAAAGAAAAAGACTCAATCTTGATGTCGGAAACCAAAGCTCTGATGCCAATTTGATACGGGGTTAGCCGTGTGATGGTCCGATCTTCGACAACAAGCAAGAAACTCAAGAAAGACTCAAGAACTCAAACTGACGCAACAAAGAAACTTAAAGAATCGATCAAGAAACAAGCAAGATCGATCAAGACTCAACAAGAACGCAGCAAGACTTCAAGAACTCGACCAAGAATTGATCAAGAACTCCAAGAACGACGCAAGACAGCAACAAGAACAATAAAGACTCGACAAAGATAGATAAAGACTCGAAATTGAATGCAAGAATGGAAAGACACGACCTGATATGGACTGAGTCGATCTATGCAGAACAAGATAAAGACCCCAGGCCTCCTCAGAGGGTAGGAACCAATACCAATGACTACACAACCCGCCTCTACAACCCTACACAATCAAGCGGACAACTTGAAGGCACAAGGAGGGGGCTTGTGGATACTAGATTCACCAAGTCTTGCGAAGTTGATGAACGACAAAGCAAACCAAGCTAGATCAAACCAATTCGATGATCAACGAGCACAGCTCTAGTTGGATCAACAAGACACTCCATGTGTTTCACACAATTTGAGAGATCTAAATTCTATTCATAATGTTCTTATTGAATTACAATAGGAGAACTCGGAATATATAGGCCACGCATGGCTGTTGGGCCGAGTTAGATGATAGAATAAGATAAAACTAACATCTAATAGAAATAATAAAAATAACCTTAAAGTTTCCTAAAATAACTTAAGTAAAAGAAATACTAAAAATAGGAAATAAATATAATGTTCCAAAACTTAACAAAATCCCGTCAAAACCAGCAGCAGCTCAAAGAATGTGGATTTCGGCCAAGCTATAGGACGAATCTGGAAAAACCTTCAACAGCAAAGTTGTAGATCTCTTCGTCCTCGTTCCAACAAGGTATGGCACGCCTCAATCCGATCAATATTGAATCCGTACGACCCATTTTACAGAGACGTCGAAAAGCTGTCAAACTTCTGAACGAGAGTCTAAAACGTGATTAATCCAAGCTTGCACCTTTGGAGCATCTCCCATGGTGGAGCCTTCTTCTTCCTCTCGAGGATGACTTCCTTCTCACGAGCTCGAATCATAGGTGTGTCCGGAGGTGTCGTTGATGATGGCTTGGACGGTCCCGCATCACATCCTTAAAAAATTGGCTCCCAAAGCCATCTGAGCCCGGTGACTTATTGTTGCCAATACTCCAAATGCTTTTCCGAATTTCATCATAGCTAGGGATGCAGGTCCGAGAATCTGCATAGACTGGATTGAGCGTCTGTCCAGGCTGAAGACGAGGGAAACTAGCAGTAGCAACAGTCGTCGACAAGAGGTTTCGAAAAAAATGCAACACATGTGCTCTTATTTCCTTATCTTCTTCCAGAAAACGCCCTCTATCATCCTGCATCCTCACTATTGCATTCACCGCTCTTCTCTCCTTAACACTCCTATAAAACAAAGAAGAAGTCTCTTCTCCCATTGTCAACCAATGTAACTTAGCCTTCTGAGAGGTTAAGCTGATTAGACGTGCCATATTCTTCCTAAGCTCTGCCTCAGCCGCTTTAATATTAGACACCAGCTGCTCACAACTCTTATTACTCTGTAACTGGATTTGAAGTTCATGCAACGTACCTTTGTTCAACTTGACTACAGTTTGCAACTCAGGGAAGCGAGCTCTATCCCAAGGTTTTAACACCTCTTTAACATTTTTCAGTTTTTGTACCAACTTGAGCTGTTTAGATCCTCCATTATCTACTAGCCACGCAGCTTTGACAAGGTCAAGGAACTCAACCTCTTTGCCCCAAAAATTTTTATACTTGAAAGGGTAATGCTTGCTGGATGCAATGTTTCGTAGGATAACAACTCCAGACGAATGATCAGATACACCGGGAGTGTCAAAAAAATCCTTTTGAATCAGGATAAGAATCCATCCAGCTGCTGTTTACAAGCATACGATCCAATTTCCTCTCTATTCTAGCAGCTCCAGGACGATTGTTATTCCAAGTCAGAACAGCTCCTGTGTAAGGAAGCTCAGCCAGGTCGCAATCCTCAATAACAATTTGGAGCTCCTCAAATACACTATCAAAAACATGCTTCACGGGCCATATATCATCCACCCTCAAAATGCAATTAAAATCACCTAAGACGATCCAAGGCAAATCTATGACAACAGCTAATCTCCTCACTTCTTCCCAAAGTGGGATTCTTTCGGGCTTGAAACTGCAAGCGTATACAAAAGTAGCAGCAAAACGAAAGGAATTGTCTCTGCTCACAACCAAGCAATGGATGTACTGCTCATGTATTTCAAGCACACGCACATCAAACACCGCTGGGTTCCACGTAACCCAAATTCTACCTTTTACTTGCTCATTTCCATTCATGCAACATTTCCACCCTTGCATGAGTCTACTTTTCACATCTTCCACATTTTCTTTCTGCATTTTAGTCTCAAGCAATCCAATCAAGGCAATCTCATTTTCAAAACAGTAAGAGTTTATTAAACTGTCCTTCACCGAGTCATTCAGACCCACCACATTCCATGCTGCAAATTTCAGCTTATCCATAGGCTGGCATCTGGTGAGTGCTACCCTCACTTTCGAGATTCAATACGGAATCAGACTTAACCAGAGAATCGCCTACTGACAGCAGCTGTGAAGCTTCCTCAGAGTTCAACACATCAAATCTGGAGGGGGAACTGTTGAGCATCGTAACGCAGTTAGACTGAGCATAAGCTGAGTTTGGACGAGCAGCATTTCTCTTCACAACATCGCTCCATGAACCCACTTTCTCAAGACTGTCGATTAAAGCTTTTTCAGTGTTAACAACATCTGTTTGCTCTTCTAAAACCCCTGTACTTACATCTGTAACCAATTGTGCAGCAGCTGTAGGCGCTAAAACTCCTTCAGCAGAGACCCCAGACTTAATAATCTCATCTGTTAGCACACCCAAAGCAGCATCCACTTCAGAGCTAGCAGCACCATCTATGTCAACATAAATAACAGATGGAGTATTTAACTCCGAGCAATGGACATAATTGTTCATGGATGTTGAGGCACCAGAAAAACCATTTCTCATAACCTCTGACTGATTCAGGTGATTATCAAAAGGCAGCATAACTTCCTCCACTTTTTCCTTGCCTTTCCACTTTTCTTTATCCCTCGGAACCCAAACAAATTTCGACTTAGCCACACTCCGATTCTGAGCAGCAAATCTGTGCTGGGATGAGCTCATCCTAACTGGCTTAGTGTCCTGTCTACTGATGGATCGATTAAGCACACAAGACTCCATTGAGTGCCCAAATTTCTCACACAAACAACACATAGCTGGGAGCCACTCAAAAATCACTCGCTGCTGATAACATTTACCATTGGAATTCACAATATCTATGGACTGCACAGCCGCTTCTTTGACAGATACTTCAACAAGCAACCTAGCAAACGAAATTCTCTCCCCCTTCGCTGTTTTCTCATCAATGCAAATGGGGACACCAATCGAGCTTCCAATCCGACTAAGATTGTTGTTAGTGAACAGCGGGGGCTCCAAGTCCGGAAGGCACACCCAACATGGAATAGAATCAAATGCAGACCAGTCAATGGGCATACCAATGCTCCATTTTTCCAGAATCAAAGGTTTGGAACCCAGGATAGTCCAAGGTCCATTACCTAAAACCCAATCCAGATCCTTGACAGATTGCAGCCTGAACACAAAAACGCCATTGGTTTTCTGAAACACTCTGATACAGGGTTAGCCGTAGGTTGGTCCGATCTTCGACAACAAGCAAGAATAATCAAGAACTTAAAGAACGCAGCAAGAAATAACAAGAAAGATGCAAGATTTATGCAAGACTCAACAAGAAAGCAAAGAAACGCAACAAGACTCTCAAGAATCGATCAAGATAGGGCAAGATCGACCAAGAAACACCAAGAACAGAGGCTGTCCTCAATGTCCACTCAAAGAAGATGAACAAGACTCGATAAAGACTCGAAATTGCAACAAAGAATGAAAAGACACGACCGATAAGGACTGAGTCGATCTATATAGAACAAGATAAAGACCCCAAGCCTCCTCAGAGGGTAGGAACCAATACCAATGACTATATAACCCGCCTCTACAATCCGACACAATCAAGCGGACAACTTGAAGCACCAGAAGGGGGCTTGCGGATACTAGATTCACCAAGTCTTGCGAAGTTGATGAACGGCAAAGCAAACCAAGCTAGATCAAACCAATTCGATGATCAACGAGCACAGCTCTAGTTGGATCAACAAGACACTCCATGTGTTTCACACAATTTGAGAGATCTAAATTCTATTCATAATGTTCTTACTTGATTACAATGGAAGAACTCGGCTTAAATAGGCCTTAGGGGCTGAGTTGAGCCGAATTCTAGATAAAAGAAGATAAAAGAATTACTTAAAGTAATTAAATAAAATAACATCTAAAGTTTCCTAAAATAACTTAAGTAAAACTAATACTAAAAATAGGAATTAAACATAATGTTCAAAATATAATTAAATCCCGTCAAAAACCATTGACAGCTCAAAGAATGTGGATTTCGTCCAAGCTCTAGTTCGAATCTGGAAAAACCTTCAACAGCAAAGTTGTAGATCTCTTCGTCCTCGTTCCAACAAGGTATGGCACGCCTCAATCCGATAAATATAGAATCCGTACGACCCATTTTACGGAGATGTCGAAAAGCTGTCAATGCTGCTGGACGAATGTAAAACGTCATTTACATCTTTGGATCTTCTTCCAAGGTGGAGCCTTCTTCTTCCTCTTGAGAAGCACATCATCCGAAGGTGTCTTGGATGGTCTCGCATCACACTCTAACTTTGACATGCATCTCAAAGGTCTTGACACTAAGTAGAAGTTTTCTTTCGTAAAAGGAAAGCCCCCCTACGAAAGTGCACCCCTGTTAAGGATTCCGATCTCACGTCTAATGAAGGTGAACCTATCCTCCGCCAAAGGCTTAGTAAAAATGTAAGCCCATTGATAATCAGTTGAAATAAAGGATATGGACACATCACCTTTTTCGACATGGTCTCTAATGAAATGATTTCTTACATCAATATGTTTGGTCCTTGAATGCTGAACGAGATTCTTTGTAATGGAGATGGCACTTGTATTGTCACACTTAATGGGAATGTCTTTGAGGTTGATGCCAAGATCTCTCATTTGTTGAGCTATCCAAAGGATTTGGGAGCAACATGCTCCAACTGCTCTGTATTCGGCTTCAGCAGTAGAAAGAGCAACTGAGTTTTGTTTCTTTGAGTGCCAACTAATCAAGGATGCCCCTAAGAATTGGCAACATCCTGACGTGCTCTTCCTATCCACCTTATAGCCTGCAAAATCTGCATCAGAATATCCAATTAGTGAAAAATCTCTTTGCTTTCGGTACCACAAGCCAAGCTCCTTAGTTCCATTGAGATATCGAAAGATCCTCTTCACAGCCACGAGGTGAGATTCTTTAGGATCAGCTTGAAACCTAGTACACATGCAAACACTAAACATGATGTCAAGTCTAATATAAGTAAGATATAATAAAGATCCAATCATCCCTCGATACTCCTTTTGATTGACACTCTTCCCAGTCTTGTCTTGATCTAGAGATAAGGTTGAGCTCATGGGTGTCTTGGCTGCTTTGGATATTGATCCATCTTGAACTTCTTCAAGAGATCCTTAGTGTACTTGCTTTGGTTGACAAAGATCCCTTTCTTAGATTGATGAAGTTGTAATCCCAAAAAGAAGTTGAGTTCACCCATCAAGCTCATCTCAAATTCATTGCACATAATGTCAGAAAATTCCTTGCACGAAGATGTGTTAGTAGCTCCAAACAATATATCATCAACATATATTTGAATAACCAAAATGTCCTTTCCTTTGGTCTTGATAAAAAGAGTCTTGTCGATCAACCCCCTTTTAAAATCATTTTCTAAAATATATTTTGACAAGCGCTCGTACCAAGCTCTTGGGGCTTGTTTCAAACCATATAGCGCTTTGTCTAGTTTGTAAACATGATTAGAAAATTCTAAACTTTCAAAACCCGGGGGTTGAGCCACATAGAATTCTTCCTCTAAGAAACCATTAAGAAAAGCACACTTGACATCCATTTGATATAACTTTATGCCCATAAAAGATGCAAATGCTAATAATATGTGAATGGCTTCAAGCCTGGCTACGGGAGAAAAAGTCTCCTCGTAGTCAATACCTTCCTCTTGATTGTAGCCTTGAGCAACAAGCCTTGCTTTGTTCCTCACGATCTTACCATTCTCATCTAGCTTGTTCTGAAATACCCAACGTGTGCCAATGACTGATTGATGCTTTGGCTTAGGCTTCAAGGTCTAGACTTTGTTTCTTTCAAATTCGTTAAGCTCACTTTGCATAGCAATGATCCAGTCTGGCTCTTGAAGGGCCTCATCTACCTTCTTTGGTTCTATAAGAGAGACAAACGTGTGAAAAGCACAAAGATCTTTAAGTTTAGAACGAGTTTGAACTAGGGGTGGCAATCTCACCCGCACCCGAGGGGTACCCGCTTCATCCGACCCAAAAAAACGGGTGAAAATCCGATTCAAGGTGGATATTAAACGGGTGACGGGTGAACGGGTGACGGGTCGGGTCGGATTCGGGTGGTAGTAAGTTTACCCGTCACCCGACCCATCACCCGACCCGTGAATCACCCGACTTATTTTTAATATATATATTTATTTATAAATATATATATACAATCCTTTTCATCTAACCCTAATCTATCGACTCTTCACTCAGCCGCACAACTCAAGCCTCCCTCTTCTCTTCTGAGTCTTCTCCCTCCACTCCAGTCGAAGGCTCGAAGCACCAGTGCACCACGCGACCTCCAAGCACCAGTGCACCTCTGCCAGCATCTCCATTTGACCACCAGCCGGCGCCGACATGTCCACCAACTGCTCCTTCTCGACTCTAATGTTGGCTCCAATTCGGTGGGCACATTGAGCAGACACGAATCGGTACCCTCTCTGGCTCTCTCTCTATCTCTTTCTCAGTTTCTCTCTATCTTATTCTCTCTATTTGTTGCTCGTTAGTCATTAGATCCGAAATAGCAGTTGTTTGTTAGAATGTGGTGAGGAGTGGGAATGATGTGTACCTTAGCATGTTCAAGTTTGTGTTCAATGTTTACAAAACTTGCAATCTAATGGGATCTGGATTCTGGAAGGTAGGAGGCAAATTGTTAATATGACCTCTAATATTTTGGCAGATTCAAGGATCTTGCTCATAGTCCATCAACTATTAAATGAGCACAAGTGCTATTGTTCTTTTAGTGAAGAACCTAAAGTTATTAAGAACAAGACTCCATAAAAAAAATGGAAGAGTAAATTTTGTGGAAGTAAAGAGTAAAAAAAATGAGATGGATCAACTACAATTTCACTAGTTGTGATTATGCTGCAAATATGTGTTTCATGTACATAATCTTGTCCTAGTGAGGCGGGATAGGCTTGCAATTGCAGATACCCAGGGCTCATGTTATCATAATTGACACTCATATAGGAAAAATCCAATTAAGATTGCACCAAAATATTACATGATAATATGATATAGAATGATCTCCAGTATGTAGAGGCCTTATTTTGCTGCCATGAGGACATATTTTTACCTTCAGCTTAGGGTCTGCCTTTGTTTTGGAATGCAAATATATGTAATTATATGCTTTTCTAGGAACAAAAGATTGCCTTTAGCTTTAGGATCTACTTGTTATTTTTTAATTAAAGTATATGTGATAATGTGCATTAAGGTTGACACCATTTTTGGAGGAGATGGGCCTAAACGTGTTCGGTTGGAGGAGATGAGGGAGAAGCATTTCCTTCAAGATAGAGTTGAAACGTTGAGAGCTGTTCCACATGCCCAAGTGCAGTTTGTGCTAATATCTGGCCACATATTTCTAAATAGGTGATATGCTTTGAAGACTACAAGCTTAACCTCTTTTGCTTGGACGTTATTTTGTTTCTCATTTCTCAAAGACTATATCTTATGATTTGTTTTGTTTTCAAGACTAGTAGTATGTGTGATTGTTGGAATGATATTATGATGTAAAGCTTCTAAGACATTATTTTGTATGGTGGTTATAGTTTAGCAGGTTGTTTATTGTTAAATGAATATTGTTTTTGGTTCAATGAAGAGCTGATTTTTGTTTAAATTGTTAAATGAAGGCTGTTTTTGGTTCAATGAAGAGCTGTTTTTTGTTAAATGAAGGGTTATTTTTATAGTTTACAATTTTTTTTTTCAAATTTAAACAATTAGACTTTTCACCCGAACCACCCGATAATCCGGTGGGTGACGGGTGAAACGGGGCGGGTGATGGGTCTAGCGGGTGGTGGGTCGGATCGGGTGGTGGTTCCTGGGTGGTGGATCGGGTGAAAATTTGGACCATCCACCCACCACCCGACCCATTGCCATCCCTAGTTTGAACACTAGATGTAGGGTCAGAGATGATATCATTTAATGAGTGTGATGAAGAGTATTTGAATTTTCTTTGCTAGTATCAGCTCCTTTATTCGTCACACAAGCAGGATTAATTTGTGGTACATCTGACTCCGTGGATCTGTTAGGTTCAGTTACATCAGTTTTTGAAGTCTCAACACTTTTGGATTGGTCGCCAAGGGCTTTGGACAAAGCTTCAACACCTTGGGCCAATTCTTCAGTGTTGAGAATCTGATCGTGCATGTTCCTCTTCTCTGTGTTCTTGGTAGCAGCATCATCACCATCCTCGTTCTCTGTATGGATGTTAAGATCTAAATCTGCAACTCTTTCACTTAAAGAACCATCATTGCATTTATCAAATATAACATGTATACTTTCCTCAACTAACTTGGTCCTTTTGTTGAAGATTCTATATGCTTTGCTACTTGTGGAGTAGCCAAGAAATATACCTTCATTACTACGCGCATCAAATTTCTCAAGGTTATCTTTTCCCTTGTTATGAACAAAACAAGTGCAGCCAAAGGGTTTAAAATATGATATAAGGGGTTTGCGGCCTTTGAAAAGTTCATAAGGAGTTGTCTTTAAGATGGAACGAATAAGACAATGATTGAAAATATAGTTAGCTGTGTTAACAACTTCAGCCCAATAGGTTTTAGGTAATGCATTTTCTAAAAGCATAGTCCTGGCCAAGTCCTCTAGGGTGCAGTTCTTTCGTTCCACAACCCCATTTTGTTGAGGTGTCCTAGGAGCAGAAAAATTATGGGAGATGTCATATTTAGCGCAAAACAAATCAAACTGAAGTTGATCAAACTCCCTACCATGATCACTTCGAATTGACACTATGGGCTCGTTTCTTAAAGTTTGCAACTCCTTACAAAGTTTTGAAAACTCAAATAAGGCCTCTAATTTTTCTTTTAAAAATGCAACCCAAGTATATCTCGAAAAATCATCAACAACAACAAGCATGTACTTTTTACCATTGGGAGATTTGACTCGCATAGGACCACATAAATCCATATGTAAAAGTTCAAGGGGTCTAGAAGAACTTATAACCTTTTTGGGTTTGAAAGAGCTACGTGTTTGTTTACCTCGTGTGCATGCTTTGCACATATCAATACATTTGAAGTCCATTCCAGGTAGTCCTCTTACAAGCCTTTTGGACACAAGCTTCTGTAGTGTATATGGGCTCACATGACCGAGTCTCCTGTGCCAGAGCTTTGGATCTTCCATCAAAGCCTTTAGACAGGTTAAGCTTCCTTGTGCCACTTGCTTAGCATTCATAGCATAGGTGTTGTTATAACGATAGGCAGTTAGAACTACTTCACCTGTATCTTCTCTGCGCACTAGACATCTTTTCTTGTTAAATCCAACATTATTACCACTATCACATAGTTGAGAAACACTAAGCAAATTACACTTCAAACCATTAACAAGATAAACATTTTTAATATTATGGTTAGGATCACTCCCAACACTACCAATACCAACGATGTCACACTTTCCTTTGTCACAAAGAGTGATTGTTCCAATGGATTGCTTCTTTAGATCATGGAAGAGAGACCTCTTCCCACTCATATGTCTCGAGCATCCACTATCAATAATCCATTTTTTCTCTTTCACCTTGGTGATCTCCTGCAAAACAAACATCAACCTTTGTGGCTAGACCAATAAGCAAACTTAGATCCATTATTGGGATAAACCATATTTGGTAAAATAGTGCATTTGGGGACCCAAACTTGCGTTATCCGTTCTTTTCTCAAGTGAACAGGAAATGTATTGCGAATGATATGTGGATCGTTTCTTCTATAGGGGCAGGTCTCTTTTACATGTCCCTTTCTCGCACAGTGGTGACATATAGGAGAGGTTCTGCTTCCTTTTGCCATTACAAAAGTGGTAATGTGCTGCTTCTTTAAAAACCTTGGATTGTAACCAACACCACTTTTGTTTACAGAACTTTGTTGCTCACCCAACATCCTATCAAGAGTGCCTTTGGATTTGGTAAAACTTATGAGGGCTGTCTGTTGGTCTTGAATCTTTTTATTCAGGGAGATCTTCTCGCTCTCTAAGTCATGATGTTCATTTCTTAGAGAGGATAGCTCTTGCTTGAGTTTAGATTTCTCTGAGTCAAGAGTCTTGACTTTAATGTCAAGACCTGAATAAGAAGTTTCAAGACTTTTGACCCTCATAGACAGATCCTAAATAGTTCTTTCCTGATCCACAGTTTTCTTAATAAGAGTGTTACTTTGGGCAATAAGTTTCTCTTCATTGGAAATCATATTAGAAAGGAATTCCGATAATACCTCTTTTGGACTTGCCATAAGCTCTCCTGAGGCCATAAGACAGACATTGGCCTTCTCATCAACGGAGTCTGTGTCAGAATCGCTCCAAGTTGCCACAATGACTTTCTTTTTCCATCTATCACCTTTCTTGAACTGGCTCTTCGTCTTTTGAGGGCAGTCTTTCACAAGATGGTCTTTTTCACCACGATCAAAACAAGACAAAGGTCTAGTCTTCTTGTCATATTTGTTGTATTGAGACTTACCTCAAAATTTAGAAGACTCTGATCCATCCTTGTTGTTGAATTGCTTCTTCATTTTGAGGATTCAAGAAAGGCCCCTTGTAATAAGAGCAAAGAGATCATCCTCATCATCATCCTCATCTTCAGAATCAGACACGTCTTTGGGCTCATCCTTCTTAGAATTGAGTGCCAAGTTCTTAGTGCTAGCTGGGAATTCTACATCGTCGTCATTGAGAATCATCTCATGTGTGATCAGCTTCCCAAGCAAGTCATCAAATGGTAGAGTGGTTAGATCTTGGGCTTCCTCTATGGCTGTCACTTTAGAGCCCCATTTGTCTTTTGGGAGGCACCTCAATAACTTCCTCACTTTCTCAACGTTCTTAAAGGTCTTGCTGAGAGAGTCAAGGTTGTTGGTGATTTCCGTGAACCGTGTGAACATGGCCTTAATAGACTCATCATGCTTCATTTTGAAAAGTTCATACTTTCGAAGGAAGATACTGATCTTAGTGTCCATCACTTGACTGGTTCCTTCGTAGGTGACAACCAGCTTGTCCCAAATCTCTTTAGCTGATCTACAAGATGAAATACGGTTAAACTCATCAGTATTAAGACCACAATATAGTAAGTTAATGGCCCTGTAGTTTTTGGAGACGAGTTCAAGATCCGCTTGGATGTATTCAGCCTCGGTCTTTGCAACTTTGGTTCCATTTGGTCCGTCTTTCTTTGGAACCTTCGGACCATTCTCTATAATGTTCCAAAGTTCCAGATCTTGATCTATAATTAACACTTTCATCAAGGATCTTCAGTGGACGAAGTTGTTTCCTACAAAAAGTGTTGGTCTACTAGTGGACCTCCCTTGTGCAAATCCTCCGCTTTGCTTCACCAGACATGATCAAAACTCACAAGATTGTTAGATCAAAAGCAGCGAGTAAAGCTCTGATCCGAATTGAAGGTTCGATAATGTATAAAAAAGTAATATAAAGATACTCTAGAAGGGGGGGTTAAATAAAGTATGTCAACTTTTCACAGATAATCTCAAGACTTTTGAAACGCTTGCAAAACCCTTTGAGATTGGACGTAATTCTTTTCTCTGAAAAACCCAAATTACAAAAGAGTTATACAATTCGAAACAAGTGGGGAATTATGGTAAAGCAATAAGTAAAGGACGCAATGAATTGTTGACGAGGTTCGGCATGAACTTGGCCTACGTCCCCGCCTAGGGTTCTTCCACAACCCTAGGATTCAACCGGCTTTATTGATTCAGAAGACTTAGGATCCTAATAGCTCACCGAGAAGCCTCTCTCCTATACAATTGCAATCTAGTCAACTCACATTCCTTTGGAGTCCTAGACCAATCTAGAAGAGACCCACCTCTCTCAACTATCTAGTACAATCCACTTACACTTCGTTAATCAATCGCCTAGTGTCCACTTCCTGAGTTACAAACTCTCGAGTATAACACTCTCTCGAAATATATCCTATAAGCTCACTGTGTTACTCTCAAATGCTTTAAAACAAAATATAAGACTCTTAAGAACAAGCAGAGAGAACACGCTGAAGAGAAATTGTAAACTTGAGGGCTGAGTATGCAATATAGAGCGTCGATATTCGTAAGTGTCCGTCAGTCCTTTCTCTCTTCTTCATCTCCTTTTTATACTTGATGAAAACGGTGCCAATTGAAGGAAGAATCTTCACCCAACGGTTAGAACAGATCACGACAATCTTTACAATCTTTTATTCTGGGAATCTCCGAAGCAATGATCCACCAGATTCGATCTCCATGTCTTTTAGCTTAAGGAAGGAGATTACACTCGAAATTCTTGCTGCATTTGTTAGTGCATAATATATATAATAATATCTGGAAATATATATAATAATAACATCTGGAAATAATATGCACATAATACAGGTTTTGTGTTTCATCAACACAGATGTAGCTTCAAGACCTGTGACGCAAGCTATGTGCCAAAGCCTTTGAAACCATTTCCGATTTTCATCAAGGGAGTGGAGTTACCACATAGAACTGCTACTGGTAAATGAAACAGGAATATAATCAAACATATACAAACAACTGCAGATATCACTTTAACAAATGAAGTAGACATAAGAAAACTAATAAAACAAGATTTCAGTACAAGGTACTCACTGCAAACTAGACAACAAGTACCAAGCAATTTGATCCATTATGTAGGAAACGAAATCTCAAATGAGGATATTGACTGGATAACACGACAAGTATCAAACTCAGAAATAAAAAATGCAGTTTTTAGCCTAGCCAATGATAAATCCCCGAGCCCTGACGGGTTCCCTGCGGGGTTTTTCAAAAAATACTGGAGTATAGTCCCCTATTGTTAGTAAGGCGGTTAAGGGTTTTTTCCTTAGTGAAAGAATACTAAAACAAACAAATCATACGTTTATAACATTAATTCCTAAAATAGATAACCCTACCACAATATCGCATTATAGACCAATAAGCTTGTGCACAACAACATACAAAATAATATCCAAAATACTCTCATCAAGACTAAAAAAAGTTATTCCCAAGCTAATCAACCCATTAACCTTTACAGCAGGGAGATCTATACAAGATAATATACTAATCGCTAATGAAATATTTCACTCATTCAGTAAGAAAAATGGGAAAACAGGCTGGATGGCAGTTAAACTAGATATGGAAAAAGCATTTGATATGGTAGACTGAGACTTCTTATTCTCCATTCTGCTTAAATTTGGATTCTCTCCTAAATTCACAGAATGGATCAAGGAATGCATTACCTTGGTCACATACTCAGTGCTGGTCAATAATGAACCTACAGAAATATTATTTCCAAAAAGGGGTTTACGACAGGGCGACCCACTATCCCCTTATCTTTTTTTAATAATATCATAAATCTTGGCTAGAGGACTGCAATACGAGGTTGACAAACCACAAATCCATCTAGGTATAAAACTAACACATGGAGGAACAAAAATTCCTTTCTTGGCTTTCGCAGATGACATTGTCATTTTTGCTTCGGCCACCAAAACAGGTTGTGACCAAATTAACAAAGTGCTACAAGAATATTCATCACTATCAGGACAACGTATTAATAGGCACAAGTCTCAATTTCAAACATCCAAAAATATTTCACCCACACAGAAAAACCTTATTAGAAATGAACTTGATAGCTCATACTACGGCCAAATTTTTTCCGTTTCAAAAAAAAAAAAGACAAAGGGTTACTATACGTGAAACCTATCTCTCTCCTCCCTCTCGATCTCCAGCTTTCTTCTCCAAAACCAGATCTAAAACATAACCTTTGTATGCTCTCCTTTAGCTCATACTTTTGTCAATGGCCCTCAAAAGAGGAGTGCAACACATCTCCACTAATAAGCTTCTTTCTCTTGTTTCTCTTCTCCCAATCTTGGATATGTGATGAGAATGACGTTTTTGTGCTTCTCCCTGTCAATGGAAAACTACCACACATATGGGGCGACACGATTCCTGTCCAGATCTACTGCCATGAACCCGAAATCACAACTCTCTCTTCCTTACCGGTTCTGGTCAATCTCTCTCGCTATTTCCCCTTTTAAATATAGTGAGTAGATTGGTGTCACACCTCGTTGTTCGTCCGAACCAGTGATATTTTCCGCCAACTTCAGCCCCACCTTTAATTGTTAAATTTTAGGGCCCGTTTGGTACTGATATACGTATATCAGATATGGGTATGGGTATCACTTATACCCATACCTAGTGTTTGATAAATTGGTATATAGGTATCAATTTGATACACCCATAATTCCCTTCCTTTTGTATTTTTCTCCCTTCTCATATACCCTTCAAGGGAGGGATATCAAAAAATATCAAATTAGACGCTCTCTCTTCTTTCTCCCTTCTATTTGCTGAATGATGAGTTCATCGTCCGACCTCCAACCTAGGCTGCTCCGACCATGGCTGCTCCATCCTCCACACCTCTCTGATTGCATATCCTTAATTGATGGCCACCCAAATCTATCTATCTGACTATTATATATATTAGGGGTTTTCAATTGTTTTTCATGGTTGGTCAATTGAATGCTTGGCCAATTTTCCACTGAGATCTGGCCCTCTCCACATGATTTTTGATCGAAATCATTGTCCTCTTTCATAGATTCAAGTACTTCGCAACAGATCTTGAAAGCAGCTTATGTTTTTTTTGTTCAATGGTGGGGTAATCTGGGTTTTTAAAAAATTCCAGCAAACCAAAGCCTAAACCTGGGTTTTTCAAATTCCAGCAAACCAAACCCTAAATCTGGCTTATTAGAATTTCTGGACGAATATAAACATATGGGACTTTATTAATTTGATTTTTTCATGAATCTAGGCGTATGTGAGACTCACCTCACGATGAAGGTGCACACGTTATGGGATGCTTGAGTATATGATTAGAAATGGAAGCATTCTGTTGGAATTTACTCAATCTTATACCCATATTCGTATATGTTTAGCATACCAAACACGGATATAGATATCGGATTTGATACCCATATCTCTGATATTGATATCTGATATTGATATCTGATACCCATATCTGATATCTAATATATGTATATGGATACCAAACGGGCCGCTTTTTTTGGTTAGGGTTTTCACTTGTTACTTCTCCATCTCTAACAGATCCGCTTTGTGACGTATTTGGATTTTTTCAATTTTAGGTTTTTGGTTAGGGTTTTCAAAACAGTTAGATGGTATGTCTGAAGCTGTAGCGGTCAGTTGCTATGTGGTTACTGATTTGGATTTTTTTTTGTTGTATTTGTAGATGCTAAATAGATCCGCTTGACTTTGATGTTATGCAGTCAACAAAGAGGCATCTATCAAAACGTCTAGAGAGCTTGGATTGGAAGGTGGAAGACCAGAAAGAAATGTCCAACTTAATTGCTCATGATGTTAGTATTCTTTCTGGCCCCAAAATATCTGCTTGTAATCATTCTAGCAGCTCCTCCTTAATTATCTGTGTTTTGTTCATACTGAAGGCTATTTGATGCGGGACCATCCAAGCCATCATCAAAGACACCTCCGGACACACCTATGATTCGAGATTATGAGGATGATGTCCTTCTCAAGAGGAAGAAGAAGGCTCCACCATGGGAGATGCTCCAAAGGTGCAAGCTTGGATTAATCACGTTTTAGACTCTCGTTCAGAAGTTTGACAGCTTTTCGACGTCTCTGTAAAATGGGTCGTACGGATTCAATATTGATCGGATTGAGGCGTGCCATACCTTGTTGGAACGAGAACGAAGAGATCTACAACTTTGCTGTTGAAGGTTTTTCCAGATTCGACCTCGAGATTGGACGAAAATGCACATCTTTGCAAGCTGTCACTGTTTTGACGGGAATGGATCCTATTAGGCCGAAATTGGGCTTTTCTACATGTTATTTTTAGATACCTTATTTACTTATGAACGAACCAACAAGCAAGAACGGAAGCAAGAATGAATAAAGACTCAAAGAACGCAGCAAGAACAATGCAAGATTTCCAAGATTCGACCAAGATCAGTTCAAGATCGATCAAGAAAGAACAAAGACTCGACAAGACTATGCAAGACTCGATAAAGAATTCAAGAAACGATAAAGACACGACCGATAAGGACTGAAACGATCTATGCAGAACAAGATAAAGACCCCAGGCCTCCTCAGAGGATAGGAACTGATGCGGGACCATCCAAGACACCTTCGGACGATGTCATTCTCAGGAGGAAGAAGAAGGCTCCACCTTGGGAGAAGATTCAAAGGTGCAAATGACGTTTTAAACTCGTTCAGAATACTTGACAGCTTTTCTACGTCTCTGTAAAATGGGTCGTACGGATTCAATATTGATCGGATTGAGGCGTGCCATACCTTGTTGGAACGAGGACGAAGAGATCTACAACTTTGCTGTTGAAGGTTTTTCCAGATTCGTCCCTATAGCTTGGCCGAAATCCACATTCTTTGAGATGCTGCTGGTTTTGACGGGATTTTGTTAAGTTTTGGAACATTATATTTATTTCCTATTTAGTATTTCTTATACTTAAGTTATTTTAGGAAACTTTAAGGTTATTTTTATTATTTCCATTAGATGTTAGTTTTATCTTATTCTATCATCTAACTCGGCCCAACAGCCCTGCGTGGCCTATATATTCCGAGTTCTCCTATTGTAATTCAATAAGAACATGATGAATAGAATTTAGATCTCTCAAATTGTGTGAAACACATGGAGTGTCTTGTTGATCCAACTAGAGCTGTGCTCGTTGATCATCGAATTGGTTTGTTTTAGCTTGGTTTGCTTTGCCGTTCATCAACTTCGCAAGACTTGGTGAATCTAGTATCCACAAGCCCCCTTCTGGTGCTTCAAGTTGTCCGCTTGATTGTGTCGGATTGTAGAGGCGGGTTGTGTAGTCATTGGTATTGGTTCCTACCCTCTAAGGAGGCCTGGGGTCTTTATCTTGTTCTGCATAGATCGACTCAGTCCATATCAGGTCGTGTCTTTCCATTCTTGTTCTTGAATTTCGAGTCTTGCATCTTTCTTTAAGAGTCTTTGCTGCGTTCTTTGCTTTCTTGATCAATCTTGAACCTTTCTTGATCATTCTTGATTGTTTCTTGCAGATCTTGAATCGTCTCTTTGAGTCTTGTTAGAGTCGACATCAACAGCCCTTGGTTCTTGGTGTTTCTTGCGTTTCTTGAGTCATTCTTGTTTAGTTCTTGCTTGTTGTCGAAGATCGGACCAACCCACGGCTAACCCCGTATCAAATTGGTTTTGTTTTTCAGCATTGTCGAGTGCTTGATCCCTTGATCGAGTGTTTTTGAGTCCATATCGAGTTGCTCTTGACCCCTGTCGAGTGCAGTGTTGTGTGTGTGTCGAGTGCTGGAAACCCCAAGGTACCGAGTCGATACCCTCACATACCGAGTCGATACCCCACATACCGAGTCGATACCTTGGCATACCGAGTCCATACTTTGCTTCTGTTGTGAAACTACCGACTCGATACTTTGTCCTACCGACTCGATACTTTTGTCCTGTTGGTTTTTTTTCGGTTGTTTGTTTCTTTCCATTCTCTTGATCTCTTACCTTGTGTTGCTAAGTCTTTGCTTGAGTGTTAATTTGCCCAAAGCGGATTGCCCCAACAAGCGTGACATACCAATTAGAGAGGGAGTGTGAGCGAAACACTTGTGAGGTTGTTTTTATTTTTCTAACTTTTACATAGTTCTTTGTTTGTTGCTTTGAGATGTCTAATAGTCAGGGAAATGACTGGTACACTACCTTTATGGAGAACATGGCTAAGATGAATGCAAGCATGGCTAAGATAAACATGGCTAAGATAAATGAGGACTTGGAGAGGACGAATAAACGATTGGCGGCCCTAGGTTATCAAGTTATCCCTGGATTTAAAGTTCCATCTAATGAAAGGGAAGAACCTCATCCTATTCCTCCTAATAATGTTATTCAACATCATGTTTCTTCTAGGATAGATGCTTCTCTTATTGCTGAAATTAAAGAGTATGTTGATAAAAAGGATCAAAATCTTAATTTACTTGCCTATGATCATGATAATGTTTGCCTTGAATATGAGAATGATGATTCTTTGATTGATTTAAATGTTCAACCTATGCCTTGTGATGATAATCAAAGAAAAGATTTATGTCATACTACATGCTTAGAAGAAGGCATAGTTTCTAATATGATCATTGATGATGAAACTTCTTCTACTATTGCTAGCATTGAGTTAATTGAAAATTCAGCCTTGGAAAAGGATGAAAACTTGCTAGTTTTGGATGGAAACTTAGGGATCATTGACCAAGCTCAAGTGCATATTAAGTTAGAATATCATGACATTCATCTGGAATTTGAATTATGCACTCATAAAGTTTCTTTTCTTGATTTTGTAGATGAAGTTGAGATAATATCCATCGAGGAGTGGTCAATCCCTACACCAATCAGCCTTGATAAGGGTTTCCATGGACATGTGATATTCGATCCAGGAGCTCGTGTGGATGCCTTTGCGGAATCAAATGCGACCTTGGATTCGAGGACGAATCCTTTTCAAGAAAGGGAGATTGACGCGGGACCATCCAAGACACCTTCGGACGATGTCATTCTCAAGAGGAAGAAGAAGACTCCACCTTGGGAGAAGATTCAAAGGTGCAAATGACGTTTTAAACTCGTTCAGAATACTTGACAGCTTTTCTACGTCTCTGTAAAATGGGTCGTACGGATTCAATATTGATCGGATTGAGGCGTGCCATACCTTGTTGGAACGAGGACGAAGAGATCTACAACTTTGCTGTTGAAGGTTTTTCCAGATTCGTCCTATAGCTTGGCCGAAATCCACATTCTTTGAGCTGCTGCTGGTTTTGACGGGATTTTGTTAAGTTTTGGAACATTATATTTATTTCCTATTTAGTATTTCTTATACTTAAGTTATTTTAGGAAACTTTAAGGTTATTTTTATTATTTCCATTAGATGTTAGTTTTATCTTATTCTATCATCTAACTCGGCCCAACAACCCTGCGTGACCTATATATTCCGAGTTCTCCTATTGTAATTCAATAAGAACATGATGAATAGAATTTAGATCTCTCAAATTGTGTGAAACACATGGAGTGTCTTGTTGATCCAACTAGAGCTGTGCTCGTTGATCATCGAATTGGTTTGTTTTAGCTTGGTTTGCTTTGCCGTTCATCAACTTCGCAAGACTTGGTGAATCTAGTATCCACAAGCCCCCTTCTGGTGCTTCAAGTTGTCCGCTTGATTGTGTCGGATTGTAGAGGCGGGTTGTGTAGTCATTGGTATTGGTTCCTACCCTCTAAGGAGGCCTGGGGTCTTTATCTTGTTCTGCATAGATCGACTCAGTCCATATCAGGTCGTGTCTTTCCATTCTTGTTCTTGAATTTCGAGTCTTGCATCTTTCTTTAAGAGTCTTTGCTGCGTTCTTTGCTTTCTTGATCAATCTTGAACCTTTCTTGATCATTCTTGATTGTTTCTTGCAGATCTTGAATCGTCTCTTTGAGTCTTGTTAGAGTCGACATCAACAGCCCTTGGTTCTTGGTGTTTCTTGCGTTTCTTGAGTCATTCTTGTTTAGTTCTTGCTTGTTGTCGAAGATCGGACCAACCCACGGCTAACCCCGTATCAGGAACCAATACCAATGACTACACAACCCGCCTCTACAACCCTACACAATCAAGCGGACAACTTGAAGCACAAGGAGGGGGCTCGTGGATACTAGGATCACCAAGTCTTGCGAAGTTGATGAACACAAAGCAAACCAAGCTGAGATAGATACCAATTCGTGATCAACGAGCACAACTCTAGTTGGATCAACATCACTCAATGTGTTTCACACAAGTTTGAGAGAACTAATTCTATTCATTGAAAGCTGAATGTTTACAATGTATGAAATCGAAATATATAGACTACTCTAAAGCCTGATGGGCCGAGTTAAGTGAATAAAATAAACAACTAAATTAAACACCTAAAACATAAGTAAATAAGGTCTCTAAAAATAACATGTAGAAAAGCCCAATTTCGGCCTAATAGGATCCATTCCCGTCAAAACAGTGACAGCTTGCAAAGATGTGCATTTTCGTCCAATCTCGAGGTCGAATCTGGAAAAACCTTCAACAGCAAAGTTGTAGATCTCTTCGTCCTCGTTCCAACAAGTTATGGCACGCCTCAATCCAATAAATATTGAATCCGTACGACCCATTTTACAGAGACGTCGAAAAGTTGTCAAATGACTATGAACGAACCAAAACGTCATTTAATCCAAGCTTGCACCTTGGGACTTCTTCCCATGGTGGAGCCTTCTTCTTCCTCTTGAGAAGGACATCATCCTCATAATCTCGAATCATAGGTGTGTCCGGAGGTGTCTTTGATGATGGCTTGGATGGTCCCGCATCAATCTCCCTTTCTTGAAAATGATTCGTCCTCGAATCCAAGGTCGCATTTGATTCCGCAAAGGCATCCACACGAGCTCCTGGATCGAAAACCGCATGTCCATGGAAATCCATCTCAAGAACGATTGATGTAGAGATTGACCACTCCTCGATGGTTATTGTCTCAGCTTCATCTACAAAACCAAGAAAAGAAACTTTATTAGTGCATAATTCATATTTAATGTTATCTTCATGATGTTCTGACTTAATATGCCATTGAGCTTGGTCATTAATCCCTAAGTTTCCATCCAAAACTAGCAAGTTTTCATCCTTTTCCAAGGCTGAATTTTCAATTAACTCAATGCTAGAAATAGTAGAAGAATTTACACCATCAATGACCATATTACTAACTATGCCTTTTTCTATGCATGTAGTATGACACAACTCTTCACTTTGATTATCATCACAAGGATTAGGTGGAACACTTAAAACCTTACTATCAATCAAAGAATCATCATGCTCATATTTAATGCAAACATTATCATCATAGGCAATTAAATTAAAACCTTGATCAACATTATTATCAACATGCTCTATATTTTCAGCAATAAAAGAAGCATCTATGCTAGAAGAAACATTAATGTGGGTAGAAATAGGATGAGTTTCTTCCCTTTCAATTGGTGACACTGCAACTTGAAGTGGGACTTCTTGTACGAACACCGTATTAGAGCCATAACGTTGACGCTCTATTGCTTCAAAGCTTTTTTCCATCTGAGCCATGTACCCCATGAAGGTATTGTACCAGTCGTTGCCCTCGTTAGTAGACATTGCAACAAAGACAAGAAACAAGGAACTATGTAAAAGGTTAGTAAAACTTATAAACAGCTCACAATTGTTTTTCGCTCACACTCCCTCTCTGATTGATATATCACGCTTGCTGGGGCAATCCGCTTTGGGCAAATCAACCACCAAGCAAAAACTAAGCAATCAAGGTATGTAATGAATGAAACAACGCAGAAGAGTACTCAACAAGGGCTGTAGAGCACTCGATGTAAGCAAACAACTCAATTCAAACAAAACAGATGGGAATTTGCAAGAATTCAACTTGAAATAGACTAAGGAGTACTCGACAGTAGCAAGGGAGCACTCGACACCACAAGAGATCACTCGGCAGGGGCTGAGATCACTCGACCAAGACAAGAGAGAACTCGACCAAACAGAGCTCTACTCGACACAAATAGAAAATAAGAGAAATAAAGAAAACTTGGAAATTTACCTCTTTTGATTGAAAACCTTTAAGTTAGGACGTTGTAGTTGCAGGGTGGGGTTTCAATTTTTGTGGAGGTGTGTGTGTTTAGGATAGGGTATGTCGATTAGGGCTGAGAAAAGGGTTCACCAATTGTCCTTGGGAGCTTTCTTGCACTAGATCAAACAAAACACTTTCCTCTCTTTTTTTTTTTGACTTACTTTTACCCTAGTGAATTTTATCCTCCTAGGTCCAAGTATGGTCTTTTTTTTTTTTTTTTGACTGAAATTCGAAACTGATATATTTTTTTTTTTAACCTAATGCAAGAAAAGACTCAATGAATGGAAGAGGACTCGAAAATCTGAAGTTAATAGGTGAAAAGATAAAAATTTTAGCCCTAATGCAAAGATATAGATAACAAATGGCTAATTTAGGTAATAGGATCTATCTTTTGCCTTAATAGATATTTGATAGATAAAATAATTATATCCACCAAAAATCAGAATTTAAATAGGCAATGGATAAAATATAAATAGATATAGATAGATCAAAAGTTCCAAAGATAGAACAAAGGATAGAAAAGATAACAAACTAGGGTTTGCTTTGTGTGGTGTAGTAGAATCGGCCAAAGGGGACTATGGGGACAGAATTGCCGCCGGCTTAGGGTGTTCACAATGGGATTGTGTGCACCTTTGGTCGACTCCACGGTCTCGGCTAGGCTTTGTGTTTAGGCTATGCAACCACAAACAATCACAAACTCAAGATTAGTAAATTAATCAAAAAGAATGCAAGAAGTAAATAACCAAAACAAGAAAATGACTCTTTTTTGTGGATTTTGTGTTTAGAAAAGAAAAAGACTCAATCTTGATGTCGGAAACCAAAGCTCTGATACCAATTTGATACGGGGTTAGCCGTGAGATGGTCCGATCTTCGACAACAAGCAAGAAACTCAAGAACGGAAGCAAGAATGAATAAAGACTCAAAGAACCCAGCAAGAACAATGCAAGATTTCCAAGATTCGACCAAGATCAGTTCAAGATCGATCAAGAAAGAACAAAGACTCGACAAGACTATGCAAGACTCGATAAAGAATTCAAGAAACGATAAAGACACGACCGATAAGGACTGAAACGATCTATGCAGAACAAGATAAAGACCCCAGGCCTCCTCAGAGGGTAGGAACCAATACCAATGACTACACAACCCGCCTCTACAACCCTACACAATCAAGCGGACAACTTGAAGCACAAGGAGGGGGCTCGTGGATACTAGGATCACCAAGTCTTGCGAAGTTGATGAACACAAAGCAAACCAAGCTAAGATAGATACCAATTCGTGATCAACGAGCACAACTCTAGTTGGATCAACATCACTCAATGTGTTTCACACAAGTTTGAGAGAACTAATTCTATTCATTGAAAGCTGAATGTTTACAATGTATGAAATCGAAATATATAGACTACTCTAAAGCCTGATGGGCCGAGTTAAGTGAATAAAATAAACAACTAAATTAAACACCTAAAACATAAGTAAATAAGGTCTCTAAAAATAACATGTAGAAAAGCCCAATTTCGGCCTAATAGGATCCATTCCCGTCAAAACAGTGACAGCTTGCAAAGATGTGCATTTTCGTCCAATCTCGAGGTCGAATCTGGAAAAACCTTCAACAGCAAAGTTGTAGATCTCTTCGTCATCGTTCCAACAAGGTATGGCACGCCTCAATCCAATAAATATTGAATCCGTACGACCCATTTTACAGAGACGTCGAAAAGCTGTCAAATGACTATGAACGAACCAAAACGTCATTTAATCCAAGCTTGCACCTTGGGACTTCTTCCCATGGTGGAGCCTTCTTCTTCCTCTTGAGAAGGACATCATCCTCATAATCTCGAATCATATGTGTGTCCGGAGGTGTCTTTGATGATGGCTTGGATGGTCCCGCATCACTATTAGTCAATTCCATTGATACGAATAAAGAGACTATTTTTCTCGCTTTCCTTAGATTAAATGTGGTTTTTGGATAATGCTTCTGAAAAATATACTAGTTTTTTTTTTATTACAGAGAAAGTTACTTTTCGGCATGCTTGCATACTATTTTTCTTGCCTAGCAAATGTTAATGAGTTCCTTTTTTTAAAATGACCCGTACTTGGTTGTGGAATGTGGATGTTTTTGTTTCCTTGGATATGATCTGCTCCTGTTCTTTTTTTTTGCTTTAGTATCTTTTTATTTAGCTGATATATGTTATATTTCTATTGTTTCTTAATTTGCTGTTGAAAGGTGTTTCCAGAATCAAACAAGAAATTTGCCGAAATTCATCATCTTTGCAGCGGTCACTGTTTAGACGAATTTCCACATATTTATGTAATTTATTTCGAATTTATGTTATTAAATTAGACTTAATTATTTTATGTAATTAGGAAAATAATGTGGGAAGGAAAATATCTCATCTAGATAATTCCTTTTCCACCAAGTTTTATTTATCTATTTTTAGTTAGTTTGATTTATTTCATGATTATTTTATCTAGCTTTATCAACCAAAACTCTATTTTTTGCATAAGATAGAATTGGTCTATTGTCTATTTAAACTCATGTTTTAAATTCAATAAAAAATAGATTGGAATTAATATTGTGGAACCCTTTTTATGATTAAAAATGTTCTACAATTTGCCAATCCAAAGGCTCTCACAAACACTTTTGCTTTCTTGTTCACTCGGCCATCACAAAACCCAAACACCATTACAATTCTATCAGCAAAAGCACAAATCAAACCCAGAAAACCATCGCTGGAATTCTATCGGGCAAATATACGGCGTGATTCTTGATCTTGAGCCCACAGGCGAAGGATCGGGTATCCCAAACGCATCAAGTGGTATCGGATTTCAGGTGTATGCAAGTTCTTTACTCTCTTGATTATTTAATTGAGTGATTTATTTCGTGCCATGTTTTTCACCATTCCCGCTGCATAAATTTTTAATTTTTATTTTTCACCCTTCAAATTTGGCACTTTATTTAGGTTTATTTTCTTATTTGGATCTTTAATTTGGAAGATATTGAGTTCTTGATTGCAAGTTTTGATTTTTATTCCCTTTTACTACATATTATGCCTATGAATTTGATTCTTGGATTAAAGCGTTATGAACTTGCACCACTGAAAAACCCTAATTTTTCAGATACTAGCATACCTTTACTGTTCTGTCGCCATTACAACAATTACAGCAACAATACAGTAGTAAAAAAAACGAGAGCAATTATTAAAAAAAAAAGATACTAGGATACCTTTACTTGTTGAGTTAGTAAGTCTTCCTTTGTTATTTCTGTTCTTTTCTACTTGTTAGATGATCTGATTGGTTTTAAGCATTACAAAAGAACCTCATTTGTGTGATATTGTGCTGTGCCGACACAGGAGCCTTGGTCACACCCCTATTTTTCTGAACCGTGTTGCAACCGTCAGATAATAGTTGACGGAGTGTGTGCACTTGCTTACCCTTGTGATTGCATTGATTAAACTGAATTTTTATTGCATCACATTGTATTTTTTTTCCTACACTAATGCCGCTTGTTCTTACTTGATATCCTTGTTATCCGTCTTGCGGCTGATTCAATTTGCAATTTGATCTTACCTTGCTATCTTCAATATTGCATAATTCTGTGTCCAGGGAAGATTACTTGAATATTGTGCCTTGTTTTTCCGCCTCTTTGATTTCTAAAATTGAATCACTCTTAGGATTAAAAGGGCTTGCATTACTTGGTTTCTGGTTTTTTCTCCGTTTACTTGTTTCTCTTCTGATATTGTAGGAACATGACTAACGACAATGACGACCATAACTCTTCCCCTACCCCTCCTACTACCCTGACTGCATCCGATGTGCAGTCCATCATTGAGGTTGCCTCAAAAGCCAATTCCCTACCACTTCAGGAAGCGCTGGTGGCTGATCAAAGCGAGCACACCTTTTACACCAGGTGTGTGGTTCAAGAGTCCACAATCGCGGTCATCATCAATGAAAGGAGCTCTTGTAACTTGATCAACGAAAAGGTGGTCGAGTACCTCCATCTAGCAACTACCCCTCGAGCACAACACGATGGTTATAACGGTATCACGGATGGTAACTCTGACCCTCTTGTTACTAGACAATGCTTGGTTTCGTTTCAAATGGGTAATTATTGTGATCAAGTGTTGTGTGATGTCGTTAAAATGGATTGTTGTCATATTCTTTTAGGCCAACCTTGGTTAAATGATCGGCAAATTCTTTAAAATGATCGCTTACATACCTTTGCTTTTAAGTTTGCTGGGATGAGATTCATCCTCCTACCCTTATCTCCTCAAGCTGTTTTGAAGGAACAGGTACGACAGCGCCAATACAAAGCCGAGAAGGACGCTGCTGCAAGACGGGAAGCGCACTGTGGCACATACACCAATCAGGCTGCACCCGCGGCCATAACATCCTGCACCCCTGATTCAGTCGTGCCCGCAGCCCAGGATGAGATCAAAATCGTGGCCCCAGATTCAGCACATCGCATCAAACTTTTTTCGCAGATTCCTGTTGACTCCGACCTCAGAATTGAATCAACTCCATATTATTGTGAAGCTAACTCGACGAGCTTTCCAACGGTGGGTCACACACTGTAGGACTCTTCCGTTAAGGCACCCGAAACCACTCTGTTAGTGGACTGCAGTGCTGCGCATGATGTGTTGGGTGCTTCAACGATGAGGACATTGGGGACACTTCTCTTGAGTTAGGTATTGTACCTCTTCAGAATGTTCCTAATGTTGCGGATTCTGAAGTTCATAGGGTTATTGAGCCTTTTAATATTTGTCCTTTTCATTGCTCAATGATCGCTATGACAGGTGTTGTGTTTGAGGTTCCTTTGTCTCAAATTTTGTTGGGGTTATCTCACGCTGAATCTCAGGGAAGTTATTTTTTGATTCCTGATCTTTCCCCTTTGCTCCTCAATAACGCGATTTGAGGACGAATCGAAGCTAAGAAGGGGAGAATGATGGGGATCAAGATGGCCTTCTGTGGGTCAAACAATGATCTTGCTTCAGGCGAGCTCTCAAGACCGATTCGAGGGCTATTGATGGCAAAGAGTGTCATCCTCAAGAAGAAGAAGAAGGCTAAACCATGGAAGAAGGTTCAACAATGCAATGGGAGTCTAGGCACACGTTTTGGTTAGTTCATGTGGTTTGACAACTTTTCGACGTCTCAGTAAACTGGGTCGTACGAAGTCAATATTTATCGGATTGGTTCATGCCATACATTGTTGGAACGAGGACGAAAAGATCTACAACTTTGCGGTTAAGGTTTTTTCCATAATCAAACTCGAAGTTGGCCGAAATTCATCATATTTGCAGCTATCACTGTTTGGACGAATTTTCACATATTTATTTAATTAATTTCGAATTTGTGTTATTAAGTTAGACTTAATTATTTTATGTAATTAGGAAAATAATATGGGAAGGAAAATATCTCATCTAGGTAATTCCTTTTCCACCAAGTTTTATTTATCTATCTTTAGTTAGTTTAATTTATCTTAGAATTATTTTATCTAGCTTTATCAACCAAAACTCTATCTTTTGGACAAGATAAAATTGGTATATTGTCTATTTAAACTCATGTTTTGCATTCAATAAAAATTAGATTGGAATTAATATTGTGGAACCCTTTTTAGGATTAAAAAGGTTCTACAATTTGCCAATCCAAAGGCTCTCACAAACACTTATGCTTTCTTGTTCACTCGGCCATCACAAAACCCAAACACCATTACAATTCTATCGGCAAAAGCACAATGATTACCATTCAATTCAAATGAAAGTAAAGCGGAAGCAAAGTTAAGGTATAAAGTGTCACGACAGAGCCGGGTCAAAACCAAAACATAAGCGAATGATTACCATTTATACCAATTTAGAGAATTAACTAGGTTATTCGAGTCGCCAAAAGGGAACCCCGTCATATAGACATCGAGCACTAAAAATCTGTAGAAAATACCTTTAAAAGAAGAACGTGGAAAGGAGTCAGATCGAGCCACGCATGCGGGACCGGCAGTCCTAGCTGAGGCCACATAGTATATGCTATACCTAATTGATACGGGGTTAGCCGTGGGTTGGTCCGATCTTCGACAACAAGCAAGAACTAAACAAGAATGACTCAAGAAACGCAAGAAACACCAAGAACCAAGGGCTGTTGATGTCGACTCTAACAAGACTCAAAGAGACGATTCAAGATCTGCAAGAAACAATCAAGAATGGTCAAGAAAGGTTCAAGATTGATCAAGAAAGCAAAGAACGCAGCAAAGACTCTTAAAGAAAGATGCAAGACTCGAAATTCAAGAACAAGAATGGAAAGACACGACCTGATAGGGACTGAGTCGATCTATGTAGCACAAGATAAAGACCCCAGGCCTCCTCAGAGGGTAGGAACCAATACCAATGCCTACACAACCCGCCTCTACAATCCGACACAATCAAGCGGACAACTTGAAGCACCAGAAGGGGGCTTGTGGATACTAGATTCACCAAGTCTTGCGAAGTTGATGAACGGCAAAGCAAACCAAGCTGAGATGATATCAATTCGAAGGCGAATGAGCACTGCTCTAATCCGGCCAACAACTCTCAAGGTGTAACACACACGACTTTGAGAAGCAATATTTCTATTATGAATGTTCCATCGATTTACAAGGCTGAAATCGACATATATAGGAAACTAAGGCTTGTTGGCCGATTCTAGGAAGATAGAAAAGATAAAACTAATTACTAATGGGCTTAATGAAATAAACCTAAGAACATAAGTAAAATAAGGTTCTTAAAAATAATAACTAAAAAAGCCCAATTCAGCCCAATAATGTTCATAAGCTGAAAATAGACATTAACACTTAGAATATTTCGACATAGGCATAGCTAAGGGGGTTCGGCCTCTTCATGGACTCCTATGCACATATATGTCTTCAATGTAGGCTCGGGGAGTTGAACCTTGCTCGAGAATAATGCATGACCCACAAAGTTGAATGAGTCTCTCTGAAGCTTCTTAGCTCTAGCTCGAGTCATTGGCCCTTCTCCAAGTATAATGGGTGTGTCTGGAGCTGTAGAAGATGGTCCCGATGGTCCCGCATCAACCTCCCCTTCTTGAAAAGGATTCGACCACGAATCCAAGTCTTCATCCACAGCGAAGTAAGGGATTAGATCGGCGACGTTGAAAGTTGCGCTCACGCCCATGTCTCCAGGAAGCTCCAATTGGTAGGCATTTTCGCCCACTCTCTTCTTGATCCGAAATGGTCCATCACCACGAGGCGACAGCTTGTTCTTCCGGGCTTCTGGAAACCGCTCCTTCCGCAAGTGCACCCATACAAGATCTCCAGGCTGAAATGTGACCAAGCGACGTCCTTTGTTGGCCTTGTTAGCATTGTATTCAGCCTTTAGCTTCAGCTTCTCTCGAGTTCGTTCATGCAGCTCCTTGATGAACTCGACATGCTTACCTGCCTCAAATGATTCTTTGTCTCTCATAGGATATGGAGTAAGATCAAAAGGGGTTAGTGGATTAACACCATACACACATTCAAATGGACTGATTTTAGTAGCCGAATGCATGGTTCTATTATAAGCAAATTCCACATGAGGTAAGGCTTCTTCCCAAAGTTTCAAATTCTTCCTAATAATGGCTCTTAGGACAGTAGCAAGGGTTCTATTAGTCACCTCAGTTTGGCCATCAGTTTGGGGATGGCTAGAAGTAGAGAATAGCAATCTAGTTCCCAATTTACTCCATAAAGTACGCCAAAAATGACTTAAGAATTTCACATCCCTATCACTAACAGTGGTTTTAGGCACGCCATGCAACCTAACTACTTCTCTAAAGAATAGATTAGCAACGTTGGTAGCATCATCAGTTTTATGACATGCAATGAAATGAGCCATTTTAGAGAACCTATCTACTACCACAAATATAGAATCTCTCCCCTTCTTAGTTCTAGGCAACCCAACAATAAAATCCATAGAAATGTCTTCCCAAGGGGCTGAGGGGGTCGGCAGTGGTGTATAAAGGCCATGAGGCATAAGCTTAGCTTTGGCTTTAATGCAATCTATACATCTCTTAAGGCAATGTTCTACATCCCTAAGCATATGTGGCCAATAGAAATGTGATTTCAGTGTGTTATAAGTCTTATCCCTACCAAAATGTCCCATTAATCCACCACTATGGGCTTCACTAACAAGTAATAATCGTAGAGAACATCTAGGAATGCACACTTGATCTTTTCGAAATAAGAATCCATCATGTATATAATTCCTTTATGTAAACAAAGCCTAAGACTCTAGAATCCAAAGTGGTTAAAAGTACATGTCTTCTAGCTAAAGCATGAGAATCGAAATCAGCTATTAGAGCATGTCTCCTAGATAATGCATCCGCAACCACATTGTCTTTGCCTTTCTTATATTTAATTACATAAGGAAATGTTTCAATAAACTCCATCCATCTACCATGTCTCCTATCAAGTTTATCTTGGCTCTTAAAGTGTTTTAAAGACTCATGATCAGTCCTAAGAATAAACTCGCTAGGCCATAGATAGTGAGACCATGTCTTAAGTACTCTAAACAATGCATATAATTCCTTATCATAGGTAGAGTAATTAAGACAAGCACCTTTCAACTTCTCAGAAAAGAAAGCAATAGGCTTACCTCCCTGCATAAGGACTCCACCAATTCCAACTCCGCTAGCATCACACTCTACTTCAAAGGGCTGAGTAAAGTCCGGCAAAGCTAATAGAGGTGCGTGAGTGAGCTTGTCCTTAAGGGTGTTGACTGCTTCCTCCTGAGCTACTCCCCATGTGAATTCACTCCTCTTTTTCGTGAGCTCAGTGAGGGGTGCCGAGATGGTGCTGAAATCTCGCACAAATCGATGATAGAAGCTCGCCAATCCTTGGAAACTGCGTACATGGCCGATGTTGGTGGGTGTTGGCCATTCTTGGATCGCTTTGATCTTAGCCTCATCGACACGCAGTCCTTTCGAACTCACTACAAATCCAAGAAAAGACACTTGTTCATGACATAGTTCACACTTCTTTAAATTAGCATACAAGCGTTCAATTCTCAGCGTTTTAAGCACTTCTCTAAGATGTGATTCATGTTCATTAAGAGATTTGCTATAAATCAGAATATCATCAAAATAAACAACAACAAATCTTCCAATGAAATCTCGAAGCACATGATTCATTAAACGCATAAAAGTGCTAGGAGCATTAGTTAAACCAAAAGGCATAACCAACCACTCATATAAACCAAGCTTAGTCTTAAAGGCTGTTTTCCATTCATCTCCCTTGTTCATTCTAATTTGATGGTAGCCACTTCTAAGATCAATTTTAGAGAATATAGAAGCTCCATGTAACTCATCTAGCATATCATCTAATCTAGGAATAGGGTGACGATATTTAATAGTAATGTTGTTAATAGCCCTACAATCTACACACATTCTCCATGATCCATCTTTCTTAGGGACTAATAACACAGGCACAACACAAGGACTTAAGCTAGTTCGAATATAACCCTTATCCAACAGTTCCTGGACTTGGGTTTGGACCTCTTGGGTCTCAGTGGAATTCATACGGTACGCAGGTCGGTTAGGCAATGCAGCCCCTGGAATAAGATCAATTTGATGCTCAATTCCACGAATAGGGGGTAGACCTGGTGGTATGTCATCGGGAAACACATCTTTATACTCCTCAAGTACAGCGAGTATATTGGCTGGAAGAGAAGCTTTAAGCTCTTCACTCAACATATTCAAGCTCTTAATGAGATGCATAAGGGTGGTTTCTCCGTCCGCAAATTCGTCTAGAAATGTACACTTGGAAGCCATTAGTACACCTTTAGACCGAGTTTGAGAATCCACTTGGCTCGACTGAGCCTCCTGATCTAACTCACCTTAAGTACCTTCCGCTTCTCAATCTCATCAGCTACTTGCGTAGGTGTCATGGGTTTGAGAATGACATTCTTTCCCTGAAAAGTAAAGGTATAGCGATTAGTAAACCCGTCATGAATAACCTTACGATCAGATTGCCAAGGACGGCCTAATAGAATATGACAAGCTTGCATAGGCACAATATCACATAAAACATCATCTTCATAATGTCCTAGTTTAATATGCACTTTAACTTGTCTATGAACTTTTAATAAGCCACAATCATTCATCCAATGCAATTTGTAAGGTCTAGGGTGTTGGACAGTAGGTAAATGCAATTTGTCAACCATTTCTTGACTAGCTAAATTACAGCAACTACCTCCATCAATGATCACATTTACAACCTTTCCCTTAACTAGACAACGAGTATGAAATAAGTTTTCTCTTTGATTATCTTCACATGGTGTAGGAACAACACTTAAAACTCTCCTAACAATCAAAGATTCTCCATGCTCATATTCAACCTCATTATCATCATTTTCATAGCAAACAAGGTTTAGGTTCTGATCATTGTCATTAGCATGCTCATCCGGTTCATCACAAGAATTTTCAGATTCATATTCTCCAAATTGATTAACCATGAGCGTTTTCTTATTCGGGCAATCCTTCATATAATGTCCTCTACCTTGGCATTTAAAGCATACAATATCTCTAGAACGAGTAGTAGAAGGATTAGGATTACTCCCTTTGGGACCAGTAGATGTCCCAGACGATTCTCGTCCATTCCATGGGCCTTTACCCTTGTCGAGGGGCTGTTGGGGCTGTCGGCCTTCACTCCTCCATTGGGGCTGTTGAGCTCGCTCTTTGGAACCCATATCCGAGCGCCCTTGGGGCTGTTGAGGCCGGTTTTGGCGCCATCCTTGTTGCTGGCCACTCGACACTCTATTGCCTTGGCTTTTGTAGCGTTGTCCCTTTTCTACTTTCATAGCTAGATGTAAAAGTTCAGTAGGAGTAGTATAGGGAAAATAATCAATTTCATGAGCTAAAGCAGGATGTAAGATTCGAAGATATCTAACATTAGTTTTCTCATGAGTTTCTGATACGGGGTTAGCCGTAGGTTGGTCCGATCTTCGACAACAAGCAAGAACTGAACAAGAAAAGCAAGAACTCGATCAAGATCAATCAAGAACAGCCAAGAATCAATAAAGACGCAGCAAGATTCACCAAGAACAAGGATTCTTGATGTCGACACTAAACAAGAATGACAAAGACTCGATAAAGATAGATAAAGACTCGAAAATGAATGCAAGAATGGAAAGACACGACCTGATAAGGACTGAGTCGATCTATGTAGCATAAGATAAAGACCCCAGGCCTCCTCAGAGGGTAGGAACCAATACCAATGCCTACACAACCCGCCTCTACAATCCGACACAATCAAGCGGACAACTTGAAGCACCAGAAGGGGGCTTGTGGATACTAGATTCACCAAGTCTTGCGAAGTTGATGAACGGCAAAGCAAACCAAGCTAGATAGATACCAATCGATGATCAACGAGCACAGCTCTAGTTGGATCAACAAGACACTCCATGTGTTTCACACAATTTGAGAGATCTAAATTCTATTCATAATGTTCTTATTGAATTACAATAGGAGAACTCGGAATATATAGGCCACGCAGGGCTGTTGGGCCGAGTTAGATGATAGAATAAGATAAAACTAACATCTAATGGAAATAATAAAAATAACCTTAAAGTTTCCTAAAATAACTTAAGTATAAGAAATACTAAATAGGAAATAAATATAATGTTCCAAAACTTAACAAAATCCCGTCAAAACCAGCAGCAGCTCAAAGAATGTGGATTTCGGCCAAGCTATAGGACGATTCTGGAAAAACCTTCAACAGCAAAGTTGTAGATCTCTTCGTCCTCGTTCCAACAAGGTATGGCACGCCTCAATCCGATCAATATTGAATCCGTACGACCCATTTTACAGAGACGTCGAAAAGCTGTCAAATGACTATGAACGAACCAAAACGTCATTTAATCCAAGCTTGCACCTTGGGACTTCTTCCCATGGTGGAGCCTTCTTCTTCCTCTTGAGAAGGACATCATCCTCATAATCTCGAATCATAGGTGTGTCCGGAGGTGTCGTTGATGATGGCTTGGATGGTCCCGCATCAGTTTCGACTATATTAGCTCTAGCCATGGCTTCTTGCATAACATTAAAAATGTTTCCTCAACAGATTTACTACCTTGTTTAAGGTTTTCTAATCGATTCAAGAGTTCTCTATCATAATGTTGAGGTACAAACCTATTTCTCATGACCACTTTCAATTGTTCCCAAGAAGCAATAGGTGCATCAAGGGATCTTCTTCTTTCCTTAACAAGATTATCCCACCAGATTAATGCAAAACCTTGAAATTCTAGGGAAGCTAATTGCACTTTCTTAGGTTCTGAGAAATTATGACAATTCCAGATTTGCTCCATTTTAATTTCCCAATCAATATAAGCATCTGGATCAGTTTTACCATCAAAAGGAGGAATCTTTACCTTAACCTTACCCATTCCGTCGTCGTCGTTGAATCTAGGTGGTCGGTTCTGATTTCCCCTTTGATTCCGCCTCGGGCGTCGCTCCCAATACTCCTCTTCTTGGAAGTCGTCATCTTGCTCCGAGTAATAGTATTGCTCTTGATAGCCTCGACCTCTTCCCCTTCCTTGTCCTTGACCTTGCACATTAACAAACCCATTATTCCGATCATTTCTCCCACCTCGTGGAGAGTTGTTTTCATTGAATAAAGGATTATCTAAATTGACATTGACATGAGGATTAGGATTAGGGTTAGGATTTACGACCTCTCTTTCGTCTCGAGGTATCTCAACTCGCTCTTGCTGACCTATGTTGTTCGAACCACTAGGCCTAGAGCTTTCCCAAACCACCATCTTGGCCTGCATCGCAGCCATTGTATCCATCAAAGTGGCCATATTGGCGGCCAAGGTGTTGAATTGCTCGGGTGTCACAGTAGCACTCGAATTACCCTCATTGTTGGGGTTGTTAACACCATTGTTTCCCTGATTGTTAGACATGATAACAAAGACAAAGAAACACAGAACTATGTTAAGGATTAGTAAAAACTTATAAACACCTCACAATTGTGTTTCGCTCACACTCCCTCTCTGATTGATATATCACGCTTGCTAGGGCAATCCGCTTTGGGCAAATCAACTACCAAGCAAAAACTAAGCAATCAAGGTATGTAGTGATTGAAACAAACAACCAAAGTACTCGACAAAAGGATTGTGGTACTCGACAGCTCAAAGAAAGCACTTGATCAAGGAAATCAGTACTTCGACTAAGCAATTAACAATCAATTCAAGCAAAACAGATGGGTATTTGCAAGAATTCAACTCGACACAACCAAGAGATCACTCGGCAAGGGCTGAGATCACTCGACACTCACAAAAAGAGACTCGACCAGGGGAGATCTCCTCGACACACACACAAGAGCACTCGACAATGGGGAGAAGTGCTTGACACAAAGAGAAATAAAGAAAAACAAAAGAAAACTTGGAAATTTACCTCTTTTGATTGAAAACCTTTAAGTTAGGACGTTGTAGTTGCAGGGTAGGGTTTCAATTTTGTGGAGGTGTATGTGTTTGGGATAGGGTATGTCGACTAGGGCTGATAAGAAGGGGTTCACCAATTGTCCTTGGGAGCTTTCTTGCACTAGATCAAACAAACACTTTCCTTTTTTTTTGACTTACTTTTACCCCTAGTGAATTTTATCCTCCTAGGTCCAAGTTTTTAATGTGATTTTCGAAACTGATTTTTTTTTTTTTTTTTATACTAATGCAAGAAAGACTCTAAGAATGTATATTGGACTCGAAAATTTAATGATAATGGTGAAAAGATAATAAAATTCAGCCCTAATGCAAATACATAGATAGAATGGCTATTTTATTAGGATCTATCTTATGCCTTAATAGATATTTGATAGATATAATGTCTTTGATCCACCAAAAATCAGAATTTAAATAGGCAATAGATAATATGGAAATAGATATAGATAGATCAAAGTTCCAAAGATAGAACAAAGGATAGAAAAGATAACAAACTAGGGTTTGCTTTGTGTGGAGGCTGATTTTCGGCCAAGAGAAACTATGGGGACACTTTGTGCCGTCGGCTAGGGTGTACACAAAGGGATGTGTGCACTGACTTGGTCGACTCCACGGTCTCGGCTAGGCTTTGTGTTTAGGCTATGCAACGACAAACAATCACAAACTCAAGATTAGTAATTTAATAAAAAAGAATGCAAGAAGTAAATAACCAAACAAAGAAAAGACTCTATTTTTGTGTTTTTGTGTTTAAGAATAGAAAAAGACTCAATCTTGATGTCGGAAACCAAAGCTCTGATGCCAATTTGATACGGGGTTAGCCGTGGGTTGGTCCGATCTTCGACAACAAGCAAGAACTAAACAAGAATGACTCAAGAAACGCAAGAAACACCAAGAACCAAGGGCTGTTGATGTCGACTCTAACAAGACTCAAAGAGACGATTCAAGATCTGCAAGAAACAATCAAGAATGATCAAGAAAGGTTCAAGATTGATCAAGAAAGCAAAGAACGCAGCAAAGACTCTTAAAGAAAGATGCAAGACTCGAAATTCAAGAACAAGAATGGAAAGACACGACCTGATAGGGACTGAGTCGATCTATGTAGCACAAGATAAAGACCCCAGGCCTCCTCAGAGGGTAGGAACCAATACCAATGCCTACACAACCCGCCTCTACAATCCGACACAATCAAGCGGACAACTTGAAGCACCAGAAGGGGGCTTGTGGATACTAGATTCACCAAGTCTTGCGAAGTTGATGAACGGCAAAGCAAACCAAGCTGAGATGATATCAATTCGAAGGCGAATGAGCACTGCTCTAATCTGGCCAACAACTCTCAAGGTGTAACACACACGACTTTGAGAAGCAATATTTCTATTATGAATGTTCCATCGATTTACAAGGCTGAAATCGACATATATAGGAAACTAAGGCCTGTTGGCCGATTCTAGGAAGATAGAAAAGATAAAACTAATTACTAATGGGCTTAATGAAATAAACCTAAGAACATAAGTAAAATAAGGTTCTTAAAAATAATAACTAAAAAAGCCCAATTCAGCCCAATAATGTTCATAAGCTGAAAATAGACATTAACACTTAGAATATTTCGACATAGGCATAGCTAAGGGGGTTCGGCCTCTTCATGGACTCCTATGCACATATATGTCTTCAATGTAGGCTCGGGGAGTTGAACCTTGCTTGAGAATAATGCATGACCCACAAAGTTGAATGAGTCTCTCTGAAGCTTCTTAGCTCTAGCTCGAGTCATTGGCCCTTCTCCAAGTATAATGGGTGTGTCTGGAGCTGTAGAAGATGGTCCCGATGGTCCCGCATCACTAATAAAGATGATCTAATGGCATATCCCATGATCTTTGCCACTTTGGGGCACATATGTCCATACCTCGCTCCGAAGCATCCCAGGTAGGACGCTCGGTCGGTGCCGCAGCATATATGTCCGTACCTCACTTCGAAGCAGCCTAGGTAAGTGTTGATAGGAGGACATCAAGTATGAAATATAACAAAATAAACTCAAACCATATTTAGGCCCACGCAAATAATTACAAGACTCCTCCAATGCATTAAGAGAAAGTCAGGATCGAATCCACGAGGAAGCGTGTCAGCGGATCCTAGGCAGCTGTATATCTCACAGAAAAGCAAACAGAAAAGACAGAAACAAAGAAACAAAGACAAATGAAAGCAAGAAATAAAACAAAGGCAGCAGCTAACTCGATCTCGACAAGCTCTAACTCGAGATTGACTAACAGTAGCAGAAACAGAAACTCAGAAAATCGACGACAGAAGTACAATAGCAACTCGACCTAGACAAGACCCTACTCGATCTCGACAAGGGATAACTCGAGATCGACTAAGAACTCAGAAAATATAAATTGCAACTTTCGAACACAGATTCGCAGATTTCGACAGAAATAAATCAATATATAAAAGAATTTCCAAAGCCAGGATATCAACGCCACAACGATAACCATGCAAAGTAACACATAAAGGCATAAAAGATCATGCTTTCCATCAAAATAACTTTCGTTACTAACAAATAGGCATATAGAGGCTTTTGCATAAACCCTAATTGTTTCTAACCATTTTCACATAATTAACCCAAGTTGCATTAAGATCACTTTCGCTTCAATAACACAAACAAGGATCTTCTTCAACTCTCGCAAAAGAATCATGCTTATAGGGATAGAAGACGAATTGCATAACAAGATCTGACCTTTACCGCATCACCTCACGTGGCCACCGTCGGGCTCACCCCAACCCCAGAAGTGGGTGGACTACTCGCTCTTCATCATCAAGAAAGACATCAAATAACAAAAGAAACTAACTTGCATTGAATTAAATAAAGAAAGCTTACAACCAACAAGACAAATCCGCTTTCGCCTTTCCACCTTGCTCTCCACAAACTCTCTCTCTCTCTACTCCTACTTACTTGAATGGAATTGTGTGTGTGATTGAATAAGATGCCTAATGTTCAGCCCCTAAGGCTTTATTTATAGCCTTCTTGATGCGGGACCATCTTCTACAACTCCAGACACACCCATCATACTTGGAGAAGGACCAATGACTCAAGCTAGAGCTAAGAAGCTTCAAAGAGACTCATTCAACTTTGTGGGTCATGCTTTGTTCTCGAGCAAGGTTCAACTCCCCGAGCCTACATTGAAGACATACATGTGCATTGGAGTGCATAATGAGGCCGAGCCACCTTAAACAAAGCTTGGGCCGAATTTCTTAAGTGTTAGAGTTCATTTTCAGCTTAAGTGTTCTATTGGGCTGAATTGGGCTTTTTCTAGTTATTAATTTTAAGACCTTATTTACTTATGTCTTTAGGTTTATTTTATTAAGTCCATTAAACATTTAATCTATCTTATTCTATCTAGGAGAATCGGCCATCAGGCCTTAGGAGGTTATATATTTCGATTTCAGCCTTTGTAAACAATGGAACATTCATAATAGAAATCTTACTTCTCAAAACGTGTGTAAAACACCCTTGAGAGTTGTTGGCCGAATTGAGCAGTGCCCTTCAGGTCTTCGAATTGGTATTATCTCAGCTTGGTTTGTTTTGCCGTTCATCAACTTCGCAAGACTTGGTGAATCTAGTATCCACAAGCCCCCTCCTTGTGCCTTCAAGTTATCCGCTTGATTGTGTAGGGTTGTAGAGGCGGGTTGTGTAGTCATTGGTATTGGTTCTGATGCAGGACCATCCAAGACACCATCCAAGACACCTCCGGACACATCTATACTTGGGGATGGACCTATGATTCGAGCTCGTGAGAATGAAGTCATCCTCAAGAGGAAGAAGAAGGCTCCACCATGGGAGAAGGTCCAAAGGTGGGAGCTTGGCGTTTTACACTCGTTCAGAACATTGACAGCTTTTCGACGTCTCTGTAAAATGGGTCGTACGGATTCAATATTTATCGGATTGAGGCGTGCCATATCTTGTTGGAACGAGGACGAAGAGATCTACAACTTTGCTGTTGAAGGTTTTTCCAGATTCGACCTCGAAATTGGCCGAAAATGCACATCTTTGCACATCTTTAGTATTTCTTTTACTTAAGTTATTTTAGGAAACTTTAAGGTTATTTTTATTATTTCCATTAGATGTTAGTTTTATCTTATTTTATCATCTAACTCGGCCCAACAGCCCTGCGTGGCCTATATATTCCGAGTTCTCCTATTGTAATTCAATTAGAACATTATGAATAGAATTTAGATCTCTCAAATTGTGTGAAACACATGGAGTGTCTTGTTGATCCAACTAGAGCTGTGCTCGTTGATCATCGAATTGGTTTGATCTAGCTTGGTTTGCTTTGCCGTTCATCAACTTCGCAAGACTTGGTGAATCTAGTATCCACAAGCCCCCTTCTGGTGCTTCAAGTTGTCCGCTTGATTGTGTCGGATTGTAGAGGCGGGTTGTGTAGTCATTGGTATTGGTTCCTACCCTCTGAGGAGGCCTGGGGTCTTTATCTTGTTCTGCATAGATCGTTTCAGTCCTTATCGGTCGTGTCTTTATCGTTTCTTGAATTCTTTATCGAGTCTTGCATAGTCTTGTCGAGTCTTTGTTCTTTCTTGATCGATCTTGAACTGATCTTGGTCGAATCTTGGAAATCTTGCATTGTTCTTGCTGCGTTCTTTGAGTCTTTATTCATTCTTGCTTCCGTTCTTGAGTTTCTTGCTTGTTGTCGAAGATCGGACCATCTCACGGCTAACCCCGTATCAAATTGGTATCTGAGCTTTGGTTTCCGGCATCAAGATTGAGTCTTTTTCTTTTCCTAAACACAAAAACACAAAAAAAAAAAGTCCTTTTCTTGTTTTGGTTATTTACTTCTTGTTCTTTATTGATTATTGCACTAATCTTGTTGTTTTGATTGTTTGTGGTTGCATAAGCCTAAACACAAAGCCTAGCCGAGACCGTGGAGTCGACCAAAGGTGCACACATCCCCTTGTGAACACCCTAAGCCGGCGGCAGAATCTGTCCCCATAGTTGGTGCCTTGGCCGAGTCCATCAAACCACACAAGAACCCTAGTTTGTTGTTCCCTTCTATCTTTGGAACTTTTGATCTATCTATATCTAATTCCTTTTATCATTAGCCTATTAAAATTCTGATTTTGGTGGATTTAATTCAATTATATCTATCCAATATATCTATAGGCAAAAGATAGATCTTGTTACCATATTTACCCAAAGGTTGTCTATATCTATTCATTAGGGCTATAATTTTATTTCTTTCACCTCTATTATCTAAATTTCGAGTCCTTCTCTCTTTTGCTGTGTCTTTCTTGCATTAGGTCAAAAAAAAAAAAAAAAAAAAAAACAAGAGAAATCCGAAAATTCAAAAGAAAGAAATAGTGTTTGTTTGTTTGTTTGTTGGTTGTTACACCTAGTGCAAGAAAGCCTAAAGGACTCCACTTTTGGTGATCTTCATAGCCCTAGTCGACAGCCCTTATTCCCAAACACATATACCTCCACAAAATTGAAACCCTACCTTGCAACTACAACATCATAACTTAAGGTTTTCAATCAAAAAGAGGTAAATTTCCATTCTTTCTCAAGTTTTCTTTTATTTCTCTTTGATACGGGGTTAGCCGTTGGATGGTCCGATCTTCGACAATCAAGCAAGAACTCAAAGAAACAAACGAGAAAGCAAGAACGCAGCAGCTGGACTCAAAGAAACGATTCAAGAAAGCTCAAGATTCGTTCAAGACTCAACAAGAAACATCAAGAACAGCAAGAACTCAATGTCGACAATAAAGAAAGAACAAGACTCGATGCAAGAACTGATAAAGACTCGAAATTGATATAAAGACACGACCGATAAGGACTGAGTCGATCTATATAGAACAAGATAAAGACCCCAGGCCTCCTCAGAGGGTAGGAACCAATACCAATGACTATATAACCCGCCTCTACAATCCGACACAATCAAGCGGACAACTTGAAGCACCAGAAGGGGGCTTGTGGATACTAGATTCACCAAGTCTTGCGAAGTTGATGAACGGCAAAGCAAACCAAGCTAGATCAAACCAATTCGATGATCAACGAGCACAGCTCTAGTTGGATCAACAAGACACTCCATGTGTTTCACACAATTTGAGAGATCTAAATTCTATTCATAATGTTCTTATTGAATTACAATAGGAGAACTTGATACCAATTTGATACGGGGTTAGCCGTTGGATGGTCCGATCTTCGACAATCAAGCAAGAACTCAAAGAAACAAACGAGAAAGCAAGAACGCAGCAGCTGGACTCAAAGAAACGATTCAAGAAAGCTCAAGATTCGTTCAAGACTCAACAAGAAACATCAAGAACAGCAAGAACTCAATGTCGACAATAAAGAAAGAACAAGACTCGATGCAAGAACTGATAAAGACTCGAAATTGATATAAAGACACGACCGATAAGGACTGAGTCGATCTATATAGAACAAGATAAAGACCCCAGGCCTCCTCAGAGGGTAGGAACCAATACCAATGACTATATAACCCGCCTCTACAATCCGACACAATCAAGCGGACAACTTGAAGCACCAGAAGGGGGCTTGTGGATACTAGATTCACCAAGTCTTGCGAAGTTGATGAACGGCAAAGCAAACCAAGCTAGATCAAACCAATTCGATGATCAACGAGCACAACTCTAGTTGGATCAACAAGACACTCCATGTGTTTCACACAATTTGAGAGATCTAAATTCTATTCATAATGTTCTTATTGAATTACAATAGGAGAACTCGGAATATATAGGCCACGCAGGGCTGTTGGGCCGAGTTAGATGATAGAATAACATAAAACTAACATCTAATGGAAATAATAATAATAACCTTAAAGTTTCCTAAAATAACTTAAGTAAAAGAAATACTAAAAATAGGAAATAAACATAATGTTCAAGACTTAATTAAAATCCCGTCAAAACAGTGACAGCTTGCAAATATGTGCATTTTCGGCCAATTTCGAGGTCGAATCTGGAAAAACCTTCAACAGCAAAGTTGTAGATTTCTTCGTCCTCGTTCCAACAAGATATGGCACGCCTCAATCCGATAAATATTGAATCCGTACGACCCATTTTACAGAGAAGTCGAAAAGCTGTCAATGTTCTGAACGAGTGTAAAACGCCAAGCTCCCACATTTGGACCTTCTCCCATGGTGGAGCCTTCTTCTTCCTCTTGAGGATGACTTCATTCTCACGAGCTCGAATCATAGGTCCATCCCCAAGTATAGATGTGTCCGGAGGTGTCTTGGATGGTCCTGCATCACTCTTTTAGTACAGCTACTGTCGAGTGTTTGTGGCTGGTTGTTGAGCACTTACCTTCATTATCGAGTGCTGTCCAAATTGTGTCAAAGAGATCTCCTCCTGGTCGAGTCTCTCTTGTTGTGTCGAGTACTGATTTTGCATTAATCTAGTGCTCTCCTTGTTGTGTTGAGTTGATTCATTGCAATTACCCATCTGTTTTGCTTGAATCGAGTTGCTTTGATTGTTTTATCAACCATCGAGTACTGATTTTCCTTGATCAAGTGCTCTCCTTGCTTTGTCGAGTACTACAGCCCTTGTTGAGTACTCTTGTGTGTTGTTTCATTCATTCTCTTGATTCGTATACTTTGATTGCTTTGTTCTTTGCTTGGTTGTTGATTTGCCCAAAGCGGATTGCCCCAACAAGCGTGACATACCAATTAGAGAGGGAGTGTGAGCGAAACACATTGTGAGGTTGTTTATATTTCTCTAACCTTTACATAGTTCTTTGTTTGTTACGTTGTGATGTCTACTAACCAGGGCAATGGTTGGTACAATACCGTCATGGAGAAGTTAGCTAAGATAGATAAAAGCTTGACGGCAATAGAGCTTCAGCGTTTTGGCTCTAATACGGTGTTCGGACAAGGAGTCCCACCTAAATCTGAAGTGCCATCTAATGAAAGGGCAGAATCTCATCCTATTCCCCTTAATAATGCTATTCAACATCATGTTTCTTCTAGCATAGATGCCTCTTTTATTGCTGAAAATGTAGAGCATGTTGTTAGTAATGATCAAGATGTTAGTTTACTTGTCTATGATCATGAAACTTGCGTTGACTATGAGCATGAAGATTCTTTGATTGTTAGTAAGGTTTTAAGTGTTCAACCTAATCCTTGTGATGATAATCAAAGTGAAGAGTTGTGTCATACTAAATGCATAGAAAAAGGCATAGTTAGTAATATGGTCATTGATGGTGAAAATTCTTCTACTATTGCTAGCATTGAGTTAATTGAAAATTCAGCCTTGGAAAAGGATGAAAACTTGCTAGCATTGGATGGAAACTTAGGGATTATTGACCAAGCTAAAGTGCATATTACGTTAGAACATAATGATGATATAAAATATGAATTATGCACTCATAAAGTTTCTTTTCTTGATTTTGTAGATGAAGCTGAGATAATATCCATCGAGGAGTGGTCAATCCCTACACCAATCAGCCTTGACAAGGGTTTCCATGGACATGTGATATTCGATCCAGGAGCTCGTGTGGATGCCTTTGCGGAATCAAATGCGACCTTGGATTCGAGGACGAATCCTTTTCAAGAAAGGGAGATTGATGCAGGACCATCCAAGACACCATCCAAGACACCTCCGGACACATCTATACTTGGGGATGGACCTATGATTCGAGCTCGTGAGAATGAAGTCATCCTCAAGAGGAAGAAGAAGGCTCCACCATGGGAGAAGGTCCAAAGGTGGGAGCTTGGCGTTTTACACTCGTTCAGAACATTGACAGCTTTTCGACGTCTCTGTAAAATGGGTCGTACAGATTCAATATTTATCGGATTGAGGCGTGCCATATCTTGTTGGAACGAGGACGAAGAGATCTACAACTTTTCTGTTGAAGGTTTTTCCAGATTCGACCTCGAAATTGGCCGAAAATGCACATCTTTGCAAGTTGTCACTGTTTTGACGGGATTTTAATTAAGTCTTAAACATTATGTTTATTTCCTATTTTTAGTATTTCTTTTAGATGTTAGTTTTATCTTATTTTATCATCTAACTCGGCCCAACAGCCCTGCGTGACCTATATATTCCGAGTTCTCCTATTGTAATTCAATTAGAACATTATGAATAGAATTTAGATCTCTCAAATTGTGTGAAACACATGGAGTGTCTTGTTGATCCAACTAGAGCTGTGCTCGTTGATCATCGAATTGGTTTGATCTAGCTTGGTTTGCTTTGCCGTTCATCAACTTCGCAAGACTTGGTGAATCTATATCCACAAGCCCCCTTCTGGTGCTTCAAGTTGTCCGCTTGATTGTGTCGGATTGTAGAGGCGGGTTATATAGTCATTGGTATTGGTTCCTACCCTCTGAGGAGGCCTGGGGTCTTTATCTTGTTCTATATAGATCGACTCAGTCCTTATCGGTCGTGTCTTTATATCAATTTCGAGTCTTTATCAGTTCTTGCATCGAGTCTTGTTCTTTCTTTATTGTCGACATTGAGTTCTTGCTGTTCTTGGTGTTTCTTGGTCGATCTTGCCCTATCTTGATCGATTTTTGAGAGTCTTGCTGCGTTTCTTTGCTTTCTTGTTGAGTCTTGCATAAATCTTGCATCTTTCTTGTTATTTCTTGCTGCGTTCTTTAAGTTCTTGATCGTTCTTGATTAAGTTCTTGAGTTTCTTCATTAGTTCTTGATTATTCTTGCTTGTTGTCGAAGATCGGACCAACCTACGGCTAACCCCGTATCAGGTTCCTACCCTTTGAGGAGGCCTGAGGTCTTTATCTTGTTCTGCATAGATCGTTTCAGTCCTTATCGGTCGTGTCTTTCAATTCTTGCATTTAAATTTCGAGTCTTTATGCATCTTTATTCGAGTCTTTAAATCTGTCCTTAGTCTGAGTAACACATTATTCTTGGTGTTCTTGTTTGAGTCTTGCTGCGTTCTTGCTTAGTCTTGGTCGAATCTTGACATTCTTGTCGAGTTTCTTGAGTTTCTTTGAGTCTTTCTTTGCTGCGTTCTTTAGTTCTTGCTTGTTGTCGAAGATCGGACCAACCTACGGCTAACCCCGTATCAAATTGGCATCAGAGCTTTGGTTTCCGACATCAAGATTGAGTCTTTTCTTTTTCTAAACATAGAAACCACAAAAAGGAGTCCTTTTCTTGTTTTGGTTATTTACTTCTTGCATTCTTTTTGATTATTTTACTAATCTTGAGTTTGTGATTGTTTGTGGTTGCATAGCCTAAACACAAAGCCTAGCCGAGACCGTGGAGTCGACCAAAGTGGTGCGCAACCCCTTGTGCAGCACCTAAGCCGGCGGCAATTCATTGTCCCCATAGTTTCTTCTTGGCCGAATCCACATACCACACAAAGCAAACCCTAGTTTGTTATCTTTTCTATCCTTTGTTCTATCTTTGGAATTTTGATTTATCTTTTATGTAATTCCATTTATCTATTGCCTATCAAAAATCAGAATTTTTAAGTTGTTGGATATTAATTCCCATTATATCTATCAACTATCTAAAAAGGCACAAGATAGATCCTATTACCTAAATAAGCCATTCTATCTATATCTTTGCATTAGGGCTGAAGTTTTATCCTTTATCACCACCATATTCAGATTTTCGAGTCCTATTACATATTTAGAGTCTTTCTTGCATTAGTATAAAAAAAAAAATCAGTTTCGAAATTTATTTTAAAACTTGACCTAGGAGGATAAAATTCACTAGGTGTAAAAGTAAGTCAAACAAAAAAAAGGAAAGTGTTTTGTTTGATCTAGTGCAAGAAAGCTCCCAAGGACTAATTGGTGAACCCTTCTTCTCAGCCCTAGTCGACATACCCTATCCTAAACACATACACCTCCACAAAATTGAAACCCTACCTTGCAACTACAACGTCCTAACTTAAAGGTCTTCAATCAAAAGAGGTAAATTTCCAAGTTTGTTTTTATTTCTCTTTCTTTTCTATTTGTGTCGAGTAGAGCTTGTTTTCTCGAGTTCTCTCTTGTCTTGGTCGAGTACTGTTGTGTGCTTGAATTTTTGAGTCGAGTGATCTCAGCCCTTGCCGAGTTCTCTCTTGTGTGTGTCGAGTGCATTAGACCCCTGTCGAGTGCACCCTTGTTGTGTCGAATTGATTTCTTGCAATTGCCTTTGTTTTTGCTTGAATCAAGTGCTTACAAGCTACTGTCGAGTGCTCTTACCCTTTTGTCGAGTGCTTTGTTGTTCGTTTCATTCACTACATACCTTGATTTGCTTAGTCTTTGCTTGGTAGTTGATTTGCCCAAAGCGGATTGCCCTAGCAAGCGTGATATATCAATCAGAGAGGGAGTGTGAGCGAAACACAATTGTGAGCTGTTTATAAGTTTTACTAACCTTTAACTTAGTTCTTTGTTTCTTTTGTCTTTGTTATAATGTCTAACAATCAGAGAAACAATGGTGGTAACAATTCCTCCAATTCGAGTGCAACAGTAACTCCCGAGCAATTTCACACCTTGATGAATAATGTGAACAATATGATGAACACCTTGGCGGGCATGGCTACTGTCCCTGAAACCTTGGCTGTACTACAAGCCAAAATGACGGCTTTGGAGAGCTCTAGGCCTAGTGGTTCGAACATTATAGGAGGTCAGCAAGAGCGAGTGGAGATACCTAATGATGAAAGAGAGGTCGTAAATCCTATCCCTAATCCTAATCCTCTTGTCAATGTTAATTTAGATAATCCTTTATTCAATGAAAACAACTCCCCACGAGGTGGGAGAAATGATCGGAATAATGGGTTTGTTAATGTGCAAGGTCAAGGACAAGGAAGGGGAAGAGGTCGAGGCTTCCAGGAGCAATTCTACTACTCGGAGCAAGATGATGACTTCCAAGAAGAGGAGTATTGGGAGCAGCGTCCGAGACGGAATCAAAGGGGAAATCAAAACCGACCACCTAGGTTCAATGACGACGACGGAATGGGTAAGGTTAAGCTAAAGATTCCTCCTTTTGATGGTAAGACTGATCCAGATGCTTATATTGATTGGGAGATTAAAATGGAGCAAATATGGAATTCTCATAATTTCTCAGAACCTAAGAAAGTACAACTAGCTTCCCTAGAGTTTCAAGGTTTTGCATTAATCTGGTGGGATAATCTTGTTAAGGAAAGAAGAAGATCCCTTGATGCACCTATTGCTTCTTGGGAACAACTAAAAGTGGTCATGAGAAATAGGTTTGTACCTCAACATTATGATAGAGAGCTATTAAACAGATTAGAAAACCTTAAACAAGGTAGTAAAACTGTTGAGGAAACATTTAATGTTATGCAAGAAGCTATGGCTCGAGCTAATATAGTAGAAACTCATGAGAAAACCAATGTTAGATATCTTAGGATATTGCATCCCGCTTTAGCTCATGAATTTGATTATTTTCCCTATACTACTCCTACTGATTTGTTCATCTAGCTATGAAAGTAGAAAAGGGACAACGCTACAAGAGTTTAATAGGATGTCGAGTGGCCAGCAACAAGGATGGCGCCAAAACCGGCCTCAACAGCCCCAAGGGCGCTCGGACGTGAGTTCTAGGGAGCGAGCTCAGCAGCCCCAATGGAGAGGTGAAAGTCGACAGCCCCAGCAGCCCCTCGACAAAGGAAAAGGTCCATGGAATGGACGAGAATCGTCTGGGACATCTACTGGTCCCAAAGGGAGTAATCCTAACCCTTCTACCATTCGTTCTAGAGATATTGTATGTTTTAAATGCCAAGGTAGAGGACATTATATGAAGGATTGCCCTAATAAGAAAACTCTCATGGTTAATCACTTAGGAGAATATGAATCTGAAAATTCTTGTGATGAACATGATGAGAACGCTAATAATGACAATGATTAGAACTTAAACCTTGTTTGTTATGAAAATAATGATGATGAGGTTGAATATGAGCATGGAGAATCTTTGATTGTTAGGAGAGTTCTAAGTGTTGTTCCTACACCATGTGAAGATAATCAAAGAGAAAACTTATTTCATACTCGTTGTCTAGTTAAAGGAAAGGTTGTAAATGTGATCATTGATGGAGGTAGTTGCTGTAATTTAGCTAGTCAAGAAATGGTTGACAAATTGCATTTACCTACTGCCCAACACCCTAGACCTTACAAATTGCATTGGATGAATGATTATGGTTTATTAAAAGTTCATAGACAAGTTAAAGTGCATATTAAACTAGGACATTATGAAGATGATGTTTTATGTGATATTGTGCCTATGCAAGCTTGTCATATTCTATTAGGCCGTCCTTAGCAATCTGATCGTAAGGTTACTCATGATGGGTTTACTAATCGCTATACCTTTACTTTTCAGGGAAAGAATGTCATTCTCAAACCCATGACACCTACGCTTGATGAGATTGAGAAGCGGAAGGTAAGTAAAGGTGAGTTAGATCAGGAGGCTCAGTCGAGCCAAGTGGATCCTCAAACTTGAGCTAAGAGTGTGTTCTTGGTTTCCAAAAGCACATTCCTGGACGAATTTGCGGATGGTGGAACTATTCTTATGCGCCTTTGCAAGAGCTTGAGCATGTTAAGTGAAAAATAAATCTAAAATAGGTAAATATCTTCTTGTTGATAGATCTTGTCTTCCATGAATAGTTGTTGATAGATGTAGGATAGATCTCGGCTTCCTCGATCTCCTTCGGCTCTAAGGATTCCCAGCTCTACACGGACAGCTCCCAATGCGTTACGCGACTTCTGGAAGCTTCCTCGATCTCGAGTAAGTCTACTCAATCTCGAGTAAAACTGGCGTCGACTTGGATGGCTCGACGTCTCGGATTGCTGGTCCTCGATGTGGCTCGGACATGGCTCATAGGCTTGGTCGATCTCGAGGACCTTACTCGATCTCGAGTAAAGGTGGCTCGTCGACTAGGTCTTCTGGTGTTGTCGAGCAACCTCTCTTCGGCATGGTTCGGGTGCCGACTTCCGGGTTCCTCGATCTCGAGTAGGTTTACTCGATCTCGAGTAGAGTGTAACCCGGCATGTCTTCGTCTTCGGCTTCTCGGTCAGCTCCTCCTCGTCCAGGCACTCCTTGGACATTTTTGGTCGATCTCAAGTAAAGGTACTCGATATCGAGTACATCTCTCAGCTTCCTGCTCTGTTCTTAAAACGCAGTTTTCCGAGTCCTCGTTCGTCGAATTGACGCATATGACCATGCGTTGGAAAGCTCTTTCCGAGGGCTACAACTCTCATGAAGACATCAAAGCTTGATTCAGAACGAAGAATGGTGAAAAATGACCTTTTCTCCAGCTGCACAATTCTTAGCTTCTCCATGAGTTTCCTTTAAGCTCCAAAGTGCGTCCGATTTCTGCGAAATATAACCAAAACTTGTGTAGACCTCCATATATTGCAAATAAGTGTAAACTACACAGATTTTGTATTATTCTAACCCAAATGCATGCAATGTATGCATAAATCGATATAAAAGTAAGTGTAAAACATGGCAAATTAGGCTCCAAACAGTAAGACGCTCTGTCACCGCCGCAGCCAGATCATATATAAGACTCGATTGACTCAGGGCACCCGATGAGGCTGGGCTACCCTATAACCCTAGCAAAGACTCTAGGACTATCACAGATAACGGCCGTTCTGTTTCAAACACACATAGTAACCACATGCTCAGTTCAATGCAATCCTAACGTGATACTAAATGACATGCTTTTATGCATATGCAACACCTAACTGATGCGGGACCATCTTCTACAACTCCAGACACACCCATCATACTTGGAGAAGGACCAATGACTCGGGCTAGAGCTAAGAAGCTTCAGCGAGACTCATTCAACTTTGTGGGTCATGCTTTGTTCTCGAGCAAGGTTCAACTCCCTGAGCCTACATTGAAGACATACTTGTGCATTGGAGTGCAAATGGAGGCCGAGCCACCTTAGATTAGCTTAGGCCGAAATATTCCAAGTGTTGGAACCCATTTTCAGCTTAAGTGTTCTATTGGGCTGAATTGGACTTTTCTAGTCATTCTTTTTAGAAACCTTATTTATTTTTTTTTTTAGATGTTATTAGGCCCAATAAGTTATTAGATTAATTTAATGTTATTTAAATTTCGGCCAGATCTAAGCCTTATGGCTATATAAGGTCGATCAGCCCTTGTAGAACAATTGGAACATTCATAATACAGAACGTATTCTTCTAAATCGTGTGAAACACTTTAGAGAGAGAGATCAGGCCGGATTGAGCTGTGCTCTTCGTGATCTCGAATTGATTGATAATCTTAGCTTGGTTTGCTTTGCCGTTCATCAACTTCGCAAGACTTGGTGAATCTAGTATCCACAAGCCCCCTTCTGGTGCTTCAAGTTGTCCGCTTGATTGTGTCGGATTGTAGAGGCGGGTTGTGTAGTCATTGGTATTGGTTCCTACCCTCTGAGGAGGCCTGGGGTCTTTATCTTGTTCTGCATAGATCGACTCAGTCCATATCAGGTCGTGTCTTTCCATTCTTGCATAGTCTTGTCGAGTCTTTATTCTTTCTTGATCGATCTTGAACTGTTCTTGGTCGAATCTTGGAAATCTTGCATTGTTCTTGCTGCGTTCTTTGAGTCTTTATTCATTCTTGCTTCCGTTCTTGAGTTTCTTTATTGTTCTTGATTGATCTTGATCAAGTTCTTGCTTTTCTTGTTCAGTTCTTGCTTGTTGTCGAAGATCGGACCAACCCACGGCTAACCCCGTATCAAATTGGCATCAGAGCTTTGGTTTCCGACATCAAGATTGAGTCTTTTTCTTTTCTAAACACAAAAACCACAAAAAAGAGTCCTTTTCTTGTTTTGGTTATTTACTTCTTGCATTCTTTTTGATTAATTTACTAATCTTGAGTTTGTGATTGTTTGTGGTTGCATAGCCTAAACACAAGCCTACCCGAGACCGTGGAGTCGACCAGATCAGTGTGCACACCCCTTGTGTCACTCTCCTAGCCGACGGCAAGCCTATTGTCCCCATAGTCGAGTAGCTTTGGTCGACAGCCCCATTCACACACAAAGAAACCCTAGTGTGTCTATCTTTTCTATCTTTTCTATCTTTGGCATATTTGTTCTATCTTCTATCTAAATTCCATTCATTTATTGCCTTTACAAAAATCTGATTTTTGGTGGATATAAATCATATTTATCTATCATTTATCTTTAAGGCTATAGATAGATCCACTTACCAAAGATAAACAAAAGCCTCATCTATAAATACATCTTTAGGGCTGAATTTCTATCTTTTATCACCATACCTTAAAATTTCGAGTCCTACATCTCATTGTTGTTAGTTTCTTGCATTAGTTTCATATTTAAAAAAAAAAAAAAAAAAAAAAAAAAAAAGAAGAAGAAAGAAAACAGATCCGAAAATTACAAAAAAAAAAAACAGAGAAAGTGTTGGTTGTTGTTTGTTGATCTAGTGCAAGAAAACCTAAAGGACTCAACTTTTGGTGATCTCCTTAGCCCTTGTCGACAGCCCTAAACCTAAACACATTACCTTACCTCCACAAAAATTGAAACCCTACCTTGCAACTACAACATCATAACTTAAGGTTTTCAATCAAAAGAGGTAAATTTCCATTCTTTCTTGAGTTTTCTATTCTTTCTCTTTGTTACAGCTTTGTTGAAGTTGTTTGCTAGCTGTGTCGAGTACTTCTATTCTCTTGAAGTGCTATTTTGTGTGTGTGCCCAAGAGATCTCCCCCTGGTCGAGTTCTCTTTTTGTTGAGTCGAGTGCTTGTTTTGCTGTTCGAGTACTCATTAGTCTATTTCGAGTTGATTCTTGCTGATTGTTGCTTGGATCGAATTGATTATTGCTGTTATCAAGTTGTGTTGCTTGAGTCGAGTGATCTTGACCCCTGTCGAGTTCTCTCTTGAGTTTGTCGAGTACTACAGCCCCTTGTTGAGTACTCTTGTTAGTTGTTTCATCCATTACATACTTTGATTGCTTTGTTCTTTGCTTGGTAGTTGATTTGCCCAAAGCGGATTGCCCTAGCAAGCGTGATATATCAATCAGAGAGGGAGTGTGAGCGAAACACAATTGTGAGGTGTTTATAAGTTTTTACTAATCCTTAACATAGTTCTGTGTTTTTTTGTCTTTGTTAGCATGTCTAACAATCAGGGAAACAATGGTGTTAACAACCCCAACAATGAGGGTAATTCGAGTGCTACTGTGACACCCGAGCAATTCAACACCTTGGCCGCCAATATGGCCACTTTGATGGATACAATGGCTGCGATGCAAGCCAAGATGGCTGCATTAGAGAGCTCTAGGCCTAGTGGTTCGAACAACATAGGTCAGCAAGAGCGAGTTGAGATACCTCGAGACGAAAGAGAGGTCGTAAATCCTAACCCTAATCCTAATCCTCATGTCAATGTCAATTTAGATAATCCTTTATTCAATGAAAACAACTCTCCACGAGGTGGGAGAAATGATCGGAATAATGGGTTTGTTAATGTGCAAGGTCAAGGACAAGGAAGGGGAAGAGGTCGAGGCTATCAAGAGCAATACTATTACTCGGAGCAAGATGACGACTTCCAAGAAGAGGAGTATTGGGAGCGACGCCCGAGGCGGAATCAAAGGGGAAATCAGAACCGACCACCTAGATTCAATGACGACGACGGAATGGGTAAGGTTAAGGTAAAGATTCCTCCTTTTGATGGTAAAACTGATCCAGATGCTTATATTAATTGGGAAATTAAAATGGAGCAAATCTGGAATTGTCATAATTTCTCAGAACCTAAGAAAGTACAATTAGCTTCCCTAGAATTTCAAGGTTTTGCATTAATCTGGTGGGATAATCTTGTTAAGGAAAGAAGAAGATCCCTTGATGCACCTATTGCTTATTGGGAACAATTGAAAGTGGTCATGAGAAATAGGTTTGTACCTCAACATTATGATAGAGAACTATTGAATCGATTAGAAAACCTTAAACAAGGTAGTAAATCTGTTGAGAAAACATTTAATGTTATGCAAGAAGCCATGGCTAGAGCTAATATAGTCGAAACTCATGAGAAAACTAATGTTAGATATCTTAGAATCTTACATCCTGCTTTAGCTCATGAAATTGATTATTTCCCCTATACCACTCCTACTGAGCTTTTACATCTAGCTATGAAAGTAGAAAAGGGACAACGCTACAAAAGCCAAGGCAATCGAATGTCGAGTGGCCAGCAACAAGGGTGGCGTCCCAATCGGCCTCAACAGCCCCAAGGGTGCTCGGAAATGGCTCCTAGAGACCGAGCTCAGCAGCCCCAAGGAAGAGGTGATGGTCGACAAACCCAACAGCCCCTCGACAAAGGAAAGGGCGTCTGGAATGGACGAGAATCGTCTGGGACATCTACTGGTCCCAAAGGGAGTAATCCTAATCCTTCTACTACTCGTTCTAGAGATATTGTATGCTTTAAATGCCAAGGTAGAGGACATTATATGAAGGATTGCCCTAATAAGAAAACGCTCATGGTTAATCAATTTGGAGAATATGAATCTGAAAATTCTTGTGATGAACCGGATGAGCATGCTAATGACAATGATCAGAACTTAAACCTTGTTTGCTATGAAAATGATGATAATGAGGTTGAATATGAACATGGAGAATCTTTGATTGTTAGGAGAGTTTTAAGTGTTGTTCCTACACCATGTGAAGATAATCAAAGAGAAAACTTATTTCATACTCGTTGTCTAGTTAAAGGAAATGTTGTAAATGTGATCATTGATGGAGGTAGTTGCTGTAATTTAGCTAGTCAAGAAATGGTTGACAAATTGCATTTACCTACTATCCAACACCCTAGACCTTACAAATTGCATTGGATGAATGATTGTGGCTTATTAAAAGTTCATAGACAAGTTAAAGTGCATATTAAACTAGGACATTATGAAGATGATGTTTTATGTGATATTGTGCCTATGCAAGCTTGTCATATTCTATTAGGCCGTCCTTGGCAATCTGATCGTAAGGTTATTCATGACGGGTTTAGTAATCGCTATACCTTTACTTTTCAGGGAAAGAATGTCATTCTCAAACCCATGACACCTACGCAAGTAGCTGATGAGATTGAGAAGCGGAAGGTAAGTAAAGGTGAGTTAGATCAGGAGGCTCAGTCGAGCCAAGTGGATCCTCAAACTCGGCCTAAAGGTGTACTAATGGCTTCCAAGAGTACATTTTTGGACGAATTTGCGGATGGAGAAACCACCCTTATGCATCTCATTAAGAGCTTGAATATGTTGAGTGAAGAGCTTAAAGCTTCTCTTCCAGCCAATATACTCGCTGTACTTGAGGAGTATAAAGATGTGTTTCCCGATGACATACCACCAGGTCTACCCCCTATTCGTGGAATTGAGCATCAAATTGATCTTATTCCAGGGGCTGCATTGCCTAATCGACCTGCGTATCGTATGAATCCCACTGAGACCCAAGAGGTCCAAACCCAAGTCCAGGAACTGTTGGATAAGGGTTATATTCGAACTAGCTTAAGTCCTTGTGCTGTGCCTGTGTTATTAGTCCCTAAGAAAGATGGATCATGGAGAATGTGTGTAGATTGTAGGGCTATTAACAACATCACTATTAAATATCGTCACCCTATTTCTAGATTAGATGATATGCTAGATTAGTTACATGGAGCTTCTATATTTTCTAAAATTGATCTTAGAAGTGGCTATCATCAAATTAGAATGAAAAAGGGAGATGAATGGAAAACAGCCTTTAAGACTAAGCTAGGCTTATATGAGTGGTTGGTTATGCCTTTTGGTTTAACTAATGCTCCTAGCACTTTTATGCGCTTAATGAATCATGTGCTTCGAGATTTCATTGGAAAATTTGTTGTTGTTTACTTTGATGATATTCTGATTTATAGCAAGTCTTCTAATGAACATGAATCACATCTTAGAGAAGTGCTTAAAACGCTGAGAATTGAACGCTTGTATGCTAATTTAAAGAAGTGTGAATTATGTCATGAACAAGTGTCTTTTCTTGGATTTGTAGTGAGCTCTAATGGACTGCGTGTTGATGAGTCAAAGATTAAAGCTATTCAAGAGTGGCCGACCCCCACTAACATAGGACATGTACGCCGCTTCCAAGGACTTGCTAGCTTCTACCGGCGATTTGTGCGAGATTTTAGCACAATCTCAGCCCCGCTGACCGAGCTTACTAAGAAGAGAAGTGAGTTCACATGGGGAGCAGCTCAGGAGGAAGCTTTCAACACACTTAAGGAAAAGCTCACTCACGCACCTCTACTAGCTTTACCGGACTTTACTCAGCCTTTTGAGGTCGAGTGTGATGCTAGCGGAGTCGGAATTGGTGGAGTCCTTATGCAGGGAGGTAAGCCTATTGCTTTCTTTTCTGAGAAGTTGAAAGGTGCTTATCTTAATTACTCTACCTATGATAAGGAATTGTATGCATTGTTTAGAGTTCTTAAGACATGGTCTCACTATCTATGGCCTAGCGAGTTTATTCTTAGGACTGATCATGAGTCTTTAAAACACTTTAAGAGCCAAGATAAACTTGATAGGAGACATGGTAGATGGATGGAGTTTATTGAAACATTTCCTTATGTAATTAAATATAAGAAAGGCAAAGACAATGTGGTTGCGGATGCATTATCTAGGAGACATGCTCTAATAGCTGATTTCGATTCTCATGCTTTAACTAGAAGACATGTACTTTTAACCACTTTGGATTCTAGAGTCTTAGGCTTTGTTTACATAAAGGAATTGTATGAATCTGATTTGGATTTTGGTGATATCTTTCGAAAATGCTTAGATAAGGGTCCAAATGACAGCTTTTATATACTGAAGGATTTTTATTTCGAAAGGATCAAGTGTGTATTCCTAGATGTTCTTTGAGGTTACTACTTGTTAGTGAAGCACATAGTGGTGGTCTAATGGGACATTTTGGAAGGGATAAGACTTATAACACACTGAAATCACACTTCTATTGGCCACATATGCTTAGGGATGTAGAACATTGCCTTAAGAGATGCATAGATTGCATTAAAGCCAAAGCTAAGCTTATGCCCCATGGCCTTTATACACCACTACCAACCCCATCAGCCCCTTGGGAAGACATATCCATGGATTTCATAGTTGGGTTGCCTAGAACTAAGAAGGGGAGAGATTCTATATTTGTGGTAGTGGATAGGTTCTCTAAAATGGCTCATTTTATTGCATGCCACAAAACTGATGATGCTACCAATGTTGCTAATCTATTCTTTAGAGAAGTAGTTAGGTTGCATGGTGTGCCTAAAACTATTGTTAGTGATAGGGATGTGAAATTCTTAAGTCATTTTTGGCGTACTTTATGGAATAAATTGGGAACTATATTGCTATTCTCTACTTCTAGCCACCCCAAACTGATGGCCAAACTGAGGTGACTAATAGAACCCTTGCTACTGTCCTAAGAGCCATTATTAGGAAAAATTTGAAACTTTGGGAAGAAGCCTTACCTCATGTGGAATTTGCTTATAATAGAACCATGCATTCGGCTACTAAAATCAGTCCATTTGAATTTGTGTATGGTGTTAATCCACTAACCCCTTTTGATCTTACTCCATATCCTATGAGAGACAAAGAATCATTTGAGGCAGGTAAGCATGTCGAGTTCATCAAGGAGCTGCATGAACGAACTCGAGAGAAGCTGAAGCTAAAGGCTGAATACAATGCTAACAAGGCCAACAAAGGACGTCGCTTGGTCACATTTCAGCCTGGAGATCTTGTATGGGTGCACTTGCGGAAGGAGCGGTTTCCAGAAGCCCGGAAGAACAAGCTATCGCCTCGTGGTGATGGACCATTTCGGATCAAGAAGAGGGTGGGCGACAATGCCTACCAATTGGAGCTTCCTGGAGACATGGGCGTGAGCGCTACATTCAACGTCGCCGATCTAATCCCTTACTTCGTTGTGGATGAAGACTTGGATTCGTGGTGGAATCCTTTTCAAGAAGGGGAGGTTGATGCGGGACCATCTTCTACAACTCCAGACACACCCATCATACTTGGAGAAGGACCAATGACTCGGGCTAGAGCTAAGAAGCTTCAGCGAGACTCATTCAACTTTGTGGGTCATGCTTTGTTCTCGAGCAAGGTTCAACTCCCCGAGCCTACATTGAAGACATACATGTGCATTGGAGTGCAAATGGAGGCCGAGCCACCTTAGATTAGCTTAGGCCGAAATATTCTAAGTGTTGGAACCCATTTTCAGCTTAAGTTTTCTATTGGGCTGAATTGGGCTTTTCTAGTCATTCTTTTTAGAAACCTTATTTATTTTTGTTTTTAGATGTTATTAGGCCCAATAAGTTATTAGATTAATTTAATGTTATTTAAATTTCGGCCAGATCTAAGCCTTATGGCTATATAAGGTCGATCAGCCCTTGTAGAACCATTGGAACATTCATAATACAGAACGTATTCTTCTAAATCGTGTGAAACACTTTAGAGAGAGAGATCAGGCCGGATTGAGCTGTGCTCTTCGTGATCTCGAATTGATTGATAATCTCAGCTTGGTTTGCTTTGCGGTTCATCAACTTCGCAAGACTTGGTGAATCTAGTATTCACAAGCCCCCTTCTGGTGCTTCAAGTTGTCCGCTTGATTGTGTCGGATTGTAGAGGCGGGTTGTGTAGTCATTGGTATTGGTTCCTACCCTCTGAGGAGGCCTGGGGTCTTTATCTTGTTCTGCATAGATCGACTCAGTGCATATCAGGTCGTGTCTTTCCATTCTTGCATAGTATTGTCGAGTCTTTATTCTTTCTTGATCGATCTTGAACTGTTCTTGGTCGAATCTTGGAAATCTTGCATTGTTCTTGCTGCGTTCTTTGAGTCTTTATTCATTCTTGCTTCCGTTCTTGAGTTTCTTTATTGTTCTTGATTGATCTTGATCAAGTTCTTGCTTTTCTTGTTCAGTTCTTGCTTGTTGTCGAAGATCGGACCAACTCACGGCTAACCCCATATCTGATACGGGGTTAGCCGTGAGATGGTCCGATCTTCGACAACAAGCAAGAAACTCAAGAACGGAAGCAAGAATGAATAAAGACTCAAAGAACGCAGCAAGAACAATGCAAGATTCGACCAAGATAGATCAAGATTGATCAAGAATGTAACAAAGACTCGACAAGACTATGCAAGACTCGATAAAGAATTCAAGAAACGATAAAGACACGACCGATAAGGACTGAAACGATCTATGCAGAACAAGATAAAGACCCCAGGCCTCCTTAGAGGGTAGGAACCAATACCAATGACTACACAACCCGCCTCTACAATCCGACACAATCAAGCGGACAACTTGAAACACCAGAAGGGGGCTTGTGGATACTAGATTCACCAAGTCTTGCGAAGTTGATGAACGGCAAAGCAAACCAAGCTAGATCAAACCAATTCGATGATCAACGAGCACAACTCTAGTTGGATCAACAAGACACTCCATGTGTTTCACACAATTTGAGAGAATTGTATTCATAAAAGTTCCAATTGAATTCAATGAAAGGTGCGAAAATATATAGGCCTTGTGAGGGCTGTTCTGGCCGGCCTAGGAGATAGAAGATAGAATAGATAGATCTAAATTCTAATGGGCCTAATTAAATAAACCTAAGAACGTAAGTAAATAATGTTTTAAAACGAATAACTAATAAAAGCCCAATTCAGCCCAATAATGTTCATAAGCTGAATTTAGACATAACACTTAGTGAAATTTCGGCCTAAGCATTTCTAAGGTGGATCGGCCTCCTCTTGGACTCCAAGGCACATGTATGTCTTCAATGTTGGCTCGGAGAGTTGAACCTTGCTCGAGAACAAAGCGTGAGTGACGAATAGGAATGAGTCTCTCTAAAGCTTCTTTGCTCTAGCTCGAGTCATGGGTCCTTCTCCAAGAATGATGGGTGTGTCTGGAGCTGTAGAAGATGGTCCCGCATCAACCTCCCCTTCTTGAAAAGGATTCGACCACGAATCCAAGTCTTCATCCACAGCGAAGTAAGGGATTAGATCGGCGACGTTGAATGTAGCGCTTACGCCCATGTCTCCAGGAAGCTCCAATTGGTAGGCATTGTCGCCCACTCTCTTCTTGATCCGAAATGGTCCATCACCACGAGGCGACAGCTTGTTCTTCCGGGCTTCTGGAAACCGCTCCTTCCTTAAGTGCACCCATACAAGATCTCCAGGCTGAAATGTGACCAAGCGACGTCCCTTGTTGGCCTTGTTAGCATTGTATTCAGCCTTTAGCTTCAGCTTCTCTCGAGTCCGTTCATGCAGCTCCTTAATGAACTCGACATGCTTACCTGCCTCAAATGATTCTTTGTCTCTCATAGGATATGGAGTAAGATCAAAAGGGGTTAGTGGATTAACACCATACACACATACAAATGGACTGATTTTAGTAGCCGAATGCATGGTTCTATTATAAGCAAATTCCACATGAGGTAAGACTTCTTCCCAAAGTTTCAAATTCTTCCTAATAATGGCTCTTAGGACAGTAGCAAGGGTTCTATTAGTCACCTCAGTTTGGCCATCAGTTTGGGGGTGGCTAGAAGTAGAGAATAGCAATCTAGTTCCCAATTTATTCCATAAAGTACGCCAAAAATGACTTAAGAATTTCACATCCCTATCACTAACAATGGTTTTAGGCACGCCATGCAACCTAACTACTTCTCTAAAGAATAGATTAGCAACGTTGGTAGCATCATCAGTTTTATGGCATGCAATAAAATGAGCCATTTTAGAGAACCTATCCACTACCACAAATATAGAATCTCTCCCCTTCTTAGTTCTAGGCAACCCAACTATGAAATCCATGGATATGTCTTCCCAAGGGGCTGATGGGGTTGGTAGTGGTGTATAAAGGCCATGGGGCATAAGCTTAGCTTTGGCTTTAATGCAATCTATGCATCTCTTAAGGCAATGTTCTACATCCCTAAGCATATGTGGCCAATAGAAGTGTGATTTCAGTGTGTTATAAGTCTTATCCCTTCCAAAATGTCCCATTAGACCACCACTATGTGCTTCACTAACAAGTAGTAACCTCAAAGAACATCTAGGAATACACACTTGATCTTTTCGAAATAAGAATCCTTCATATATATATAAAAGCAAATTAGGACCCTTATCTAAGCATTTTCGAAAGATATCATCAAAATCCAAATCAGATTCATACAATTCCTTTATGTAAACAAAGCCTAAGACTCTAGAATCCAAAGTGGTTAAAAGTGCATGTCTTCTAGCTAAAGCATGAGAATCGAAATCAGCTATTAGAGCATGTCTCCTAGATAATGCATCCGCAACCACATTGTCTTTGCCTTTCTTATATTTAATCACATAAGGAAATGTTTCAATGAATTCCATCCATCTTCCATGTCTCCTATCAAGTTTATCTTGGCTTTTAAAATGTTTTAAAGATTCATGATCAGTCCTAAGAATAAACTCGCTAGGCCATAGATAGTGAGACCATGTCTTAAGTACTCTAAACAAAGCATATAATTCCTTATCATAGGTAGAGTATTTAAGACAAGCACCCTTAAGTTTCTCAGAAAAGAAGGCTATAGGTTTACCTCCTTGCATAAGGACTCCACCAATTCCAACTCCGCTAGCATCACACTCGACCTCAAAGGGCTGGGAGAAGTCCGGCAATGCGAGTAAAGGTGCATGAGTGAGCTTGTCCTTAAGCATGTTAAACGCCTCCTCCTGAGCTGCTCCCCATGTGAACTCACTTCTCTTCTTTGTAAGCTCGGTTAGAGGTGCTGAGATGGTGCTGAAATCACGTACAAAGCGACGATAGAAACTCGCCAATCCTTGGAAGCTGCGCACATGGCCGATGTTGGTGGGTGTTGGCCACTCTTGGATCGCTTTGATCTTAGCCTCATCGACACGCAGTCCATTCGAACTCACTACAAAACCAAGAAAAGACACTTGTTCATTACATAATTCACACTTCTTTAAATTAGCATACAAGTGTTCAATTCTCAGCGTTTTAAGCACTTCTCTAAGATGTGATTCATGTTCATTAAGAGATTTGCTATAAATAAGAATATCATCAAAATAGACAACAACAAATCTTCCAATGAAATCTCGAAGCACATGATTCATTAAACGCATAAAAGTGCTAGGAGCATTAGTTAAACCAAAAGGCATAACCAACCACTCATATAAACCAAGCTTAGTCTTAAAGGCTGTTTTCCATTCATCACCCTTTTTCATTCTAATCTGATGATAACCACTTCTAAGATCAATTTTAGAAAATATAGAAGCTCCATGCAATTCATCTAGCATATCATCTAATCTAGGAATAGGATGACGATATTTAATAGTAATGTTGTTAATAGCCCTACAATCTACACACATTCTCCATGACCCATCTTTCTTAGGGACTAATAACACAGGCACAACACTAGGACTTAAGCTTTCTCGAATGTAACCCTTATCCAACAGCTCTTGGACTTGGGTTTGGACCTCTTGGGTCTCAGTGGGATTCATACGATACGCAGGTCGATTAGGCAATGCAGCCCCTGGAATAAGATCAATTTGATGCTCAATTCCACGAATAGGGGTGATACGGGGTTAGCCGTGAGATGGTCCGATCTTCGACAACAAGCAAGAAACTCAAGAACGGAAGCAAGAATGAATAAAGACTCAAAGAACGCAGCAAGATCAATGCAAGATTTCCAAGATTCGACCAAGATCAGTTCAAGATCGATGAAGAAAGAACAAAGACTCGACAAGACTATGCAAGACTCGATAAAGAATTCAAGAAACGATAAAGACACGACCGATAAGGACTGAAACGATCTATGCAGAACAAGATAAAGACCCCAGGCCTCCTCAGAGGGTAGGAACCAATACCAATGCCTACACAACCCGCCTCTACAATCCGACACAATCAAGCGGACAACTTGAAGCACCAGAAGGGGGCTTGTGGATACTAGGATCACCAAGTCTTGCGAAGTTGATGAACGGCAAAGCAAACCAAGCTAAAACAAACCAATTCGATGATCAACGAGCACAGCTCTAGTTGGATCAACAAGACACTCCATGTGTTTCACACAATTTGAGAGATCTAAATTCTATTCATAATGTTCTTATTGAATTACAATAGGAGAACTCGGAATATATAGGCCACGCAGGGCTGTTGGGCCGAGTTAGATGATAGAATAAGATAAAACTAACATCTAATGGAAATAATATCTAAAGTTTCCTAAAATAACTTAAGTAAAACTAATACTAAAATAGTAAATAAATATAATGTTCCAAAACATAAATAAATCCCGTCAAAACCAGCAGCAGCTCAAAGAATGTTGATTTCGGCCAAGCTATAGGACGAATCTGGAAAAACCTTCAACAGCAAAGTTGTAGATCTCTTCGTCCTCGTTCCAACAAGATATGGCACGCCTCAATCCGATAAATATTGAATCCGTACGACCCATTTTACAGAGACGTCGAAAAGCTGTCAAACTTCTGAACGAGAGTCTAAAACGTGATTAATCCAAGCTTGCACCTTTGGAGCATCTCCCATGGTGGAGCCTTCTTCTTCCTCTTGAGGATGACTTCCTTCTCACGAGCTCGAATCATAGGTGTGTCCGGAGGTGTCTTGGATGGTCCCGCATCAAGGGGGTAGACTTGGTGGTATGTCATCGGGAAACACATCCTTAAACTCCTCAAGAAGAGCGAGAATGTTCGATGGAAGAGAAGCTTTAAGCTCTTCACTCAACATGCTCAAGCTCTTGCAAAGGCGCATAAGCATAGTTCCACCATCCGCAAATTCGTCCAGGAATGTGCTTTTGGAAACCAAGAACACACTCTTAGCTCGAGTTTGAGGATCCACTTGGCTCGACTGAGCCTCCTGATCTAACTCACCTTTACTTACCTTCCGCTTCTCAATCTCATCAGCTACTTGCGTAGGTGTCATGGGTTTGAGAATGACATTCTTCCCCTGAAAAGTAAAGGTATAACGATTAGTAAACCCATCATGAATAACCTTACGATCAGATTGCCAAGGACGGCCTAATAGTATATGACAAGCTTGCATAGGTACAATATCACATAAAACATCATCTTCATAATGTCCTAGTTTAATATGCACTTTAACTTGTCTATGAACTTTTAATAAGCCACAATCATTCATCCAATGCAATTTGTAAGGTCTAGGGTGTTGGACAGTAGGTAAATGCAATTTGTCAACCATCTCTTGACTAGCTAAATTACAGCAACTACCTCCATCAATGATCACATTTACAACCTTTCCTTTAACAAGACAACGAGTATGAAATAAGTTTTCTCTTTGATTATCTTCACATGGTGTAGGGACAACACTTAAAACTCTCCTAACAATCTACAATCCGACACAATTAAGCGGACAACTTGAAGCACCAGAAGGGGGCTTGTGGATACTAGATTCACCAAGTCTTGCGAAGTTGATGAACGGCAAAGCAAAGCAAGCTAGATCAAACCAATTCGATGATCAACGAGCACAACTCTAGTTGGATCAACAAGACACTCCATGTGTTTCACACAATTTGAGAGAATTGTATTCATAAAAGTTCCAATTGAATTCAATGAAAGGTGCGAAAATATATAGGCCTTGTGAGGGCTGTTCTGGCCGGCCTAGGAGATAGAAGATAGAATAGATAGATCTAAATTCTAATGGGCCTAATTAAATAAACCTAAGAACGTAAGTAAATAATGTTTTAAAACGAATAACTAATAAAAGCCCAATTCAGCCCAATAATGTTCATAAGCTGAATTTAGACATAACACTTAGTGAAATTTCGGCCTAAGCATTTCTAAGGTGGATCGGCCTCCTCTTGGACTCCAAGGCACATGTATGTCTTCAATGTTGGCTCGGAGAGTTGAACCTTGCTCGAGAACAAAGCGTGAGTGACGAATAGGAATGAGTCTCTCTGAAGCTTCTTTGCTCTAGCTCGAGTCATGGGTCCTTCTCCAAGAATGATGGGTGTGTTTGGAGCTGTAGAAGATGGTCCCGCATCAGTATCACTAACATAAAATGCAACAACAGGCATGAGTGTCCAACCTGAGTAAGCCCCCAAGGGAACTTACCTGAAGATGCAGAATAGCAAGATAACACAAGCAAGAGCCCAAATGCAAGTCCAAAGCAATAAACACCTATCATCAAGCCATTTCCATAAGCCACCGGACCAACATTCATTTATACAAAACCCAAGTTCTCAACATACTCAACATACTCAAAATCAATCGATGGTAAAACCATTTTCCAAAACCTTTTCGATACTATCAATCATCAACCAAAATCATTCACTTCCAATCAACCCCGTTGATAAAATCGGACCAGCCATATTTTTGAACTCTTAAGTCCCAAATTAAGTCAACTCATTTTCCAAACAATTTCCCTAATCCTATCTGGTCAAAATCCAGGGGTTGCATTACCTAATAGGCCTGCGTATCGTATGAATCCCACTGAGACCCAAGAGGTCCAAACCCAAGTCCAGGAACTGTTGGATAAGGGTTATATTCGAATTAGCTTAAGTCCTAGTGCTGTGCCTGTGTTATTAGTCCCTAAGAAAGATGGTTCATGGAGAATGTGTGTAGATTGTAGGGCTATTAATAACATCACTATTAAATATCGTCACCCTATTCCTAGATTAGATGATATGCTAGATGAGTTGCATGGAGCTTCTATATTCTCTAAAATTGATCTTAGGAGTGGCTATCATCAAATTAGAATGAAAGAAGGTGATGAATGGAAAACAGCCTTTAAGACTAAGCTAGGCTTATATGAGTGGTTGGTTATGCCTTTTGGTTTAACTAATGCTCCTAGTACTTTTATGCGCTTAATGAATCATGTGCTTCGAGATTTCATTGGAAAGTTTGTTGTTGTTTACTTTGATGATATTCTGATTTATAGCAAGTCTTCTAATGAACATGAATCACATCTTAGAGAAGTGCTTAAAACGATGAGAATTGAACGCTTGTATGCTAATTTAAAGAAATGTGAATTATGTAATGAACAAGTGTCTTTTCTTGGATTTGTAGTGAGTTCGAATGGACTGCGTGTCGATGAGGCTAAGATCAAGGCGATCCAAGAGTGGCCAACACCCACCAACATCGGCCATGTGCGCAGTTTCCAAGGCTTGGCGAGCTTCTATCGTCGATTCGTGCGGGATTTCAGCACCATCTCGGCACCCCTCACTGAGCTCACTGAGCTCACGAAAAAGAGGAGTGAATTCACATGGGGAGCAGCTCAGGAGGAAGCATTCAACACACTTAAGGACAAGCTCACTCACGCACCTCTATTAGCTTTGCCGGACTTTACTCAGCCTTTTGAGGTAGGGTGTGATGCTAGCGGAGTCGGAATTGGTGGAGTCCTTATGCAGGGAGGTAAGCCTATTGCTTTCTTTTCTGAGAAGTTGAAAGGTGCTTGCCTTAATTACTCTACTTATGATAAGGAATTATATGCTTTGTTTAGAGTACTTAAGACATGGTCTCATTATCTATGGCCTAGCGAGTTTATTCTTCGGACTGATCATGAATCATTGAAACACTTTAAAAGCCAAGATAAACTTGATAGGAGGCATGGTAGATGGATGGAATTCATTGAAACATTTCCTTATGTAATTAAGTATAAGAAAGGTAAAGACAATGTGGTTGCTGATGCATTATCTAGAAGAGATGTTCTTTTAACCACTTTGGATTCTAGAGTCTTAGTCTTTGTTTACATAAAGGAATTGTATGAATCTGATTTGGATTTTGGTGATATCTTTCGAAAATGCTTAGAAAAGGGTCCTAATGACAGCTTTTATATACATCAAGGATTCTTATTTCGAAAAGATCAAGTGTGCATTCCTAGGTGTTCTCTACGATTATTACTTGTTAGTGAAGCCCATAGTGGTGGATTAATGGGACATTTTGGTAGGGATAAGACATATAGCACACTGAAGTCACACTTTTATTGGCCACATATGCTTAGGGATGTAGAACATTGCCTTAAGAGATGCATAGATTGCATTAAAGCCAAAGCTAAGCTTATGCCCCATGGCCTTTATACACCACTGCCAATACCCTCAGCCCCTTGGGAAGACATTTCTCTGGATTTTATAGTTGGGTTGCCCAGAACTAAGAAGGGGAGGGATTCAATCTTTGTAGTGGTCGATAGATTCTCTAAAATGGCTCATTTCATTGCATGTCATAAAACTGATGATGCTACCAACGTTGCTAATCTATTCTTTAGAGAAGTAGTTAGGTTGCATGGCGTGCCTAAAACCATTGTTAGTGATAGGGATGTGAAATTCTTAAGTCATTTTTGGCGAACTTTATGGAATAAATTGGGAACTAGATTGCTATTCTCTACTTCTAGCCACCCCCAAACTGATGGCCAAACTGAGGTGACTAATAGAACCCTTGCTACTGTCCTAAGAGCCATTATTAGGAAGAACTTGAAACTTTGGGAAGAAGCCTTACCTCATGTGGAATTTGCTTATAATAGAACCATGCATTGGCTACTAAAATCAGTCCATTTGAATGTGTGTATGGTGTTAATCCACTAACCCCTTTTGATCTTACTCCATATCCTATGAGAGACAAAGAATCATTTGAGGCAGGTAAGCATGTCGAGTTCATTAAGGAGCTGCATGAACGAACTCGAGAGAAGCTGAAGCTAAAGGCTGAATACAACGCTAACAAGGCCAACAAGGGACGTCGCTTGGTCACATTTCAGCCTGGAGATCTTGTATGGGTGCACTTGAGGAAGGAGCGGTTTCCAGAAGCCCGGAAGAACAAGCTGTCGCCTCGTGGTGATGGACCATTTCGGATCAAGAAGAGAGTGGGCGACAATGCCTACCAATTGGAGCTTCCTGGGGACATGGGCGTGAGCGCTACATTCAACGTCGCCGATCTAATCCCTTACTTCGCCGTGGATGAAGACTTAGATTCGTGGTCGAATCCTTTTCAAGAAGGGCAGGTTGATGCGGGACCATCTTCTACAACTCCAGACACACCCATCATACTTGGAGAAGGACCAATGACTCGAGCTAGAGCTAAGAAGCTTCAGAGAGACTCATTCAACTTTGTGGGTCATGCTTTGTTCTCGACCAAGGTTCAGCTCCCCGAGCCTACATTGAAGACATACATGTGCATTGGAGTGCATAATGAGGCCGAGCCACTTTAAACAAAGCTTGGGCCGAATTTCTTAAGTGTTAGAGTTCATTTTCAGCTTAAGTGTTCTATTGGGCTGAATTGGGCTTTTTCTAGTTATTAATTTTAAGACCTTATTTATTTATGTCTTTAGGTTTATTTTATTAAGCCCATTAAACATTTAATCTATCTTATTCTATCTAGGAGAAGCGGCCATCAGGCCTTTGGAGGTTATATATTTCGATTTCAGCCTTTGTAAACGATGGAACATTCATAATAGAAATCTTACTTCTCAAAACATGTGTGAAACACCCTTGAGAGTTGTTGGCCGAATTGAGCAGTGCTCTTCAGGTCTTCGAATTGGTATTATCTCAGCTTGGTTTGCTTTGCCGTTCATCAACTTCGCAAGACTTGGTGAATCTAGTATCCACAAGCCCCCTCCTTGTGCCTTCAAGTTGTCCGCTTGATTGTGTAGGGTTGTAGAGGCTGATACGGGGTTAGCCGTGGGTTGGTCCGATCTTCGACAACAAGCAAGAACTAAACAAGAATGACTCAAGAAACGCAAGAAACACCAAGAACCAAGGGCTGTTGATGTCGACTCTAACAAGACTCAAAGAGACGATTCAAGATCTTGATCACTATTATCAACATGCTCTTTAATTTCAGCAATAAGAGAAGCATCTATGTTAGAAGAAACATGATGTTGAATAACATTATTAGGAGGAATAGGATGAGGTTCTTCCCTTTCATTAGATGGAACTTTAAATCCAGGGATAACTTGATAACCTAGGGCCGCCAATCGTTTATTCGTCCTCTCCAAGTCCTCATTTATCTTAGCCATGTTTATCTTAGCCATGCTTGCATTCATCTTAGCCATGTTCTCCATAAAGGTAGTGTACCAGTCATTTCCCTGGCTATTAGACATCTCAAAGCAACAAACAAAGAACTATGTAAAAGTTAGAAAAATAAAAACAACCTCACAATGTGTTTCGCTCACACTCCCTCTCTAATTGGTATGTCACGCTTGTTGAGGCAATTCGCTTTGGGCAAATCAACAACCAAGCAAAGACTAAGCAAATCAAGGTATGTAGTGGATGAAACAACTAACAAGAGTACTCAACAAGGGGCTGTAGTACTCGACAAACTCAAGAGAGAACTCGACAGGGGTCAAGATCACTCGACTCAAGCAACACAACTTGATAACAGCAATAATCAATTCGATCCAAGCAACAATCAGCAAGAATCAACTCGAAATAGACTAATGAGTACTCGAACAGCAAAACAAGCACTCGACTCAACAAAAAGAGAACTCGACCAGGGGGAGATCTCTCGGGCACACACACAATAGCACTTCAAGAGAATAGAAGTACTCGACACAGCTAGCAAACAACTTCAACAAAGCTGTAACAAAGAGAAAGAATAGAAAACTCAAGAAAGAATGGAAATTTACCTCTTTTGATTGAAAACCTTAAGTTATGATGTTGTTGTTGCAAGGTAGGGTTTCAATTTTTGTGGAGGTAAGGTAATGCGTTTAGGTTTAGGGCTGTCGACAAGGGCTAAGGAGATCACCAAAAGTTGAGTCCTTTAGGTTTTCTTGCACTAGATCAACAAACAACAACCAACACTTTCTCTCTTTTTTTTTTTGAATTTTCGGACCTTAATTTACTGTTTTTTTTTTTTTTTTTTTTTTTTTTTTTTTTTTTTATGAATCTAATGCAAGAAAACTAACAACAATGAGAAAGGACTCGAAAATATGATGGTAGTGGTGAAAGGATAACAAAATTCAGCCCTAAAGATGTATTTATAGGTGAGGCTTTTGTTTATCTTTGGTAAGTGGATCTATCTAAAGCCTTAAAGATAAATGATAGATAAATATGATTTATATCCACCAAAAATCAGATTTTTGTAAGGCAATAAATAAATGGAATTTAGATAGAAGATAGAACAAATATGCCAAAGATAGAAAAGATAGAAAGATAGAACAAACTAGGTTTTTATCTTTTGTGGTATGTGGATTCGGCCAAGGAGAAACTATGGGGACAATGAATTGCCGTCGGCTTAGGTGCTGCACAAGGGGACGCAGCAATGTAAGACTCAAGAAACGCCAAGAACTCGATCAAGAATAGATCAAGAACTCCAAGAACGACACGACGCAGCAATAACAAAAGGAAAGACTCAAAATTTAATGTAAGGAATGGAAAGACACGACCTGATATGGACTGAGTCGATCTATGCAGAACAAGATAAAGACCCCAGGCCTCCTCAGAGGGTAGGAACCAATACCAATGCCTACACAACCCGCCTCTACAATCCGACACAATCAAGCGGACAACTTGAAGCACCAGAAGGGGGCTTGTGGATACTAGATTCACCAAGTCTTGCGAAGTTGATGAACGGCAAAGCAAACCAAGCTAGATCAATACCAATAGTTTCAATTGAAGAGCACAACTCTATTCAATCGACAAACACTCATTGTGTTTCACACAAAAAGAGAGAATTCTAATTCATTATAATCTTATTGAATTACAATAGGAGAACTCGGAATATATAGGCCACGCAGGGCTGTTGGGCCGAGTTAGATGATAGAATAAGATAAAACTAACATCTAATGGAAGTAATAAAAATAACCTTAAAGTTTCCTAAAATAACTTAAGTATAAGAAATACTAAATAGGAAATAAATATAATGTTCCAAAACTTAACAAAATCCCGTCAAAACCAGCAGCAGCTCAAAGAATGTGGATTTCGGCCAAGCTATAGGACGAATCTGGAAAAACCTTCAACAGAAAAGTTGTAGATCTCTTCGTCCTCGTTCCAACAAGGTATGGCACGCCTCAATCCGATCAATATTGAATCTGTACGACCCATTTTACAGAGACGTCGAAAAGCTGTCAAACTTCTGAACGAGAGTCTAAAACGTGATTAATCCAAGCTTGCACCTTTGGAGCATTTCCCATGGTGGAGCCTTCTTCTTCCTCTTGAGGATGACTTCCTTCTCACGAGCTCGAATCATAGGTGTGTCTGGAGGTGTCTTGGATGGTCCCGCATCAGAGGCGGGTTGTGTAGTCATTGGTATTGGTTCCTACCCTCTGAGGAGGCCTGGGGTCTTTATCTTGTTCTGCATAGATCGTTTCAGTCCTTATCGGTCGTGTCTTTCAATTCTTGCATTTAAATTTCGAGTCTTTATGCATCTTTATTCGAGTCTTGAAATCTGTCCTTAGTCTACATCGAGTAACACATTATTCTTGGTGTTCTTGTTTGAGTCTTGCTGCGTTCTTGCTTAGTCTTGGTCGAATCTTGACATTCTTGTCGAGTTTCTTGAGTTTCTTTGAGTCTTTCTTTGCTGCGTTCTTTAGTTATTGCTTGTTGTCGAAGATCGGACCAACCTACGGCTAACCCCGTATCAAATTGGCATCAGAGCTTTGGTTTCCGACATCAAGATTGAGTCTTTTCTTTTCTAAACACAAAAACCACAAAAAAGAGTCCTTTTCTTGTTTTGGTTATTTACTTCTTGCATTCTTTTTGATTATTTTACTAATCTTGAGTTTGTGATTGTTTGTGGTTGCATAGCCTAAACACAAAGCCTAGCCGAGACAGTGGAGTCGACCAAAGTGGTGCGCAACCCCTTGTGCAGCACCTAAGCCGACGGCAATTCATTGTCCCCATAGTTTCTTCTTGGCCGAATCCACATACCACACAAAGCAAACCCTAGTTTGTTATCTTTTCTATCCTTTGTTCTATCTTTGGAATTTTAATTTATCTATTATCTAATTCCATTTATCTATTGCCTATCAAAAATCAGAATTTTTAAGTTGTTGGATATTAATTCCCATTATATCTATCAACTATCTAAAAAGGCACAAGATAGATCCTATTACCTAAATTAGCCATTCTATCTATATCTTTGCATTAGGGTTGAAGTTTTATCTTTTATCACCACCATATTCAGATTTTCGAGTCCTATTACATATTTAGAGTCTTTCTTGCATTAGTATTAAAAAAAAATCAGTTTCGAAATTTATTTTAAAACTTGGACATAGGAGGATAAAATTCACTAGGGGTAAAAGTAAGTCAAAAAAAAAAAGGAAAGTGTTTTGTTTGATCTAGTGCAAGAAAGCTCCCAAGGACTAATTGGTTAACCCTTCTTCTCAACCCTAGTCGACATACCCTATCCTAAACACATACACCTCCACAAAATTGAAACCCTACTGATGCAGGACCATCCAAGACACCTCCGGACACATCTATACTTGGGGATGGACCTATGATTCGAGCTCGTGAGAATGAAGTCATCCTCAAGAGGAAGAAGAAGGCTCCACCATGGGAGAAGGTCCAAAGGTGGGAGCTTGGCGTTTTACACTCGTTCAGAACATTGACAGCTTTTCGACGTCTCTGTAAAATGGGTCGTACGGATTCAATATTGATCGGATTGAGGCGTGCCATACCTTGTTGGAACGAGGACGAAGAGATCTACAACTTTGCTGTTGAAGGTTTTTCCAGATTCGTCCTATAGCTTGGCCGAAATCCACATTCTTTGAGCTGCTGCTGGTTTTGACGGGATTTTGTTAAGTTTTGGAACATTATATTTATTTCCTATTTAGTATTTCTTATACTTAAGTTATTTTAGGAAACTTTAAGGTTATTTTTATTATTTCCATTAGATGTTAGTTTTATCTTATTCTATCATCTAACTCGGCCCAACAGCCCTGCGTGGCCTATATATTCCGAGTTCTCCTATTGTAATTCAATAAGAACATTATGAATAGAATTTAGATCTCTCAAATTGTGTGAAACACATGGAGTGTCTTGTTGATCCAACTAGAGCTGTGCTCGTTGATCATCGAATTGGTTTGTTTTAGCTTGGTTTGCTTTGCCGTTCATCAACTTCGCAAGACTTGGTGAATCTAGTATCCACAAGCCCCCTTCTGGTGCTTCAAGTTGTCCGCTTGATTGTGTCGGATTGTAGAGGCGGGTTGTGTAGGCATTGGTATTGGTTCCTACCCTCTGAGGAGGCCTGGGGTCTTTATCTTGTGCTACATAGATCGACTCAGTCCATATCAGGTCGTGTCTTTCAATTCTTGCATTCAATTTCGAGTCTTTATCTATCTTTATCGAGTCTTTGTCATTCTTGTTTAGTGTCGACATCAAGAATCCTTGTTCTTGATCGTTCTTGCTGCGTCTTTATTGTTTCTTGGCTGTTCTTGATTGATCTTGATCGAGTTCTTGCTTTTCTTGTTCAGTTCTTGCTTATTTTCGAAGATCGGACCATCTCACGGCTAACCCCGTATCAAATTGGTATCAGAGGTTTGGTTTCCGACATCAAGATTGAGTCTTTTTCTTTTCTTAAACACAAAAACACAAAAATAGAGTCTTTTCTTTGTTTGGTTATTTACTTCTTGCATTCTTTTTGATTAAATTACTAATCTTGAGTTTGTGATTGTTTGTGGTTGCATAGCCTAAACACAAAGCCTAGCCGAGACCGTGGAGTCGACCAAGTCAGTGCACACATCCCTTTGTGTACACCCTAGCCGACGGCACAAAGTGTCCCCATAGTTTCTCTTGGCCGAAAATCAGCCTCCACACAAAGCAAACCCTAGTTTGTTATCTTTTCTATCCTTTGTTCTATCTTTGGAACTTTGATCTATCTATATCTATTTCCATATTATCTATTGCCTATTTAAATTCTGATTTTTGGTGGATCAAAGACATTATATCTATCAAATATCTATTAAGGCATAAGATAGATCCTATTTCCTAATATAGCCATTCTATCTATATATTTGCATTAGGGCTGAATTTTATTATCTTTTCACCATTATCATTAAATTTTCGAGTCCAATATACATTCTTAGAGTCTTTCTTGCATTAGTATAAAAAAAAAAAAAAAAAAAAATCAGTTTCGAAAATCACATTAAAACTTGGACCTAGGAGGATAAAATTCACTAGGGGTAAGAGTAAGTCAAAAAAAAAAAAAAAAAGAGAGGAAAGTGTTTGTTTGATCTAGTGCAAGAAAGCTCCAAGGACCAAAATTGGTGATTTCAACAGCCCTTAGTCGACAACTCTTGTCCCAAACACATTACCTCCACAAAATTCTAAATTGAAACCCTACCTTGCAACTACAACATCCTAACTTAAAGGTTTTCAATCAAAAGAGGTAAATTTCCAAGCTTTCTTTTATTTTCTTTGTTATTCAGCATTGTCAAGTGCTTGATCCCTTGATCGAGTGTTTTTGAGTCCATATCGAGTTGCTCTTGACCCCTGTCGAGTGCAGTGTTGTGTGTGTGTCCAGTGCTGGAAACCCACAGGTACCGAGTCGATACCCTAACATACCGAGTCGATACCCCACATACCGAGTCGATACCTTGGGATACCGAGTCCATACTTTGCTTCTGTTGTGAAACTACCGACTCGATACTTTGTCCTACCGGCTCGATACTTTTGTCCTGTTGGTTTTTTTTTTCGGTTGTTTGTTTCTTTCCATTCTCTTGATCTCTTACCTTGTATTGCTAAGTCTTTGCTTGAGTGTTGATTTGCCCAAAGCGGATTGCCCCAACAAGCGTGACATACCAATTAGAGAGGGAGTGTGAGCGAAACACTTGTGAGGTTGTTTTTATTTTTCTAAACTTTTACATAGTTCTTTGTTTGTTGCTTTGAGATGTCTAATAGCCAGGGAAATGACTGGTACACTACCTTTATGGAGAACATGGCTAAGATGAATGCAAGCATGGCTAAGATGAATGCAAGCATGGCTAAGATAAACATGGCTAAGATAAATGAGGACTTGGAGAGGACGAATAAACGACTGGCGGCCCTGGGTTATCAAGTTATCCCTGGATTTAAAGTTCCATCTAATGAAAGGGAAGAACCTCATCCTATTCCTCCTAATAATGTTATTCAACATCATTTTTCTTCTAGGATAGATGCTTCTCTTATTGCTGAAATTAAAGAGCATGTTGATAAAAATGATCAAAATCTTAATTTACTTGCCTATGATCATGATAATGTTTGCATTGAATATGAGAATGATGATTCTTTGATTGATTTAAATGTTCAACCTATGCCTTGTGATGATAATCAAAGAAAAGATTTATGTCATACTACATGCTTAGAAGAAGACATAGTTTCTAATATGATCATTGATGATGAAACTTCTTCTACTATTGCTAGCATTGAGTTAATTGAAAATTCAGCCTTGGAAAAGGATGAAAACTTGCTAGCATTGGATGGAAACTTAGGGATTATTGACCAAGCTAAAGTGCATATTACGTTAGAACATAATGATGATATAAAATATGAATTATGCACTCATAAAGTTTCTTTTCTTGATTTTGTAGATGAAGCTGAGATAATATCCATCGAGGAGTGGTCAATCCCTACATCAATTGGTCTTGAGATGAGTTTCCATGGACATGAGGTTTTCGATCCAGGAGCTCGTGTGGATGCCTTTGCGGAATCAAATGCGACATTGGATTCGAGGACGAATCCTTTTCAAGAAAGGGAGATTGATGCAGGACCATCCAAGACACCTCCGGACACATCTATACTTGGGGATGGACCTATGATTCGAGCTCGTGAGAATGAAGTCATCCTCAAGAGGAAGAAGAAGGCTCCACCATGGGAGAAGGTCCAAAGGTGGGAGCTTGGCGTTTTACACTCGTTCAGAACATTGACAGCTTTTCGACGTCTCTGTAAAATGGGTCGTACGGATTCAATATTGATCGGATTGAGGCGTGCCATACCTTGTTGGAACGAGGACGAAGAGATCTACAACTTTGCTGTTGAAGGTTTTTCCAGATTCGTCCTATAGCTTGGCCGAAATCCACATTCTTTGAGCTGCTGCTGGTTTTGACGGGATTTTGTTAAGTTTTGGAACATTATATTTATTTCCTATTTAGTATTTCTTATACTTAAGTTATTTTAGGAAACTTTAAGGTTATTTTTATTATTTCCATTAGATGTTAGTTTTATCTTATTCTATCATCTAACTCGGCCCAACAGCCCTGCGTGGCCTATATATTCCGAGTTCTCCTATTGTAATTCAATAAGAACATTATGAATAGAATTTAGATCTCTCAAATTGTGTGAAACACATGGAGTGTCTTGTTGATCCAACTAGAGCTGTGCTCGTTGATCATCGAATTGGTTTGTTTTAGCTTGGTTTGCTTTGCCGTTCATCAACTTCGCAAGACTTGGTGAATCTAGTATCCACAAGCCCCCTTCTGGTGCTTCAAGTTGTCCGCTTGATTGTGTCGGATTGTAGAGGCGGGTTGTGTAGGCATTGGTATTGGTTCCTACCCTCTGAGGAGGCCTGGGGTCTTTATCTTGTCCTACATAGATCGACTCAGTCCATATCAGGTCGTGTCTTTCAATTCTTGCATTCAATTTCGAGTCTTTATCTATCTTTATCGAGTCTTTGTCATTCTTGTTTAGTGTCGACATCAAGAATCCTTGTTCTTGATCGTTCTTGTTGCGTCTTTATTGTTTCTTGGCTGTTCTTGATTGATCTTGATCGAGTTCTTGCTTTTCTTGTTCAGTTCTTGCTTATTGTCGAAGATCGGACCATCTCACGGCTAACCCCGTATCACCTACTTTGCAACTACAACGTCCTAACTTAAAGGTCTTCAATCAAAAGAGGTAAATTTCCAAGTTTGTTTTTATTTCTCTTTATTTTCTATTTGTGTCGAGTAGAGCTTGTTTTCTCGAGTTCTCTCTTGTCTTGGTCGAGTACTGTTGTGTGCTTGAATTGTTTGAGTCGAGTGATCTCAGCCTTTGCCGAGTTCTCTCTTGTGTGTGTCGAGTGCATTAGACCCCTGTCGAGTGCACCCTTGTTGTGTCGAATTGATTTCTTGCAATTGCCTTTGTTTTTGCTTGAATCAAGTGCTTACAAGCTACTGTTGAGTGCTCTTACCCTTTTGTCGAGTGCTTTGTTGTTCGTTTCATTCATTACATACCTTGATTTGCTTAGTCTTTGCTTGGTAGTTGATTTGCCCAAAGCGGATTGCCCTAGCAAGCGTGATATATCAATCAGAGAGGGAGTGTGAGCGAAACATAATTGTGAGCTGTTTATAAGTTTTACTAACCTTTAACTTAGTTCTTTGTTTCTTTTGTCTTTGTTATAATGTCTAACAATCAGGGAAACAATGGTGGTAACAATTCCTCCAATTCGAGTGCAACAGTAACTCCCGAGCAATTTGCCACCTTGATGAATAATGTGAACAACATGATGAACACCTTGGCGGGCATGGCTACCGTCCCTGAAACCTTGGCTGTACTACAAGCCAAGATGACGGCTTTGGAGAGCTCTAGGCCTAGTGGTTCGAACATTATAGGAGATCAGCAAGAGCGAGTGGAGATACCTAATGATGAAAGAGAGGTCGTAAATCCTATCCCTAATCCTAATCCTCATGTCAATGTTAATTTAGATAATCATTTATTCAATGAAAACAACTCTCCACGAGGTGGGAGAAATGATCGGAATAATGGGTTTGTTAATGTGCAAGGTCAAGGACAAGGAAGGGGAAGAGGTAGAGGCTTTCAGGAGCAATTCTACTACTCGGAGCAAGATGATGACTTCCAAGAAGAGGAGTATTGGGAGCAGCGTCCGAGACGGAATCAAAGGGGAAATCAAAACCGACCACCTAGGTTCAATGACGACGACGGAATGGGTAAGGTTAAGGTAAAGATTCCACCTTTTGATGGTAAGACTGATCCAGATGCTTATATTGATTGGGAGATTAAAATGGAGCAAATCTGGAATTGTCATAATTTCTCAGAACCTAAGAAAGTACAACTAGCTTCCCTAGAGTTTCAAGGTTTTGCATTAATCTGGTGGGATAGTTAAGGAAAGAAGAAGATCCCTTGATGCACCTATTGCTTTTTGGGAACAACTAAAAGTGGTCATGAGAAATAGGTTTGTACCTCAACATTATGATAGAGAGCTATTAAACAGATTAGAAAACCTTAAACAAGGTAGTAAAACTGTAGAGGAAACATTTAATGTTATGCAAGAAGCTATGGCTCGAGCTAATATAGTAGAAACTCATGAGAAAACCAATGTTAGATATCTTAGGATATTGCATCCCGCTTTAGCTCATGAAATTGATTATTTTCCCTATACTACTCCTACTGATTTGTTCATCTAGCTATGAAAGTAGAAAAGGGACAACGCTACAAGAGCCAAGCTAATAGGATGTCGAGTGGCCAGCAACAAGGATGGCGCCAAAACCGGCCTCAACAGCCCCAAGGGCGCTCGGACGTGAGTTCTAGGGAGCGAGCTCAGCAGCCCCAATGGAGAGGTGAAAGTCGACAGCCCCAGCAGCCCCTCGACAAAGGAAAAGGTCCATGGAATGGACGAGAATCGTCTGGGACATCTACTGGTCCCAAAGGGAGTAATCCTAACCCTTCTACCATTCGTTCTAGAGATATTGTATGTTTTAAATGCCAAGGTAGAGGACATTATATGAAGGATTGCCCTAATAAGAAAACTCTCATGGTTAATCACTTAGGAGAATATGAATCTGAAAATTCTTGTGATGAACATGATGAGAACGCTAATAATGACAATGATCAGAACTTAAACCTTGTTTGTTATGAAAATAATGATGATGAGGTTGAATATGAGCATGGAGAATCTTTGATTGTTAGGAGAGTTCTAAGTGTTGTTCCTACACCATGTGAAGATAATCAAAGAGAAAACTTATTTCATACTCGTTGTCTAGTTAAAGGAAAGGTTGTAAATGTGATCATTGATGGAGGTAGTTGCTGTAATTTAGCTAGTCAAGAAATGGTTGACAAATTGCATTTACCTACTGCCCAACACCCTAGACCTTACAAATTGCATTGGATGAATGATTATGGTTTATTAAAAGTTCATAGACAAGTTAAAGTGCATATTAAACTAGGACATTATGAAGATGATGTTTTATGTGATATTGTGCCTATGCAAGCTTGTCATATTCTATTAGGCCGTCCTTAGCAATCTGATCGTAAGGTTACTCATGATGGGTTTACTAATCGCTATACCTTTACTTTTCAGGGAAAGAATGTCATTCTCAAACCCATGACACCTACGCTTGATGAGATTGAGAAGCGGAAGGTAAGTAAAGGTGAGTTAGATCAGGAGGCTCAGTCGAGCCAAGTGGATCCTCAAACTCGAGCTAAGAGTGTGTTCTTGGTTTCCAAAAGCACATTCCTGGACGAATTTGCGGATGGTGGAACTATTCTTATGCGCCTTTGCAAGAGCTTGAGCATGTTAAGTGAAAAATAAATCTAAAATAGGTAAATATCTTCTTGTTGATAGATCTTGTCTTCCATGAATAGTTGTTGATAGATGTAGGATAGATCTCGGCTTCCTCGATCTCCTTCGGCTCTAAGGATTCCCAGCTCTACACGGACAGCTCCCAATGCGTTATGCGACTTCTGGAAGCTTCCTCGATCTCGAGTAAGTCTACTCAATCTCGAGTAAAACTGGCGTCGACTTGGATGGCTCGACGTCTCGGATTGCTGGTCCTCGATGTGGCTCGGACATGGCTCATAGGCTTGGTCGATCTCGAGGACCTTACTCGATCTCGAGTAAAGGTGGCTCGTCGACTAGGTCTTCTGGTGTTGTCGAGCAACCTCTCTTCGGCATGGCTCGGGTGCCGGCTTCCGGGTTCCTCGATCTCGAGTAGGTTTACTCGATCTCGAGTAGAGTGTAATCCGGCATGTCTTCGTCTTCGGCTTCTCGGTCAGCTCCTCCTCGTCCAGGCACTCCTTGGACATTTTTGGTCGATCTCAAGTAAAGGTACTCGATATCGAGTACATCTCTCAGCTTTCTGCTCTGTTCTTAAAACGCACTTTTCCGAGTCCTCGTTCGTCGAATTGACGCATATGACCATGCGTTGGAAAGCTCTTTCCGAGGGCTACAACTCTCATGAAGACATCAAAGCTTGATTCAGAACGAAGAATGGTGAAAAATGACCTTTTCTCCAGCTGCACAATTCTTAGCTTCTCCATGAGTTTCCTTTAAGCTCCAAAGTGCGTCCGATTTCTGCGAAATATAACCAAAACTTGTGTAGACCTCCATATATTGCAAATAAGTGTAAACTACACAGATTTTGTATTATTCTAACCCAAATGCATGCAATGTATGCATAAATCGATATAAAAGTAAGTGTAAAACATGGCAAATTAGGCTCCAAACAGTAAGACGCTCAGTCACCGCCGCAGCCAGATCATATATAAGACTCGATTGACTCAGGGCACCCGATGAGGCTGGGCTACCCTATAACCCTAGCAAAGACTCTAGGACTATCACAGATAACGGCCGTTCTGTTTCAAACACACATAGTAACCACATGCTCAGTTCAATGCAATCCTAACGTGATACTAAATGACATGCTTTTATGCATATGCAACACCTAACATAAAATGCAACAACAGGCATGAGTGTCCAACCTGAGTAAGCCCCCAAGGGAACTTACCTGAAGATGCAGAATAGCAAGATAACACAAGCAAGAGCAAGTCCAAAGCAATAAACACCTATCATCAAGCCATTTCCATAAGCCACCGGACCAACATTCATTTATACAAAACCCAAGTTCTCAACATACTCAACATACTCAAAATCAATCGATGGTAAAACCATTTTCCAAAACCTTTTCGATACTATCAATCATCAACCAAAATCATTCACTTCCAATCAACCGTTGATAAAATCGGACCAGCCATATTTTTGAACTCTTAAGTCCCAAATTAAGTCAACTCATTTTCCAAACAATTTCCCTAATCCTATCTGGTCAAAATCCATTTATAAAACCTTAAATCTTTAATCAACTTGCAAATTTATACCATTAAAATAATTCCGGCATGTTTCTTCTTTCAAAATCATTTAATAAATAAATTCCAACATTTAATCACCAAAATAATCCTATTTTCACAAACCGTATTTAATAACCAAACCGACAACATTTAAACAGATAAAACCTTTAAACATCCCATTTTAATAAACCATCTCTATATATTTACATTAATAAAACACTTTAATATTTCAATGATTTATTAGATATAATATAATTTTCGGGAAAATATATAATCACCAAAATCATAATAACACAAAACTATATAATAACATAGTTATAACACATAACATATTCGTATAACAGTACACTTTTAACGAAACAATTACGATAAACATTAAATAAAACAGAACCACACCCAAAAAGAAAGCCCACAACACAACACACTCAAACCCGGATCCGATTCCCATACCTGGCCCAGACCAAAATAAAAGAAAGGAAAGGGTGTCTCCCTCAAGCTCAGAATAGAGCTCTTTTAAATGCCGACGGAAAACGCAGAAGGAACAAGTCCCGGCCGGCGGCGTTCTCCCAATCTGACTACCCCACAAGTTTCCCCTGACTCCAACCAACACAAGGATACTCAAAGCGATTCAGAAGGAGAAAGAAGAAGAGGCTCACCGAGGAATTCGAATTTCCACTAGAAAATCTTTGTCGGAGATCACTTTGGCTCGTCGAGGGCGGAATCGACAACGGAATGGCCGATACGGAGGGAAGGAGGCTTAAAAGAGGACCTTTACATCGTTTCATACCAAAATGAAGAGGAAGGAGAGCTTACCGCTCAGATCTGAGCAAAACGAGGAAGACGGTATGCGACATGGCTCCGATGGCCTCTGGCTCGGATCCTAGCGTCGGAGAACCCTCCCTGCTGCTTCTACTGCCGTTCCGTTGGAGGGATAGGTGCTGGTGGCTCTCGACGTGGCTCGGGTGGTGCTTGGAAGGGGCTCGAGGCAGTGCTCTGTGGCTGGCGGTTTTCGTCGAAAATAGAGGACAAGGGAGCTCCAAGGAGGGGACGAAGGTGGTGAGGAGGAGGAAGTGATACGGGGTTAGCCGTGGGATGGTCCGATCTTCGACAATCAAGCAAGAACTCAAAGAAACAAACAAGAAAGCAAGAACGCAGCAGCTGGACTCAAAGAAACGATTCAAGAAAGCTCAAGATTCGTTCAAGACTCAACAAGAAACATCAAGAACAGCAAGAACTCAATGTCGACAATAAAGAAAGAACAAGACTCGATGCAAGAACTGATAAAGACTCGAAATTGATATAAAGACACGACCGATAAGGACTGAGTCGATCTATATAGAACAAGATAAAGACCCCAGGCCTCCTCAGAGGGTAGGAACCAATACCAATGACTATATAACCCGCCTCTACAATCCGACACAATCAAGCGGACAACTTGAAGCACCAGAAGGGGGCTTGTGGATACTAGATTCACCAAGTCTTGCGAAGTTGATGAACGGCAAAGCAAACCAAGCTGAGATTATCAATCAATGACCAACGAGCACTGCTCTAGTTGAATCAACAAACACTCGATGTGTTTACACTCAATATGAGAGAGTTATGTTCATAAAAGTTCCAATTGAATTACAAAGCTGAAATAGAAATATATAGGCCTTAGGAGGGCTGTTCTGGTCGGCCATAGTAGATAGACTAGCTGGATTTAATTACTAATGGGCTTTAAAATAAATCTAAGAACAAAAATAAAGAAGGTCTCTAAAAAGAATGACTAAAAAAGCCCAATTCAGCCCAATAGAAGTCTTAGACTGAAAATAAGCTATAAACACTTAATAAATTCGGCCCAAGCTTTATTCAAGGTGGCTCGGCCTCATTATGCATTCCAATGCACATATATGTCTTCAATGTAGGCTCGGGGAGTTGAACCTTGCTCGAGAACAAAGCATGACCCACAAAGTTGAATGAGTCTCTCTGAAGCTTCTTAGCACGAGCTCGAGTCATTGGCCCTTCTCCAAGTATGATGGGTGTGTCTGGAGCTGTAGAAGACGGTCCCGCATCAACCTCCCCTTCTTGAAAAGGATTCGACCACGAATCCAAGTCTTCATCCACATCGAAGTAAGGGATTAGATCGGCGACGTTGAATGTAGCGCTTACGCCCATGTCTCCAGGAAGCTCCAATTGGTAGGCATTGTCGCCCTTGATCCGAAATGGTCCATCACCACGAGGCGACAGCTTGTTCTTCCGGGCTTCTGGAAACCGCTCCTTCCGTAAGTGCACCCATACAAGATCTCCAGGCTGAAATGTAACCAAGCGACGTCCCTTGTTGGCCTTGTTAGCATTGTATTCAGCCTTTAGCTTCAGCTTCTCTCGAGTCCGTTCATGCAGGAATGATTCTTTGTCTCTCATAAGATATGGAGTAAGATCAAAAGGGGTTAGTGGATTAACACCATACACACATTCAAATGGACTGATTTTAGTAGCCGAATGCATGGTTCTATTATAAGCAAATTCCACATGAGGTAAGGCTTCTTCCCAAAGTTTCAAATTCTTCCTAATAATGGCTCTTAGGACAGTAGCAAGGGTTCTATTAGTCACCTCAGTTTGGCCATCAGTTTGGGGGTGACTAGAAGTAGAGAATAGCAATCTAGTTCCCAATTTATTCCATAAAGTTCGCCAAAAATGACTTAAGAATTTCACATCCCTATCACTAACAATAGTTTTAGGCACACCATGCAACCTAACTACTTCTCTAAAGAATAGATTAGCAACATTGGTAGCATCATCAGTTTTGTGGCATGCAATAAAATGAGCCATTTTAGAGAACCTATCCACTACCACAAATATAGAATCTCTCCCCTTCTTAGTTCTAGGCAACCCAACTATGAAATCCATGGATATGTCTTCCCAAGGGGCTGATGGGGTTGGCAGTGGTGTATAAAGGCCAGGGGCATAAGCTTAGCTTTGGCTTTAATTCAATCTATGCATCTCTTAAGGCAATGTTCTACATCCCTAAGCATATGTGGCCAATAGAAGTGTGATTTCAGTGTGTTATAAGTCTTATCCCTTCCAAAATGTCCCATTAGACCACCACTATGTGCTTCACTAACAAGTAGTAACCTCAAAGAACATCTAGGAATACACACTTGATCTTTTCGAAATAAGAATCCTTCATATATATAAAAGCTGTCATTAGGACCCTTATCTAAGCATTTTCGAAAGATATCATCAAAATCCAAATCAGATTCATACAATTCCTTTATGTAAACAAAGCCTAAGACTCTAGAATCCAAAGTGGTTAAAAGTGCATGTCTTCTAGCTAAAGCATGAGAATCGAAATCAGCTATTAGAGCATGTCTCCTAGATAATGCATCCGCAACCACATTGTCTTTGCCTTTCTTATATTTAATCACATAAGGAAATGTTTCAATGAATTCCATCCATCTTCCATGTCTCCTATCAAGTTTATCTTGGCTTTTAAAATGTTTTAAAGATTCATGATCAGTCCTAAGAATAAACTCGCTAGGCCATAGATAGTGAGACCATGTCTTAAGTACTCTAAACAAAGCATATAATTCCTTATCATAGGTAGAGTATTTAAGACAAGCACCCTTAAGTTTCTCAGAAAAGAAGGCTATAGGTTTACCTCCTTGCATAAGGACTCCACCAATTCCAACTCCGCTAGCATCACACTCGACCTCAAAGGGCTGGGAGAAGTCCGGCAATGCGAGTAAAGGTGCATGAGTGAGCTTGTCCTTAAGCATGTTAAACGCCTCCTCCTGAGCTGCTCCCCATGTGAACTCACTTCTCTTCTTTGTAAGCTCGGTTAGAGGTGCTGAGATGGTGCTGAAATCACGTACAAAGCGACGATAGAAACTCGCCAATCCTTGGAAGCTGCGCACATGGCCGATGTTGGTGGGTGTTGGCCACTCTTGGATCGCTTTGATCTTAGCCTCATCGACACGCAGTCCATTCGAACTCACTACAAAACCAAGAAAAGACACTTGTTCATTACATAATTCACACTTCTTTAAATTAGCATACAAGTGTTCAATTCTCATCGTTTTAAGCACTTCTCTAAGATGTGATTCATGTTCATTAAGAGATTTGCTATAAATCAGAATATCATCAAAATAGACAACAACAAATCTTCCAATGAAATCTCGAAGCACATGATTCATTAAACGCATAAAAGTGCTAGGAGCATTAGTTAAACCAAAAGGCATAACCAACCACTCATATAAACCAAGCTTAGTCTTAAAGGCTGTTTTCCATTCATCACCCTTTTTCATTCTAATCTGATGATAACCACTTCTAAGATCAATTTTAGAAAATATAGAAGCTCCATGCAATTCATCTAGCATATCATCTAATCTAGGAATAGGATGACGATATTTAATAGTAATATTGTTAATAGCCCTACAATCTACACACATTCTCCATGACCCATCTTTCTTAGGGACTAATAACACAGGCACAGCACTAGGACTTAAGCTTTCTCGAATGTAACCCTTATCCAACAGCTCTTGGACTTGGGTTTGGACCTCTTGGGTCTCAGTGGGATTCATACGATACGCAGGTCGATTAGGCAATGCAGCCCCTGGAATAAGATCAATTTGATGCTCAATTCCACGAATAGGGGGTAGACCTGGTGGTATGTCATCGGGAAACACATCCTTAAACTCCTCAAGAAGAGCGAGAATGTTCGATGGAAGAGAAGCTTTAAGCTCTTCACTCAACATGCTCAAGCTCTTGCAAAGGCGCATAAGCATAGTTCCACCATCCGCAAATTCGTCAAGGAATGTGCTTTTGGAAACCAAGAACACACTCTTAGCTCGAGTTTGAGGATCCACTTGGCTCGACTGAGCCTCCTGATCTAACTCACCTTTACTTACCTTCCGCTTCTCAATCTCATCAGCTACTTGCGTAGGTGTCATGGGTTTGAGAATGACATTCTTCCCCTGAAAAGTAAAGGTATAACGATTAGTAAACCCATCATGAATAACCTTCCGATCAGATTGCCAAGGACGGCCTAATAGTATATGACAAGCTTGCATAGGTACAATATCACATAAAACATCATCTTCATAATGTCCTAGTTTAATATGCACTTTAACTTGTCTATGAACTTTTAATAAGCCACAATCATTCATCCAATGCAATTTGTAAGGTCTAGGGTGTTGGACAGTAGGTAAATGCAATTTGTCAACCATCTCTTGACTAGCTAAATTACAGCAACTACCTCCATCAATGATCACATTTACAACCTTTCCTTTAACAAGACAACGAGTATGAAATAAGTTTTCTCTTTGATTATCTTCACATGGTGTAGGGACAACACTTAAAACTCTCCTAACAATCAAAGATTCTCCATGTTCATATTCAACCTCATTATCATCATTTTCATAACAAACAAGGTTTAAGTTCTGATCATTGTCATTAGCATGCTCATCCGGTTCATCACAAGAATTTTCAGATTCATATTCTCCAAATTGATTAACCATGAGCGTTTTCTTATTAGGGCAATCCTTCATATAATGTCCTCTACCTTGACATTTAAAGCATACAATATCTCTAGAACGAGTAGTAGAAGGATTAGGATTACTCCCTTTGGGACCAGTAGATGTCCCAGACGATTCTCGTCCATTCCAGACGCCCTTTCCCTTGTCGAGGGACTGTTGGGGTTGTCGACCATCACCTCTTCCTTGGGGCTGCTGAGCTCGGTCTCTAGGAGCCATTTCCGAGCGCCCTTGGGGCTGTTGAGGCCGATTGGGACGCCACCCTTGTTGCTGGCCACTCGACATTCTTCCTTGGCTCTTGTAACGTTGTCCCTTTTCTACTTTAATTGCTAAATGTAACAAATCAGTAGGAGTAGTATAGGGAAAATAATCAATCTCATGAGCTAAAGCGGGATGCAATATCCTAAGATATCTAGCATTTGTATCTTCATAAGGTTCATTCACATTAGCTCGAGCCATAGTTTCTTGCATAAGATTAAATGTTTCCTCAACAGTTTTATTTCCTTGCTTAAGATTTTCTAATCTTTGCCTAAGCTCTCTAGCATAATGTTGAGGTACAAATCGATTTCTCATTAATGCTTTAAGTTGTTCCGAAGAAGCAATAGGTGCATCAAGAGCTCTTCTCCTTTCTTTAACTAAGTTATCCCACCAAATTAAAGCAAAGCCTGTGAACTCTAAAGTAGCCAATTGCACCTTTTTAGCATTAGAGAAATTATGACAATTCCAAATCTGATCCATTTTAGTTTCCCAATCAATGTAAACATCCGGATCAGTTTTACCTTCAAAAGGAGGAATCTTTACCTTCACCTTACCTATGCCGTCCTCGTCGTTGTATCTAGGTGGTCGGTTCTGATTTCCTCTTTGATTCCGTCTCGGACGCTGCTCCCAATACTCCTCTTCTTGGAAGTAATCATCTTGCTCCGAGTAGTAGAATTGCTCCTGGAAGCCTCGGCCTCGTCCCCTTCCTTGTCCTTGACCTTGCACATTAACAAACCCATTATTCCGATCATTTCTCCCACCTCGTGGAGAGTTGTTCTCATTGAATAAAGGATTTTCTAAATTGACATGAGGATTAGGATTAGGGATAGGATTTACGACTTCCCTTTCATCTTGAGGCGTTCCGTCACGCCTAGGATTATTGATACGGGGTTAGCCGTGAGTTGGTCCGATCTTCGACAACAAGCAAGAACTAAAGGAAAGACTCAACAAGACGATTCAAGATCTGCAAGAAACAATCAAGAATGATCAAGATTCCAACAAGAACTCAAGAAACGCAGCAAGAATAAACAAGAAGACGCAAGAACTTAATCAAGATGATCAAGATCTTTCAAGAACGCAGCAAGATCACCAAGAACAGGACTGATCTTGATGTCGACAATAACAAGAACAACAAAGACTCGATAAACATAGATAAAGACTCGAAATTGAATGCAAGAATTGAAAGACACGACCTGATATGGACTGAGTCGATCTATGTAGCACAAGATAAAGACCCTAGGCCTCCTCAGAGGGTAGGAACCAATACCAATGCCTACACAACCCGCCTCTACAATCCGACACAATCAAGCGGACAACTTGAAGCACCAGAAGGGGGCTTGTGGATACTAGATTCACCAAGTCTTGCGAAGTTGATGAACGGCAAAGCAAACCAAGCTAAAACAAACCAATTCGATGATCAACGAGCACAGCTCTAGTTGGATCAACAAGACACTCCATGTGTTTCACACAATTTGAGAGATCTAAATTCTATTCATAATGTTCTTATTGAATTACAATAGGAGAACTCGGAATATATAGGCCACGCAGGGCTGTTGGGCCGAGTTAGATGATAGAATAAGATAAAACTAACATCTAATGGAAATAATAATAATAACCTTAAAGTTTCCTAAAATAAATTAAGTAAAAGAAATACTAAAAATAGGAAATAAACATAATGTTCAAGACTTAATTAAAATCCCGTCAAAACAGTGACAGCTTGCAAAGATGTGCATTTTCGGCCAATTTCGAGGTCGAATCTGGAAAAACCTTCAACAGCAAAGTTGTAGATCTCTTCGTCCTCGTTCCAACAAGATATGGCACGCCTCAATCCGATAAATATTGAATCCGTACGACCCATTTTACAGAGACGTCGAAAAGCTGTCAAACTTCTGAACGAGTGTAAAACGCCAAGCTCCCACCTTTGGACCTTCTCCCATGGTGGAGCCTTCTTCTTCCTCTTGAGGATGACTTCATTCTCACGATCTCGAATCATAGGTCCATCCCCAAGTATAGATGTGTCCGGAGGTGTCTTGGATGGTCCTGCATCAATCTCCCTTTCTTGAAAAGGATTCGTCCTCGAATCCAATGTCGCATTTGATTCCGCAAAGGCATCCACACGAGCTCCTGGATCGAAAACCTCATGTCCATGGAAACTCATCTCAAGACCAATTGATGTAGGGATTGACCACTCCTCGATGGATATTATCTCAGCTTCATCTACAAAATCAAGAAAAGAAACTTTATGAGTGCATAATTCATATTTTATATCATCATTATGTTCTAACGTAATATGCACTTTAGCTTGGTCAATAATCCCTAAGTTTCCATCCAATGCTAGCAAGTTTTCATCCTTTTCCAAGGCTGAATTTTCAATTAACTCAATGCTAGCAATAGTAGAAGAAGTTTCATCATCAATGATCATATTAGAAACTATGTCTTCTTCTAAGCATGTAGTATGACATAAATCTTTTCTTTGATTATCATCTTGTGGCATAGGTTGAACATTTAAATCAATCAAAGAATCATCATTCTCATATTCAATGCAAACATTATCATGATCATAGGCAAGTAAATTAAGATTTTGATCATTTTTATCAACATGCTCTTTAATTTCAGCAATAAGAGAAGCATCTATCCTAGAAGAAACATGATGTTGAATAACATTATTAGGAGGAATAGGATGAGGTTCTTCCCATTCATTAGATGGAACTTTAAATCCAGGGATAACTTGATAACCCAGGGCCGCCAGTCGTTTATTCGTCCTCTCCAAGTCCTCATTTATCTTAGCCATGTTTATCTTAGCCATGCTTGCATTCATCTTAGCCATGTTCTCCATAAAGGTAGTGTACCAGTCATTTCCCTGGCTATTAGACATCTCAAAGCAACAAACAAAGAACTATGTAAAAGTTTAGAAAAATAAAAACAACCTCACAAGTGTTTCGCTCACACTCCCTCTCTAATTGGTATGTCACGCTTGTTGGGGCAATCCGCTTTGGGCAAATCAACACTCAAGCAAAGACTTAGCAATACAAGGTAAGAGATCAAGAGAATGGAAAGAAACAAACAACCGAAAAAAAAACCAACAGGACAAAAGTAATGAGTCGGTAGGACAAAGTATCGAGTCGGTAGTTTCACAACAGAAGCAAAGTATGGACTCGGTATTCCAAGGTATCGACTCGGTATGTGGGGTATCGACTCGGTATGTTAGGGTATCGACTCGGTACTTGTGGGTTTCCAGCACTGGACACACACACAACACTGCACTCGACAGGGGTCAAGAGCAACTCGATATGGACTCAAAAACACTCGATCAAGGGATCAAGCACTTGACAATGCTGAATAACAAAGAAAATAAAAGAAAGCTTGGAAATTTACCTCTTTTGATTGAAAACCTTTAAGTTAGGATGTTGTAGTTGCAAGGTAGGGTTTCAATTTAGAATTTTGTGGAGGTAATGTGTTTGGGACAAGAGTTGTCGACTAAGGGCTGTTGAAATCACCAATTTTGGTCCTTGGAGCTTTCTTGCACTAGATCAAACAAACACTTTCCTCTCTTTTTTTTTTTTTTTGACTTACTCTTACCCCTAGTGAATTTTATCCTCCTAGGTCCAAGTTTTAATGTGATTTTCGAAACTGATTTTTTTTTTTTTTTTTTTTTATACTAATGCAAGAAAGACTCTAATAATGTATATAGGACTCGAAAATTTAATGATAATGGTGAAAAGATAATAAAATTCAGCCCTAATGCAAATATATAGATAGAATGGCTATTTTAGGAAATAGGATCTATCTTGTGCCTTTTGTGATAGTTGATAGATATAATGGAAATTAATAGCCAACAACTTATAAATTCTGATTTTAGGCAATTGATAAATGGAATTAGATAAAAGATAAATCAAAATTCCAAAGATAGAATAGATAAACAAAAAGGATAGTAAAGATAGAACAAACTAGGGTTTGCTCTTTGTGTGGTGTAGTGGATTCGGCCAAGAGAAACTATGGGGACAGAATTGCCGCCGGCTTTGGGGTGTTCACAATGGGATTGTGTGCACCTTTGGTCGACTCCACGGTCTCGGCTAGGCTTTGTGTTTAGGCTACGCAACCACAACAATCACAAACTCAAGATTAGTGCAATAATCAAATAAAGAAACAAGAAGTAAAAGACCAAAACAAGAAAAGGACTCTTTTTTTGTGGATTTTGTGTTTAGAAAAGAAAAAGACTCAATCTTGATGTCGGAAACCAAAGCTCTGATGCCAATTTGATACGGGGTTAGCCGTGGGTTGGTCCGATCTTCGACAACAAGCAAGAACTAAAGGAAAGACTCAACAAGACGATTCAAGATCTGCAAGAAACAATCAAGAATGATCAAGATTCCAACAAGAACTCAAGAAACGCAGCAAGAATAAACAAGAAGACGCAAGAACTTAATCAAGATGATCAAGATCTTTCAAGAACGCAGCAAGATCACCAAGAACAGGACTGATCTTGATGTCGACAATAACAAGAACAACAAAGACTCGATAAAGATAGATAAAGACTCGAAATTGAATGCAAGAATTGAAAGACACGACCTGATATGGATTGAGTCGATCTATGTAGCACAAGATAAAGACCCTAGGCCTCCTCAGAGGGTAGGAACCAATACCAATGCCTACACAACCCGCCTCTACAATCCGACACAATCAAGCGGACAACTTGAAGCACCAGAAGGGGGCTTGTGGATACTAGATTCACCAAGTCTTGCGAAGTTGATGAACGGCAAAGCAAACCAAGCTAAAACAAACCAATTCGATGATCAACGAGCACAGCTCTAGTTGGATCAACAAGACACTCCATGTGTTTCACACAATTTGAGAGATCTAAATTCTATTCATAATGTTCTTATTGAATTACAATAGGAGAACTCGGAATATATAGGCCACGCAGGGCTGTTGGGCCGAGTTAGATGATAGAATAAGATAAAACTAACATCTAATGGAAATAATAATAATAACCTTAAAGTTTCCTAAAATAAATTAAGTAAAAGAAATACTAAAAATAGGAAATAAACATAATGTTCAAGACTTAATTAAAATCCCGTCAAAACAGTGACAGCTTGCAAAGATGTGCATTTTCGGCCAATTTCGAGGTCGAATCTGGAAAAACCTTCAACAGCAAAGTTGTAGATCTCTTCGTCCTCGTTCCAACAAGATATGGCACGCCTCAATCCGATAAATATTGAATCCGTACGACCCATTTTACAGAGACGTCGAAAAGCTGTCAAACTTCTGAACGAGTGTAAAACGCCAAGCTCCCACCTTTGGACCTTCTCCCATGGTGGAGCCTTCTTCTTCCTCTTGAGGATGACTTCATTCTCACGAGCTCGAATCATAGGTCCATCCCCAAGTATAGATGTGTCCGGAGGTGTCTTGGATGGTCCTGCATCAATTACCTTGACCACCAGCAGCTGTAGTAGAGCCACTCGGCCTTGCTTCTAAGGCTGTCAAGCGATCTAATATGGCTGTCAAGGTGTTGGTAAGATTATTGAATTGCTCAGGTGTCACGGTTGCACTCGAGCTACCCCCATTGTTGGGGTTGTTCTCATTGTTAACCTGGTTATTAGACATGACAACAAAGAGAAAAGAAACAAAGAAATATATTAAAGGTTAGTAAAAATATAAACACCTCTCAATTGTGTTTCGCTCACACTCCCTCTCTTCGATTGATATATCACGCTTGCTGGGGCAATCCGCTTTGGGCAAATCAACAACCAAGCAAAAGACTAGGCAATCAAAGTATGCAACCAAGAGAATGAATGAAACAACAATCAACAAGTACTCGACACAAGCTGAAGAGAACTTGACAGAGGCACACAACTCGACTAAGGCACTGATCAAGGCAAATCAGTACTCGATGCTAATAAAACAATCAAAGCAACTCGGTTCAAGCAAAACAGATGGGTAATTGCAATGAATCAACTCAACACAACAAGGAGAGCACTAGATTAATGCAAAATCAGTACTCGACACAACAAGAGAGACTCGACCAGGAGGAGATCTCTTTGACACAATTTGGACAGCACTCGATAATGAAGGTAAGTGCTCAACAACCAGCCACAAACACTCGACAGTAGCTGTACTAAAAGAGAAATAAAAGAAAACTTGAGAAAGAATGGAAATTTACCTCTTTTTGATTGAAAACCTTAAGTTATGATGTTGTAGTTGCAAGGTAGGGTTTCAATTTTGTGGAGGTATATGTGTTTGGGAATAAGGGCTGTCGACTAGGGCTATGAAGATCACCAAAAGTGGAGTCCTTTAGGCTTTCTTGCACTAGGTGTAACAACCAACAAACAAACAAACACTATTTCTTTCTTTTGAATTTTCGGATTTCTCTTGGTTTTTTTTTTGTTTTTTTTTTTACCTAATGCAAGAAAGACACAGCAGCAATAGAGAGAAGGACTCGAAATTTAGATAATAGAGGTGAAAGAAATAAAATTATAGCCCTAATGAATAGATATAGACAACCTTTGGGTAAATATGGTAACAAGATCTATCTTTTGCCTATAGATATATTGGATAGATATAATTGAATTAAATCCACCAAAATCAGAATTTTAATAGGCTAATAATAAAAGGAATTAGATATAGATAGATCAAAAGTTCCAAAGATAGAAGGGAACAACAAACTAGGGTTCTTGTGTGGTTTGATGGACTCGGCCAAGGCACCAACTATGGGGACAGATTCTGCCGCCGGCTTAGGGTGTTCACAAGGGGATGTGTGCACCTTTGGTCGACTCCACGGTCTCGTCTAGGCTTTGTGTTTAGGCTTATGCAACCACAAACAATCAAAACAACAAGATTAGTGCAATAATCAATAAAGAACAAGAAGTAAACAACCAAAACAAGAAAATGACTCTTTTGTGGGTTTTTGTGTTTATGAAAAAAAAAAGACTCAATCTTGATGTCGGAAACCTGGCTCTGATGCCAATTTGATACGGGGTTAGCCGTGGGATGGTCCGATCTTCGACAATCAAGCAAGAACTCAAAGAAACAAACAAGAAAGCAAGAACGCAGCAGCTGGACTCAAAGAAACGATTCAAGAAAGCTCAAGATTCGTTCAAGACTCAACAAGAAACATCAAGAACAGCAAGAACTCAATGTCGACAATAAAGAAAGAACAAGACTCGATGCAAGAACTGATAAAGACTCGAAATTGATATAAAGACACGATCGATAAGGACTGAGTCGATCTATATAGAACAAGATAAAGACCCCAGGCCTCCTCAGAGGGTAGGAACCAATACCAATGACTATATAACCCGCCTCTACAATCCGACACAATCAAGCGGACAACTTGAAGCACCAGAAGGGGGCTTGTGGATACTAGATTCACCAAGTCTTGCGAAGTTGATGAACGGCAAAGCAAACCAAGCTGAGATTATCAATCAATGACCAACGAGCACTGCTCTAGTTGAATCAACAAACACTCGATGTGTTTACACTCAATATGAGAGAGTTATGTTCATAAAAGTTCCAATTGAATTACAAAGCTGAAATAGAAATATATAGGCCTTAGGAGGGCTGTTCTGGTCGGCCATAGTAGATAGACTAGCTAGATTTAATTACTAATGGGCTTTAAAATAAATCTAAGAACAAAAATAAAGAAGGTCTCTAAAAAGAATGACTAAAAAAGCCCAATTCAGCCCAATAGAAGTCTTAGACTGAAAATAAGCTATAAACACTTAATAAATTCGGCCCAAGCTTTATTCAAGGTGGCTCGGCCTCATTATGCATTCCAATGCACATATATGTCTTCAATGTAGGCTCGGGGAGTTGAACCTTGCTCGAGAACAAAGCATGACCCACAAAGTTGAATGAGTCTCTCTGAAGCTTCTTAGCACGAGCTCGAGTCATTGGCCCTTCTCCAAGTATGATGGGTGTGTCTGGAGCTGTAGAAGATGGTCCCGCATCAGGAAGGGAGATGATTATGGAGTTCAGGGGACTGAAATGAGGGAAGAGATTGGGGAGTGTGCGTGCTTGTGTGGGCAGGTATTCGAATTAAAAGGAGAGGGGAAAGGGTCCACGCTGCTGCCTCCTTTGAACTGGCCACAGAGGGTCTGAATTGGCCTGGTGAAGGTCTTTTTTAGGGCTTGAACGAAGGAGTCAGTATGCTCGGGTTTCTCAGCGCGGCCATTAAAAGCTCCACCTACCTTCCCAGCCTCATTCAAAGCATCTCCACCTACCTTATCTGCCAGATCTGACGCCGCATTAACACCCCCGGGCCCTTCAGACATAGCACTGCTCTGCGAAGAATTCTTGACCAGATCTGCACTCGAATCCTCTTCCAAATCGATCTTAGCGGTATTTCCCAAAGAGGAGCTATCCTGATTCGATCCTGCTGATTTCCCTTTGCGATTTCTGGACCCAGAAGACGAGGACGAAGAAGACCCTTTCTTAGCCATACAGGGCGCACCGCCGGGCTGCCTCCGTGAGGGAGAACCGGTGGCAGTTCAGGGCCGACTCAGAAACCGTACGGACAATCGCCAGAAAGATGGGAGTGGGTGGAATACTTTTTGGAGTATTCCACCCACTCCTTTTTTTAAGTTGTATGGTTAATCATTAACCTTTAGGTACATCCCATTCCTACACGACTCTAGCTAAGTATTGATGGTGGATCCATCTAATTTAAAATGTCATTTTTCCTAAGTGTGTCCCATAGTATTTTTCACATAAAAGCCATGTTTCATTCTTTCTCTCCATATCATTATATGATATTAGTTTATGATATCAGTTGTTTGCTTTTAAAGCCTATTAGCTCAAATGGTAGAGCGTTGTGTTTAAATACAAAGATGTGGGTTCAAATCCTGCATAGTAATAAAAATAGTAATAAAAATCCAAACTTAAACAAACAACCAATAGATTAGGCAATCAATCACTTGATAAACTAAATAACTACTAGTATAGCAATGAAGTTTGATGTCGAACCCACAGGGAGAAGCGATTTCATATTCAATCACTCTAGACAAGACTCTTTAAAGCAAAGTAATAACCTTTTGAACAAATATCAAATAAAAAGTAACCAGATTGCAAATCACAAAGCAAATTGATATCAAAGTAGAAAGAACATTTCACCTGTAATTCTCTGACAATGGTTGGAATTCATGGTCCTCGGATTGATTTATCAATTATTCATATTCCTAGGTCTACTTGACTAAAGTTGAGAGAGATCCACATAGATTCACTCATCTTATTCAATATCAATAAAGAATAGCAATAAGACCTCAAGTAATCAAGACCAATTGGCACATTGACTCTATTCAATCGAGACAAATATGCGCATACCGAACTCAATCCTAATCAAATATCTTCAACATAGATCAACTGAAATCATTCACTACAAAGACAAATAGAATCACTATCATCAATACCTTTGTTTGCTATCAAGAAACCAACAAAGAATTCATAGCTAGAGATGCAATTCCTAACATGTTGATCAGGCATATAAAGGAACACAAATATAAATTAAGCACAAGATGATAACTAAGAACATGAATAATCAAATAAACTCAAATCCTCAAAATCCAAACAACCATGTCTTCGAATCACAGGCAAAACTATGAGTTTAGCAACTCATAGGCCAACTCTATCTCTCTCTCTCTCTCTCTCTCTAATTGTGTTCATAGTTTCTCTCCAATAGCCACACCACGACGAGATAACCTGAAAACAACCTAAATAAGGTTCACAAGGGTCGACAAAAACCCTAGGGGAAATAATAGAAATAATAATAAAATAATAATCATCGGATCCAAAATGCGTTTCCGGGATCTGGGCAATGGGGGGCGCCGTGCAAGGGGCGGCGGGTGCCGTTCCTCCAGTGCTCGACGTTCCTCATTTCCTTTTACGAATTCCAATGTCGTGCCTCCTTGCTCCTCATTAGATCTTCCTCAACCTCCATATGCTCCAAAACATGCTTCTTAAGCTCTTTCCATAGTCCATCCGAGGCCAGAATGTAATTCTGCAGAATAAACACTAAAAACGTATAGATTTCGAACTCGAGTACTTTACAAGTAATAAATGGAACTAGACTCAAAACATAACAAAACCAATACCTAATAGCAATAAGAAACACCTATAATGCCTATATGAAGTATGCATCATTAGAGGGATGTAAAAAGTCAAAACGTTTTATCATCGGGTAATAGCCAATGTCTTTATATGTTATAATATCGGTTATATTTTATAATCGATGTTATAGGATAACAAGACATAGGATTTAAAAAGATAAACGAAGTTATAACATACAAAGACATCGGGTTCTAGCCGATGTAAAAAACTTTTGACTTTTTACATCCCCCACATAGACATCGATTTTTTTTAAAGACATCGGCTATTACCTGATGTTAAATAACAAATAATTAGTAGTGATCTTTCCCTGTATGAATTTCATTTTTGTTAAAAGACTCAACATGCAATGATTCAGTTTCAATAGAAGCATCAAACAAACCATATGATTCATTCCTTTGATCACTTTCATTAGAGTCAAGAACATCTACATAATCATTAGTAGAAGAAACAATAGATTCAAATATAGAAAACTCAATCTTTCTACCATCAAATTCCATAGTTAGTGAACCTTCAAAACAATCAATCTCAGTCTTAGCTTTTCGCAAGAATAGCCTTCCTAAGATAATTCGGGTTTCTGGCGTACCTTGTTCCATATCCAAAATAATGAAATCAGCTGGAAATATCAAATCATTTACCTTAACCAAAACATCTTGAACAACTCCTCTAGGCTTAATACTAGAATGATCAACGAGTTGTATAGTAACACTAGTTTCAGATAATGCATTGAGACCCAAAAACATGTACAAATTATAAGATATAACATTAATTGAAGAACCTATGTCTAACATAGCTTTGGTGAAGCTAGAATTACCTATCGCACATGGGATAGTAAACATACCTGGATCTCCGCACTTTTCAGGCAATCTTTTCTGAAGTAAAGCATAAACATTTTCACTTAAACTTACCTTTTCTTTCCTTCGCATCCTTTGCTTGCGTTTCTTAGTGCATAATTCTTTCAAAAACTTTGCATAGTGAGGCACAATTTTAATCAAATTGAAAAGCAGAATATTTACCTCACAATGAGCAATGGTGTCATAAAGAATTTGTTCATCTCTCCACTTACGATCAGATCTTAAGGCATGAGGAAAGGGTGTTGCGGGTCTTCAAACCTCAAAAGACCACTCATTGGAAGATTTCTTTGGGTATTCAACAACATAAAAAACCAGTTCCATTAGTGGAGGAGGCGGCATGCGCCGTAGTGAAGGGCGGCGAGCGCCGTCTTTACAGTGTGTCGCCAATTCTTTTTCGTCCTCTTCTCCCACATTAATTTCTTCCCTGGGCATCTCTTCAACTTTGCTAGTGGGCACATTCACTTGTTTACCTCCTCTAAGGATCATGGCACTCACATTCTCCTTCGGATTCACTACCACTTGTGGTGGTAACTTCCCCAAATCTTTTGCTTTCAATTCTCCAATTTTCTTAGCCATTTGACTCAATAAATTTTCTTGAACATCCATTTTATCCAAAAATAACCTCAATGTCTCATCTCTATCATCTTGTTGAGTGTTTCTCTGACGATTCTCAAATTTTCCTCTTTAAAAAGGAACTTGTTACTGTTGGCCTTTGTCGTTGAATCCACTTTGATAATTCGCATTGTAACCCTGATTGTAATTGTTACCAAATTTACAGTGAGGTCCACAGTCCATAGCATATACATTAGCAATGCCCTCTTGAATCAAGGGACACTTATCATTCGGATGAGTTGAATCTCCACAAACACCACAAGGTCTAGGCTAATGAGATTGATTCATTTACATAGCCATCATGTTCACTATCTCTATAAGCCTATCTATTTCATCCTTGTGACCATCTCTAGAACTATCCAACTTATTAACTCCTTTAACTTCTTGGTGTCTCCCATATTGTGGTGATGCATTAGCCAACCCTTCAAAAATTTGCATTGCTTCCTGAGGTGTCTTATCCCAAATATCTCCTCTGCTAGTAGCATTGCTGAAACTCCTATCGGTGTCAAACAAGCCCTCAAAAAGACCTAGCACTAGATCATCCTCGGGTATACCATGTTGCGGACAACTACCCTTAATCTTCTTGAACCGCTCAACATACTCATAAAGACTCTCCATAGGTGATTGCTTAATAGTGGACAACTCCTTCTTAAGTTTGTTGAGTCGAGTCGTAGGAAAGTACTTTTGGAGGAAATATTTCTTTAATTGCACCCAAGTAGTAATGCTTTATTTGGGTAGGTAATAAAGCTCATTGCTTGCAAAATCTTTCAAGGTAAAGGGGAACACTCTCAACATCAATTGGTCATCGGTAAGGCCTTGGGGTCTAAGTCTAGCACACACACTCACAAAGGTAGCAAGGTGCTTGTTTAGTTCCTCCCCAAGCAATCTATGAAAGTAGGGTAAAATAGAAAACCAATTCGACTTGTATTCAAATCTTGAACCCTCAGGGAGATCAGGAAGGCTAATTGCAAGTGGTTGAGTACTCAAATTAGGTTTCTTTAGGTTTCTCAGGGTCATTTTTGGCGGATCAACAACTTCGTCTCCCATCTCCTTATTTGTATCAAACTCGAGCCTCCTTTTGAACCTGAAAGATAGTTTGGTCTCAAAATCAAAAGACAAAGGAAATGAATTAGAAGATCTAGTTTGAACCATACAAGGACATAAAAGAGTCAAAGAAAAGAATGAAATTAAACAAAAACAAAAGACAAAGTAAATGAAAGAGATAAAGAAAAGCAAACTCCTTTATTCTCCTTGGCAACGGCGCCAAGAATTTGACGCGGGACGAACGTCGTTGGCACTTTCTCCCTTTGCCAAATAGTAATATAATCCAAACTCAAACACAAAACCAATAGATTAGTCAATCAATCACGTGATAAACCAAACAACCACTAGTATAACAATTAAGTCCGGAGTCGAACCCACAGGGAGAAGCGATTTCCTAATCAATAACTATTAACAAGAACTCTTATGATCGAACAATGATTTATAGCAAATAACCAAGATGTAAAAGTAACCAACTCAATTATTGCAAAGTATATTGACAATAAGGTATAAGAAATATTTCACCTGTAATTCTATCACAATGTTTGGGATTCATGGTCCTAGGATTGAACTATCAATTATTCATGGTACTACTTGACTAAAGTTGAGAGATCTGTAGGGATACAATCACCTAATTCAATATCACTAAAGAATAGCATTAAGGACTCAAGTAATTAGACCAATTGACATATTGATTCAATGCAATTAAGACAAACCCGAACAACCCTAATCAGCCCTAATCGACCTATCCACGACATAGATCAATTGAAATCATCCACTACAAAGACAAAGAAATATCGCTACTTCAATACGTTGTTTGCTATCAAGAACACAATAAGGAATTCATAGCTAAGATGCAATTCCTAACATGGTGATCAATCATAGAAAGGAACACAAATATAATTAATAAGCACAAGATGATAACTATGAATATGAATAACTAAATGGAATCAAATCCTCACAATCCAAACAACCATGTCTTCGAATCACAGGCAAAACTATGAGTTTAGCAACTCATAGGCCAAATATCTCTATCTCTAATGGTGTTCATAGTTTCACACAATAGCCACACATGGCTGAATGAAATAAATAAACCTAATATAGACTCATAAGGAATGGCAAAACCCTAATAGAAATAATAATATAATAATAGGAAATATGGTCTTCGGATAAAAAATCACAATCGCTGAAAACTGGCCCACGGCGGGCGCCATGTAAATGGCAGCGGGCGCCGCCCTTACAGTGAAGGGATTCCCTCGATTGTCTTCAATTATCTTCAATGTCATGCTTCATTGCTCCTCTCTAGCTTCTTCCTCAACCTCCATATATGCTCTAAAACATGTCTCTTAAGCTCTTCCAAAGTCCCTTCAAGTTCGGAATGTAATTCTGCAGAATAAACACTAAAAAGGCGTAAATTCCAAACTCGAATACTTCACAAGCAATATACGAAACTAGACTCAAACATAAGTAAAACCACTATCTAAATGTAATAAGAAATACCTATAATGCATAAATGAAATATGCATTATCACAAGTTCTGGCTCTAATGGAGTCGATGCATGAGGTTATGTTGAGTCGACATTATTGACTCAACATCGAGTCTGACTCGGCGTCAAGTTGTCTCCGGCTCTTGATGGTGGTGTCGGCGTCAGAGGTTGGTCGATGTCGGTGACTAAAATTCGAGTCAGAGGACTCGATGTCGAGTAGCTTGTCTCTGCTCCTAGCTTGGTCGATGGAGGAGCTTCTGAATTTTGGTGAATGTCAAGTTGCTCATTCGACGTCGAGTGAGTCCACTTGATGCTGACCCCATACTTAGTTCATACAGTAGAATCTCAAAAAATGTGAGTCAATATCGAATTACCTAACTCGACGTCAACTGGATTTTCTATATGCTCATTCCAAATTGCTACGATCTTCTCCATTCGGGCTTACATGACCCTTTTCTCCAGCTCCTCGGGCGTCATTGTTATTACGTTTGCCTCCCCGCAAGTGATGTGGCCTCTCTTTATGGATTTGACCTCCATAGGACCACCGTGACTCTCAGTTTTGTTGAAGGAGAACTCAATTACTTCGTCGCTGATTGTAAATGTGAGTATTCTGTTCCTTACGCTTATGCTGGGATCGACGGTTGCTAAGAATGGTCTACCTAGAGTAATGGGACAAGCAGGGTCCTCTGCTATATCTATAACAAGAAAATCAGCAGGGACAAAGAACTTACCTACTTGTACGGGTACATCGTCAACCATGCCTATAGGGATGTCAACCGTGTTGTTTGCCATATAGAGTCTGGCATCCACAGGCTCTAGAGCTCTTATCTTCACTATGGACCAGATGGATAATGGCATGATGCTTACGCTTGCTTCTAAATCACAAAGTGCATTGAAACTATGTTGATCAAAACCAATAGTTATAGCAAACTTACCTGGGTCTTGCCGGTTTTCTGGAAGCTCCATCTTCTTGCATTCCTCTACGATCTCAGCCATCGACCGCTTCTTGCTTAGGATGTCTTTGAGGAACTTGACATAGGATATAATCTCATGAAGAGCTTCAGTGAAGGGAAGGGTGAAGTTGAGCCCTTGAAGCATCTTCAGAAAACGCTGGAACTTTTTCTCCGTTGGGTCCTTCAAAGATTTGGTGGGGAATGGAAATGTCTTGTTTGGTGTAGCTGATGTCGTGTGGATAGGATAGCCGTTGACTGGTGTAGAGTCGACATCGAATGTAGAGGTAGGAGGTTGATGATGTTGTCGAAGTGATGACTCGACGGCGAGTGGGGACTCGACATCGAGTGGGTTGTAGTCGTCGTCAAGTGGCGACTGGACATAGACTGGCTCAACAACTTTCTTCTCTTCCGTTGTTGGTTCGGGCGTTTGCAGTTCACGCCCACTCCTTAAGTTCATTGCTGCCACATGTCCGGCAGACTTACCTTCAGGGTTCGGTTCGGATGATCCAAGGAGCAATTCTGACGGTTTGGGGATTGATGTAGCCAATCGACCCACATGGGTCTCAATGTTCTTCTGCCAAACGTCTATCTCTCCCATTCGCAAGTTCATGCCCTGGAATTGAGTATGGACTGAGTTGTTGGCTTGTTTGAATTCAGTATGGTTTCGTCGCATCTCGTTGGGGATGATGTACATGTCATCTATCTTGGATTCGCTATCTGGGTTTCCAGGAGCTCTGTAGGGTGGGTGATGCAGGACCATCCAAGACACCATCCAAGACACCTCCGGACACATCTATACTTGGGGATGGACCTATGATTCGAGCTCGTGAGAATGAGGTCATCCTCAAGAGGAAGAAGAAGGCTCCACCATGGGAGAAGGTCCAAAGGTGGGAGCTTGGCGTTTTACACTCGTTCAGAACATTGACAGCTTTTCGACGTCTCTGTAAAATGGGTCGTACGGATTCAATATTTATCGGATTGAGGCGTGCCATATCTTGTTGGAACGAGGACGAAGAGATCTACAACTTTGCTGTTGAAGGTTTTTCCAGATTCGACCTCGAAATTGGCCGAAAATGCACATCTTTGCAAGCTGTCACTGTTTTGACGGGATTTTAATTAAGTCTTGAACATTATGTTTATTTCCTATTTTTAGTATTTCTTTTACTTAAGTTATTTTAGGAAACTTTAAGGTTATTTTTATTATTTCCATTAGATGTTAGTTTTATCTTATTTTATCATCTAACTCGGCCCAACAGCCCTGCGTGGCCTATATATTCCGAGTTCTCCTATTGTAATTCAATTAGAACATTATGAATAGAATTTAGATCTCTCAAATTGTGTGAAACACATGGAGTGTCTTGTTGATCCAACTAGAGCTGTGCTCGTTGATCATCGAATTGGTTTGATCTAGCTTGGTTTGCTTTGCCATTCATCAACTTCGCAAGACTTGGTGAATCTAGTATCCACAAGCCCCCTTCTGGTGCTTCAAGTTGTCCGCTTGATTGTGTCGGATTGTAGAGGCGGGTTATATAGTCATTGGTATTGGTTCCTACCCTCTGAGGAGGCCTGGGGTCTTTATCTTGTTCTATATAGATCGACTCAGTCCTTATCGGTCGTGTCTTTATATCAATTTCGAGTCTTTATCAGTTCTTGCATCGAGTCTTGTTCTTTCTTTATTGTCGACATTGAGTTCTTGCTGTTCTTGATGTTTCTTGTTGAGTCTTGAACGAATCTTGAGCTTTCTTGAATCGTTTCTTTGAGTCCAGCTGCTGCGTTCTTGCTTTCTTGTTTGTTTCTTTGAGTTCTTGCTTGATTGTCGAAGATCGGACCATCCCACGGCTAACCCCGTATCTAATTGGCATCAGAGCTTTGGTTTCCGACATCAAGATTGAGTCTTTTCTTTTTCATAAACACAAAAACCCACAAAAGAGACATCAAGATTGAGGAAAGAACTTGTTAAGAAACAAGTCATGTAGTTCGGTCCACGTGCGGATGGATTGCGGAGGTAAACCCTCAAACCAGTGTAGAGCCTTCCCTGCAAGCGACCAACGAAAACCCTCGAACCAGTGTAGAACTAGTATAGAGCCTTCTCTGCATAATAAGCGGGTGGAAGACTTTATATTTTTCATACAATGCTCATATTGTTTATATCCCTAGCCATACCTATGCTTGTGCATCACAAAAGCCATATTATGAGCCTTACACGTTGTTACATTATTATGCTGCACATGATCTAAATATTGCTCATTCTTTACCTTATTTCCTTATCCGGGGACTATGTTGAGAATGGAAGTTACATTATGGAGATTATTATATGGTGTTTGTGTTTTTATTATTGGAGTTTGGCAGGCAAGTTTCAAAGTTATGGAAAATTTAATGAGAGAAAGAAAATCCGATCACCTCAGGAGATAAAGGTAGATTAACCATGCTCATTGAGATGTTAGTTCGGCGAGGTGGGACACTGACGGAGGGAAAACCTGTCGTTGATCCGTCAAAGAAAACTCAAACCTATAACTAGTATAGCAATAAGTAAGAGGTCGATCCACAGGGAAATTTATTATTCAAGTATGATTTACATGTCAATTAAAGTAACCAAATGGGGGGGGGGGGGGTTAAGAGTGAAAGTTCCGCCTTTTATCAAAGCGGATTGAAGAAAGCAAGAGTAAATGATTGCGATTCAAATAATTATGAGAAGCAATTCCACCTACAATTTTTCACTTTATTTGGTTGAAGCGATCCTTGTAACTTCTTCTCGTCCTATTAAGGTTACATATGAATGCCCTTGTCCTCACCTAATATAGTTACTAGTCCAACTAGTCCTAGCAACCCTTATCAATCGAACAGTCCCTAAAGAAGGATTTAACCCAATTGATAGCCTTAAGTCCAGAGATTAACCAAGGTATTTGCAGTCCCTAAAGAGGGTTTTAACAACACATTTAACTTTCTACTCATTCAATTAGTTCAACCAGCCCTAAAGAAACAAATTTGCCACTTAGGTTAAGGTTCAAAACCAGGAATCTACAAAACCTTAGCGATTGAATTCATCTAACAAGTTGATCAGGCAAGATAGAACAACTCAATAAACAATCAAGCATGAAGAAGTTGAAGCATTCAAATATAGGAAACAAGGAACGAGAATTAGAAACTCACAATCAATCCAAATAAAGCTTCAAATTATAGGCAGAACAGATGAGTTTAGTTCCTCATGGAAGACATCGCTCAAATCTCTAAATTGTCTCATGAACGTAAGAATAGAATAGAAGTAGTATAAATGAAACAATAATCGGCCTTATAAAAGAGTCTAGTCGACCATAAAACATCCAACCCAAAACTAGGGTTCAAATAAACGAAACGGCGTCACGCTAACGACCTTTGCTGCGGCCGCGGCATATGTTGCGGCCACGGCATCGGCTTCTCTTCCATATCCCGCGGCATCCATCCTGGCTGCGGCCGTGGCATGCATACTGCAACCGCGGCATCCTGTTGCCTACTCTTCTTGCTAGCACTACAAGAAAAACTGCGTATTGCAACAATTTTTTGCAACGACTAAAATTTATCGTTGCGAAAAGGCACTATTGGCAACGACTTTATGTGTCGTTTCAAAATGTTGTTGCAATAACTGAAAATTTCATTCAACGCCAACAAAACTTTTGGCGGGCGAGGCATTAAAATTGGGATTTAGTAATTTCAACGAAATTGTTATTACAATAGGTTTTACATACATTTTGCAACGACATATTATGTTGTTGCTATTCAATCTATATGTATTGCAACGATAATATCCTTGCGAAAACTTTGAAAATAGTAAGTCAACGACTTAAGTCGTTGCGGGTGAACAAAATTTAAAAAAAAAAGATTTTTTTTATAGGGTTTGACAACCAAAAACCCGGTTCGGCGGTTCCCCCAATTTCATGAAATATCAGGCTTCCCCCCTTTTTTTTAGCAACCCTAGACTTTCATACAACAATTCGCCTTCTCTGCCTCTCCCTATCCACTTCTCAGATCCACCGTAAGCCCTCTCTCTCTCTCTCTCTCTCTCTGTGGTGAACTCTTCAAAACCAGCACCGGTCCCATCGATTCCTCACATCCCCATTGTCGCTCTTGATGTCTTCCTCCTTGGGCGGTCATACGAGGCCGGGCAGAGAAAATGACGGTGGGGCGCTGCTTCAACAGAGGATGACGATGAGACAAGCGCATGAGTTACGATCAACGATGGGGCTTCTATTTCTTCGTGGGGCGGTTGAGGTTAACAACGAGCCAACAGGTTAGGGCTCCGTTTTCTTTTTTGGCTCATTTTCATTATACAGGTAAGTTGCTCCTGAGCATTCATGGCTCCTCTTCCATTTGAGTTCAAGATGTATGGTGCATCAATCTGTTTACGGGATAAATATTCTAGAATTCGGGTTTTGATTTGGGGGTTAGGCTATGAATTACAAATTTGGATTTGTTAGTTAGGCCGCGAATTAGGGCTTTTGATTTGAATGTTAGGGTTCGAAAAGGGGTTGTTTTGATGTAGAGTTTGATTCAGAATTGATTTAGTATTGTTGAATTTTTCACTTCGTGCCTAAATTCTTGGTTTTATTACTTTTTGAATATTTCATGAATGTGTGGCTTTGCTGAATTTAAGAATATGCAATAAGAGCTTGTTGTTATTCTCCAATGAACTAACCTTCCATTTTCAGACTGGTATATCAAAACATTTACATTTTGATTGATAGGACTACCCAAATTATTCATTTTCCTGGTTTCTCTTACACATATAAGTCATTACTAATTTTTTGGATGTTGTTTTCAAAGAGATTGGATGTAGCTTCTTTCCTGTATGAATTGAATTTAAATAAGGCATTTACTAATCTTTTTATGAATTGGGTGCTTTTGTAGAGTTGCTATCATGCTTGGAGAAGTTAATCAATCATTTCCTCGAACTTGGAAGACTCAATCTGAGTGCTAGGTATTACAAGCCTTATTCTTGTCCATTTGCATTTTATTCCTTCTCCATTAAAAGCATTAGTTGCAAGTGTCCTCCATATGCATTCATAGATATCCTTTACTTAAAAAGTTACAATTAAAAAAAATGTCAAATCTACTTGGATTTAAGAGATCAAATAGCTTTATTTGTCTCTTTTCCACCTTTCTACTGCTTATTATCTTATATTAATTAAATTTTTTATTCTCTCCATTATTCTGTTACATTTAGTTAGATTAAGTAATTTGAATCTCAAAGGCCACATCTTGAGGATCAAGTTTGCTTATATATATAACAGTTATATGCATATATATTCCTTTAATTTAACCTTGTCACTCTTTTGAGTTTGGTTATCTTCATTCAATTCATTCATTATAATTAGCTATCCCTTGGCAAAAATCTAACTCTTCCTACTGCCTTGTTGCAACATCTGCATTAGGAGGCTTTGTTTTGAGGTGTTCTTGTCAAAGGTATGTGTTTGTTTCTTTCTTAATATCCCCTATTTTATTGTATTGAATTTTTCATAGTTAGCACTTCTGTTTTTTAGTATTACAAGTACCTTGTTCTAAGTTGTTTGTTTCTATTCCTAATTGTGGACCCTTATTTAGGTGCTTATACATCGACAACAGAAGAGAGCTTTTTTGTAGGTTTTAGTATTGCAAGTGCCTTGTTCTAAGTTGTTTGTCTTTATTTCGAATTGTGGACCCTTATTTAGGTGCTTATACATCGACAACGGCGGAACATAGCTTTATTTAGGTTTTGTTGACATACCAACTGTAAGTACTATCTTGTTCTTATACTATGTGGTTCCCACTTCCCCTATTAATTAGTATCAAGATATACAAGCTTGTATATAGAACATATTGCCAATTTTTTTTATTATAGCTAAAAACATAGCTTCTAAAGCTTTTTATATCCTTTACACAAGTAATTTGGTCTTGTAATATTATTTTTTTCCTTTTCAAATGAGGGTTTTTAAATTGCTATGTTTGATTCTCGGGGTCTTCAACATTCTCTCTTTATAGGAGTAGATCAAATCCTTCTTTTATGGGAAATTCTAGAAGATGTCTCAACATCTTGTTTGGTAGCTCATGTTTGACCTCTCCATTTGAATGACCAAATTTCGGTTGTCATTTATGGTTATGCTTGCACTGAATTTTTTTTTTCTAACTTTTTTGGTAGATTGGATTCAACTAAGGGCTTAATGGCTCTCACGTAAAGGAATGGGCTAAGCGGGAGAATCAGTTGCGAGACACTTTATTGAATCAAGTTGAGTACCTAAATTCCATTCAAATTAGGGGTGGGCGCGGGACGGGACGAGGGTCGTCCCGCGTCCCGTCCCGTGTATTTTTTGCGGGACGGGATTCACTACTTTTTTTTCAATCCCGCGCGGGCCTTATCCCTCACGGGACGGGACGGGACGGGCCCTGTCCCTCAAATTAAAAATATTATAAAAAAAATCTAAAACTCATTTATATTTTGCGGTTTTCAAAGCTTAATAATATAGATTTATAATATTTTTGTTATATTTTACGATTTTCCTTATATATACACATTATACGTATAATTACACATCATATAAAAAATATATAGTGTGCGAAGTGTGCATATATATAAACATTATGCTAATATAAAAGATATACATACAGTATGCATATAAGACATACACTGTAAGTATAAACTATACTCCTATAAGTGTATATAAATGAAGTATTCGGAGACATTTGATAAAAATAAATGAAGTATACAGACTATACAGTGTGTATATATATACACAAAGTATATAATGTATATATATTATATATTTTTTTATTTATTTATAAAATATGCGGGACGGGACGGGATTTGCGGGATAAGAAATCCTCGTCCCGCGTCCCGTCCCGCGTAATTTTTGCGGGACGGGACCGGGACGGGATTCACTATTTTTTTTCCAAATCCCACCGGGATCGGGACGGGCCCGGGATTTGCGGGATTTGTGCCCACCCCTAATTCAAATGATTCATACATGATAGGAGCAATGAGCACTATCTGCATTTGTAAATGAACGTCAAATGATTCATACCTGTTATGAGCAATGAGCACTATCATCTTAAAAACTAGCATGCTGAACTATGTGGTAAATATTTTAATACCTTATTAAAATAAATCATCCAAGTGCATTTTTGGAACAAACTCTTTGATTGATGTGAAATGACTCAACCTACTATAATTGGATGAAAATATTCTGTTTGTTGTAAGCTATAAATTCATTTGCCCAGATTCCATTTGAAGTGAATGTTTTCATTTCCTTACTTTGGACTTTTTGTTTGAGTAGGGAAAATATGTAACACCAATATTTATCTCAATGTCACTTGAAAAGATAACCTTCAAGCTTATCCTTTGGCAAATCCTGATTCCACTTAGGTAATTTGTTATGACCTCAATTTCAATTAATGTATGTCATATTTGTGTTGTATGTATGTGGATCATTTTTTATTTTTGACATTCTTGCTCACTTTTTCTTAAGCTACAATCTAGTTAAACATTGTTTATAACAGTTGTTCTTTGCCCTTGAGTTTTCTATGCTACAGATCGAGGAGCTCATAAGCCACTCTTGCCCTGGTAGCTCAAAAAGTATATATGATTGGAAAAGGAGCTTGGAGTGGCAAAAGGTCTTACTGGCAATGCAGGTAGACCATAATATTATATGTGCATTAGCTTAATATATGGTTTACTTGTTAGATTTGGATGGAAGTGGTGACATTGATAGCTAAAGGAATACAAAGACCTTCGTTTGGAACGTAGTTGATGTAAATTTTGGATAAGTTATTATATAGTTGATTTGTATGAAGTCGAGTGTGTTTGCACGGCATGTTATGAATGTTCTTATGGCAGGTACATATAAACCTACAAAAATAGTCGAAAATTGGTCTTCATTTGCCATATAAGCCATGAAATATGATATTGCAAAAAGAATTAAAAGAAAAAAGAAAATATGACTTTTTGCAACGACAATTGTTGTTGTGGAAAGTATAAATCAAAATCTCATATACTTTTAGCAACGACTTTTGTTGTTGGCAAACATTAATATCATTTTTTTTAAACGTGCTTTACGCAACGACATATTAATCACAACAACATTTGTCGTTGCAAAAGGCCTTTTTTTAGCAACGGCATATGTCGTTGCAATAGCCTTTAGCTACGCCTGTACCCGCAACGACCTTGCAACGACAAATGTCGTTGCAATACCTCTCTATAGCAACGATAATCCATTTTTCGCAACGACATCAGCCGTTGCAATACATGATTTTTCTTGTAGTGTAGAAACCGCTAGCAGCTTCCAAGTACTCATCTATTCTCTTCCTTCCTTGCTTCTTTCCAATGTCTTTTGTATTTATCTTCAAGATATTGCATCTCCCAAATGTGTTCCGATTAAATCTGCAAGATAAACACAAATTTGTGCAGAATCCGAACTCTTCTAGAATAATCACAAGATGCAAATTAACGACAAAGTATGAACGAAATGCAACCTAACTAAACTAAAAATGCCTATAATGCCTATCTAAGATATGCATTATCAAATTCCCCCACACTTAACCTTTGCTTGTCCTCAAGCAATGATAGACTGAACATGAATCAATGCATCCCATAGGAAATCCTTTCAAGTTTCAACCTCATCAAAAAGCAACATCATAGCAGGTGAAAACATAAACAAAGCAAACAAACGTCATAGCATGTATTCTAGTGATCAAAACTTAGAAGTAGACATCATCCAACCTCACCAAAAATATGCGTTTCACTCATGTGTTTAGGATTTACGGTACAACTCTCAACTCAAACCAACATGCACTAAACTCACAGACATTGACCACCTTATCACCAAATATCTACCTAAATGTCATTACTTGCGAGACACAATAGAGACAACTAAATAAAATGTGACACTTTTTTTTATCTTTTCTTTTGTTTTTTTTTTCTTTCTTGTCTTGGTGCTTTCCTTACGCGAGGCGCAAACATGGGTGTCATGAATGGCCCCGGTCTATCAACACCTCAACCTACTAATATGAAGTCCACTTGAACATCTTTTGACGCAATTCAAGTTGCAAACATGGGTGTCATGAATGAACATGGTACTCAATGATCAAGCTTTCTTTCCTAGTGGATAGTTTTCAACACCTTTTTGCGCGAATCATACCCATGGATGTCATGCATAGACCCGGTTACTAAGTGCATCAACCATTACCACCTTATTTCACTAAGTATGCAAAAATTCAAACAAAAGACTCAAAATATAAACATAAACTCCGCAAGCAACAAACATGTGAGTCGGTCTTTAAAAATAGATACTGCAGTCAATGCCAAGAGGTAGCAAAAGATTTCACATAAGGCTAAACATTCTCACATGGTCATGTTTTGAGGACCTCAATCATACTTTAGCTCAATCATACATGCTTAATTACATTTTCTAGCTCATGTTCCACAAAAATCAAATAAAGAGAAGACCAAAACATCCAGAACTCCATGAGATTTATATGATCATGCCTGAAATTTAAATTAGAGGACAAACTAAGCCAGATGGGTATTTAAATATTACATATGGATGCAATGCATGCTTATTTTTGGATTTTTCGAATGTTTTTTTTTATTACAAAACTACAGAAATTTAAAAATTAAATAAACTAAACACCAATTGAACTAAACAACGATTAAATAACTTAAACATGGTGCATAAATTAAATATGATCTAGGACATGACATAATATACATAATCCTTCTCCCCCACACTTAATGGTTTCAGTGTCCTCACTGAAACAGTACAGACAACCAAAATATAGTAAATAAACTCAGGGTGAAGGAGATAGAACTAACCACTCACTAGTGCAGAGGCTGGTAGGGAGGAGACTAGTAAGGCAGAATATGCGGATACTGCTGGCGGAGGTAGTAGGACTGCTCTCTCCGCATCTCCTCCATGTTGCAGTTTATCTCCCGCACATTGCGATCGACGTCGTGGAGGGTGAACTCGAAGAAGTCCTAGCGCATAGACATACAATGGAACTCCGTGAACATGTGGTCCCGTTAGGCGTCATCATCAACAGAAGAAGAGCGAGGCCCTGCAGAAGAGCCAGCATCGTACTGTGCATCCCCCATGTGATAATCAATCTGTGCAGGGGCATCCTCCTGGTCCTCAGCCGGTGCTCTCCATGCTTCCCCGACTTCCAGATGTAGCTCGGCGCCTCAGAACTCTCAATCAGATAGGCCCTTTGAAGCTTCTCTTCTGTATAGGTGTACCCACCAAACATGGGTACACCGCACTGTGTAGGCTCAAGAAAGCGGTGGGCTATGAGGCTGATCATGCCTCCCAGACCAATCCTCCCTTTTTTCTTTCCTTGGATCCTCGGACAGCTGTAAACAAAGATCTCAACCCAGTCCGACGTACCATGGGACTGGGGAGCAAGACTCCATAACCAGGACAGATCACCGGCGGGCATTTGTTCACATCGCCTTGGCCACTGAAAGACATGGGCAAGACTGTGTGAACCAGACGAAGGCACGGGTGGACGAACTTATAGTTGTACTCGCCCTTGTGTCCATCAAATCTAGGTCCAGTAGCTGCATAGCAGAAATCGTGACGCTGCTGTTCTAACGCCAGGAGATACCAATCTGGGGTGGGCGCCTGCGTGATCCCAAAGACCTGTCTCAGTTGGTCAGAAGTACAAGTGTGGATCTGGTCCATCAAATGGAACTGAATTCTATAATCGTCCACACGCTCAAACGTGACTAGAAACTCCCACGTCAGCTCAACATATGTGGGGGCACTGTAATTTATAAAAGCCCCCAATCCCCCGTGATTGAGCATCTGACGTGTGAGGCCCAACATTCCTAGCGTATGTAAGGTAGGAATATCAAAGAACTTGGTCTGTACAAGATGTCAACATGAAAATATCAACCCAACCAGATCTCAAAATCCAATCACCAACTCAGATCTACCTCAAGCACACCAACAAATCCAAATCAAACTACCAACTCAAATATTCCTCAAGCAAACCAACAAATCCCAAAACTTCCAAACTGATCCCAAATTCACAATCAACCAAGATCTCAATAAAACACTAAGAACACAAATCCCACACCTCAATAAAAAAAATTTCAACTTCAATCCTCACAACTCCACACAATAATCGATGAATAGAAACACACACGACTCCAAAACAACCCAACAAGGATCGAGCCTGGCTACGGGCGCAACAATAACGGCGGCGGGTGCAGCAATGCGGTCGGGTGAATGGGTTCTTCAGCGCATCGGGGTGGATTTCGCTAGGTGACTTCGTGCCGAGCACAGATCCGGCTCAAGGAGGCGATGAATGGTGCCTGGGTGGTCGGTGTGCGACAGATCTGACACGGGTGTGGCTTCCGGTGAGAGGGAAGGTCGGTGATGGCAATGGTGGGTTTGATAGATTGAGGAGGAAGGTGATGACAATGGTGAGTTTGAGACCTATGGAGGGTATCGACTTTGGAAAGGAGACAGCGATGACAGAGAGAGAAAAGAAAGTAGGGTAAGGTTGAAAAGAGATCTCGTTATATCGATTTCTATTATTTATTTATTTATTTGGGAAACAGAAGAACAAGGGGGTCACGGTTTTGATATGCGGCGGCCGCTGCATTGGCTCCCTGCCGCGAGTTGATGTGCTGCAGCCGCTCCATTATGCGGCGGCCGCGGCATACGGGGAAAATGCAGCTTTTGTTTTTTTTTTCATTTCAAATTCTAATTTCTAAAGCAAACTAGTGATAAAAAGTACCTAAAAAAATGAAAAAGATGAAAAAGAAAGGAGAACTTACCTCGGGTTGCCTCCCGAGAAGCGCCTTTGTTTCAAGTGGTTGGCTCGACGTAATGGCCCTTGAGTGGCCTAATTGGTTGGTTCACCAAGCACCAACTCCTCTTCTTCATTATGCGGGATATTCTTAAGGAGCTCATTAGACTTAGGTTCATAGTGATACGGGGTTAGCCGTAGGTTGGTCCGATCTTCGACAACAAGCAAGAAACTCAAAGAAAGACTCAAGAACTAAACAAGACTCAAACGAAGCAGCAAGAACGCTTCAAGAATCGATCAAGAAATCTGCAAGATCAATCAAGAAGTTAAAGAACGCAACAAAGACTCTAAAGAAAGATGCAAGACTCGAAATTCAAGAACAAGAATTGAAAGACACGACCTGATATGGACTGAGTCGATCTATGCAGAACAAGATAAACACCCCAGGCCTCCTCAGAGGGTAGGAACCAATACCAATGACTACACAACCCGCCTCTACAACCCTACACAATCAAGCGGACAACTTGAAGGCACAAGGAGGGGGCTCGTGGATACTAGGATCACTAAGTCTTGCGAAGTTGATGAACGACAAAGCAAACCAAGCTAAAACAAACCAATTCGATGATCAACGAGCACAACTCTAGTTGGATCAACATCACTCAATGTGTTTCAAAGAAGTTTGAGAGAACTAATTCTATTCATTGAAAGCTGAATGTTTACAATGTATGAAATCGAAATATATAAGCTATGCTAAGGCCTGATGGGCCGAGTTTAATGATAGAAAGATAATATCTAACATCTAATTAAAACACCTAAAATCATAAGTAAATAATATCTCTAGAAATAACACTTAAAATAGCCCAATTTCGGCCCAATAGGAACACTAGGCGAAATGGGGTTCCAACACTTAGTAAAATCCCGTCAAAACAGTGACAGCTTGCAAAGATGTGCATTTTCGGCCGATTTCGAGGTTGAATCTGGAAAAACCTTCAACAGAAAAGTTGTAGATCTCTTCGTTCTCGTTCCAACAAGATATGGCACGCCTCAATCCGATAAATATTGAATCCGTACGACCCATTTTACAGAGACGTCGAAAAGCTGTCAAATGACTATGAACGAGCTAAACGTCAAGCTTCCACCTTTGGACCTTCTCCCATGGTGGAGCCTTCTTCTTCCTCTTGAGGATGACTTCGAATCATAGGTCCATCCCCAAGTATAGATGTGTCCGGAGGTGTCTTGGATGGTGTCTTGGATGGTCCTGCATCACATAGAGTTCAATTGCTCCATGAAGGAATATCTTTTAGATGGTGTAGGGTCCTTCCCACCATGATCTAAGCTTTCCTTGGAAAATTTTCAGGTGTGATTGGTATAGGAGAACCTTGTCTCCTATATTGAGTTTCTTCCGCATGATATGTTTGTCATGCCAAGCCCTTGTCTTCTCCTTGTAGATTAGTGCATTGTCATAGGCATCCAAGCACAGTTCCTCCAGCTCTTGCAACTGAAGCTTCCTGAACTCTTCCACTTCATTTATCGCCATATTGCAGTTCGTTACATCCCAATATGCCTTATTCTAAAGTTCCATAGGAAGATGGCACACCTTTCCACCAATAATTCGATAAGGTGACATACCAATGAGAGTCTTATAGGACGTCTGATAGGCCCAAATAGCGTCATTCAGCCTTAGACTCCAATCCTTCCTGTTAGGAGCCACTGTTTTCTCCATAATGCTCTTAATCTCCCTATTTCATACCTCTACTTGACCATTGGTCTGGGGATGATAAGCAATGGACACTCTCTGCATGACATGATATCTCTTTAGCAGGGCATTGATGGTCCTATTGCATAAATGTGTCCCTCTGTCGCTAACTAGAGCCTTAGGCACCCAAAATCTTGCAAAAATTGTGTCTTTTAGGAAATATGCAACCACTTCGGAATCATCAGTTCTGGTGGCCTTTGCCTCCACCCACTTGGAGACATAGTCCACCGCAAGCAATATATAGACATTCTCAAAAGAACTAGGAAAGGGACCCATAAAATCAATACCCCAAACATAAAAAATTTCACAAAATATGATCTTAGTTTGTGGCATTTCATTCCTAGAAGATATGTTCCTAACCCTTTGGCATCTATCGTAAGATTTACAGAAGGCATTAGCATCCCTAAATAAGTGAAGCCAAAAGAAACCTGCTTCTAAAACTTTCCTAGCAGTCTTTTGAGGACCAAAGTGGCCTCCACATTCATGAGCATGACAGAAAGTAAGGACAGATTGTACCTCATTGTCCGGAAGACACCTCCTAATTACCTGATCAGCACAATGTTTCCAAAGGTAGGGGTCATCCCAAACATATAAGTGAGATTCATGTCGAATCTTGTCCTTCTGAGCTTTTGTGAAGTTCAGTATAAATTCTCCCGTGACCAAGAAATTCACCATATTTGCAAAACAAGGTCGAGGAGTATGGACACCCATAACTAATTCAGGAACATTAGAACTTACCTCGTCAGATAGGAGGGAAAAAGACGAAATAGGGGCTTGAACAGCATGCGGCGGCCGCGACATGTGTGTTGCGGCCGCGACATCGGCCTTTTTCGTGGGCTCCTGCAGTTGCACGAACGGAGTGTGAGTTAAATAAAATAATGTATCATCGGGTAACTCACGGTGAATGGGTCTTTGATCTTCCGGCTTGTCCTCTCCATGTATAAGTCTGCTGAGGTGGTCCGCTACTATGTTTTCTACACCTTACTTATCTTTAATTTCAATGTCAAATTTGCTCAATAGTAAAATCCAATGAATCAATCTAGGTTTCGCTTCTTTATTAGTTAATAAATAGCGAAGAGCAGCGTGATCAGTGAAGACAATTACCTTAGCTCCTAGGAGATAGGAGCGGAACTTCTCCAGTGCAATGACCACAGCCAGAAGCTCTTTCTCAGTGGTTGAGTAGTTCCTTTGCGCTCTATTCAGAGTCATGGAGGCATAGTAGATGACATGAGAGCTTCTTCCTTCCTTTTTTCCCAACACAACACCCACAACATAATCGCTAGCATCTCACATAATCTCAAAAGGTTGAGACCATATGTGTGCCCGAATTATAGGAGCGCTAGTCAGGCAACCTTTTAGCTCATCAAATGATGCTCTACACCTGTAATCAAAGTCAAAAGCTACTTCCTTTTTTAGTAGATAAAAAAGAGGTGCAGAAATCTTAGAAAAATCCTTAATAAACCTGCGATAGAACCCCGCATGGCCTAAAAAGGAACGAATCTCGCGCACATTGGTGGGGTAAGGCAGAGACTGAATAACATCAATTTTAGCCTTGTCCACCTCAAGACCCCTGCTGATACGGGGTTAGCCGTAGGTTGGTCTGATCTTCGACAACAAGCAAGAACTAAACAAGAAACAAGAACGCAGCAATGTAAGACTCAAGAAACGCCAAGAACTCGATCAAGAATTGATCAAGAACTTCAAGAAAGACACGACGCAGCAATAACAAAAGGAAAGACTCGAAATTTAATGTGAAGAATGGAAAGACACGACCTGATATGGACTGAGTCGATCTATGCAGAACAAGATAAAGACCCCAGGCCTCCTCAGAGGGTAGGAACCAATACCAATGACTACACAACCCGTCTCTACAACCCTACACAACCAAGCGGACAACTTGGAGGCACAAGGAGGGTCTCGTGGATACTAGGATCACCAAGTCTTGCGAAGTTGATGAACGGCAAAGCAAACCAAGCTGAGATAGATACCAATTTGTGATCAACGAGCATAGCTCTAGTTAGATCAACATCACTCAATGTGTTTCACACAAGTTTGAGAGAACTAATTCTATTCATTGAAAGCTGAATGTTTACAATGTATGAAATCGAAATATATAAGCTATGCTAAGGCCTGATGGGCCGAGTTTAATGATAGAAAGATAATATCTAACATCTAATTAAAACACCTAAAATCATAAGTAAATAAGATCTCTAGAAATAACATTTAAAATAGCCCAATTTCGGCCCAATAGGAACACTATGCGAAATGGGGTTCCAACACTTAGTAAAATCCCGTCAAAACAGTGACAGCTTGCAAAGATGTGCATTTTCGGCCAATTTCGAGGTTGAATCTGGAAAAACCTTCAACAGAAAAGTTGTAGATCTCTTCGTTCTCGTTCCAACAAGATATGGCACGCCTCAATCCGATAAATATTGAATCCATACGACCCATTTTACAGAGACGTCGAAAAGCTGTCAAATGACTATGAACGAGCTAAACGTCAAGCTCCCACCTTTGGACCTTTTCCCATGGTGGAGCCTTCTTCTTCCTTTTTAGAAAGACATCATCCGAAGGTGTCTTGGATGGTCCCGCATCAATCTCCCTTTCTTGAAAAGGATTCTTCCTCGAATCCAAGGTCATATATGATTCCGCACATGCAGTCACACGAGCTCCTGGATCGAACACCATATGCCCATGGAAATCCATCTCAAGAACGATTGTTGTAGAGATTGACCACTCCTCGATGGTTATTGTCTCAGCTTCATCTACAAAATCAAGAAAAGAAACTTTATTAGTGCATAATTCATATTTCATGTCATCTTCATGATGTTCTAACTTAATATGCACTTGAGCTTGGTCATTAATCCCTAAGTTTCCATCTAAAACTAGCAAGTTTTCATCCTTTTCCAAGGCTGAATTTTCAATTAACTCAATGCTAGCAATAGTAGAAGAAGTTTCATCATCAATGATCATATTAGAAACTATGCCTTCTTCTAAGCATGTAGTTTGACACAAATCTTTGCTTTGATTATCAGCACAGGGTATAGGTTGAACATTTAAATCAATCAAAGAATCAACATGCTCATGTTCAAGGCAATCATCGTTAGAAGAAAGTAAACTAATATCTTGATCATTATGAACATGCTCATCATGTTTATCACTAGAATTTTCAGATTCATTATCGCCTAGGTGATTAATCATGAGTGTTTTCTTATTAGGGCAATCCTTCATAATATGTCCTCTACCTTGGCATATAAAGCAAGGAATGTACATAGGTTCAAGAGTAGAAGAGTTAGGATTACTCCCTTTAGGGCCAGTAGATACCCTAGACGATTCATGTCCATTCCCAGACGCTTCACCATTGTCGATGGGCTGTTGGGGTGTTCGGCCTTCACTACCCCCATGAGGTTGGTTTTCTTTCTCCCTTGAGCCGCCATCAAACCTCCCTTGGGGCTGCTGCACATGGCCTTGGTGCCACCCTTGGGGTTGCCCACTCGACATTCTACCACCTTGGCTCCTGTATCTAGCATTCCTTTCCACTTTCATAGCTAAATGTAAAATTTCAGTAGGCGTAGAATATGGAAAGTAATCAATTTGACGAGCTAAGGCGGGGTGCAATATTCTAAGAAACCTAGCATTTGTATCTTCATAGGACTCAACTACATTAGCTCTAGCCATGGTTTCTTGCATTGCATAAAAGGTGTCCTCAACAGTTTTGCTACCTTGCTTAAGATTTTCTAATCGTTGTCTAAGCTCGCTAGCATAATGTGGAGGAGCAAACCTACTTCTCATAAGTGCTTTTAATTGAATCCAAGAAGCGACAAGCGCATCAAGGGCTCTTCTTCTTTCTTTAACTAAATTATCCCACCAAATTAAAGCGAAACTTTGAAATTCTAGGGAAGCTAGTTGCACCTTTTTATGTTCAGAGAAGTTATGACAAATCCATATTCGATCCATTTTAATTTCCCAATCAATGTAAGCATCTGGATCGTTGGTACCATAAAATTGAGGGATCTTTACCTTTACCATACCTATGCCATCTTGCGCAGGCTCTCTAGGTGCTCGATAGTGGTATTGACCTCCTCTATCATTTCGTCTAGGACGTTGCTCCCAATGATCATCCTCTTGGAAGTAGTCGTCGTCCTCTGAGAAGTAGTACTCATCTTGTTGCCATCGTCCTTTCCCTCGTCCATGCATATTATCAAACGCATTATTCCTACCATGTCTCTCCCTTTGTGGAGAGATGTTCTTATCAAATAAAGGTTTAGCTAAGTGAGGATTAGGATGAGGATTATGTACTTCCCTTTCATCATGAGGCGCTTCAGTACGCCGGGGATTACCTTGCCCAACCATGTTGTTAGATCCGGATGGCCGAGCCTCTAATGCCGCCAATCCTTTATTTATCTTAGCTAAGGTCTCCATCATGGTGTTGAACATGGTGACCTGATTAGACATATCAAATAAAACAAACAAAGAACTAAGTAAAAGTTAGAAAAATATAAACACCTCACAATTGTGTTTCGCTCACACTCTTCTCTCCGATTGGTATATCACGCTTGCTGGGGCAATCCGCTTTGGGCGAACCAACAACCAAGCAAAGAACTAAGCAATCATAGTATATCAATCAAGATAATGAATGAAACAACACACAAGAGTACTCAACAAGGGCTGTAGTACTCGACAAAGCAAGGAGAGAGCACTTGATCAAGGAAAATCAGTACTCGACACAACCAAAACAGTACTCGACGTGGCTTCTCAGGACCTGTTTCGACAAAAGAATACTCAATATAGAGGAAGAGTACTCGACACAAGGCAGAAACAAGCAAAAGCAACTCGATATGCAATAAAGAGAACTCGACAAGGCTGAGATCTTTTTGGCACAACTCCAAAAGCAACTCGACAGTAGGAGAATTGCTCGACAACAGCCTCAAACAACTCGACAGAAGCTGTACATAAAAGAAAATAAAAGAAAGACTAGGAAAGTATGGAAATTTACCTCTTTTGATTGAAAACCTTAAGTTATGATGTTGTAGTTGCAAGGTAGGGTTTCAATTTAGAATTTTGTAGGAGGTAATGTGTTTGGGTTTAGGGCTGTCGATTAGGCTAGGGAGATCACCAAAAAGGTTAGTCCTTGGAGCTTTCTTGCACTAGATGGAACAACCAACAACAAACACTTCCTTTCTTTTTTTTTTTCTTTTTTTTTGTATTTTCGAACTGAATTTTTTTTTTGGTGTGTGACTAATGCAAGAAAGACACTAAGTAATGAAGGGGACTCGAAAATCTGATGGAAATATGGTGAAAGATAAAAATTCTAGCCCTAATGAATAGATATAGACAACCTTTGGGTAAATATGGTAACAAGATCTATCTTTTGCCTATAGATATATTGGATAGATATAATTAAATTAAATCCACCAAAAATCAGAATTTTAATAGGCTATAGATAAAAGGAAATAGATAAAAGATAGATCAAAAGTTCCAAAGATAGAACAACTAAGCAAAAGATAGAAAGATAACAACCTAGGGTTTCTTGTGTTTATGTGATGTCGACCAAGCTGTGACTATGGGGACAAGGGTAATGCCGCCGGCTTAGGTGCTGCACAAGGGGAATTGCGCGCCACTTTGGTCGACTCCACGGTCTCGGCTAGGCTTTGTGTTTAGGCTATGCAACCACAAACAATCACAAACTCAAGATTAGTGCAATAATCAATTCAAAAACAAGAAGTAAACGACCAAACAAGAAAAGACTCTATTTTTGTGGTTTTTGTGTTTAGAAAAGAAAAAAGACTCAATCTTGATGCCGGAAACCAAAGCTCTGATACCAATTTGATACGGGGTTAGCCGTAGGTTGGTCCGATCTTCGACAACAAGCAAGAACTAAACAAGAAACAAAAACGCAGCAATGTAAGACTCAAGAAACGCCAAGAACTCGATCAAGAATTGATCAAGAACTTCAAGAAAGACACGACGCATCAATAACAAAAGGAAAGACTCGAAATTTAATGTGAAGAATGGAAAGACACGACCTGATATGGACTGAGTCGATCTATGCAGAACAAGATAAAGACCACAGGCCTCCTCAGAGGGTAGGAACCAATACCAATGACTACACAACCCGTCTCTACAACCCTACACAACCAAGCGGACAACTTGGAGACACAAGGAGGGGGCTCGTGGATACTAGGATCACCAAGTCTTGCGAAGTTGATGAACGGCAAAGCAAACCAAGCTGAGATAGATACCAATTCGTGATCAACGAGCACAGCTCTAGTTGGATCAACATCACTCAATGTGTTTCACACAAGTTTGAGAGAACTAATTCTATTCATTGAAAGCTGAATGTTTACAATGTATGAAATCGAAATATCTAACATCTAATTAAAACACCTAAAATCATAAGTAAATAAGATATCTAGAAATAACACTTAAAATAGCCCAATTTCGGCCCAATAGGAACACTAGGCGAAATGGGGTTCCAACACTTAGTAAAATCCCGTCAAAACAGTGACAGCTTGCAAAGATGTGCATTTTCGGCCAATTTCGAGGTTGAATCTGGAAAAACCTTCAACAGAAAAGTTGTAGATCTCTTCGTCCTCGTTCCAACAAGATATGGCACGTCTCAATCCGATAAATATTGAATCCGTACGACCCATTTTACAGAGACGTCGAAAAGCTGTCAAATGACTATGAACGAGCTAAACGTCAAGCTTCCACCTTTGGACCTTTTCCCATGGTGGAGCCTTTTTCTTCCTTTTTAGAAAGACATCATCCGAAGGTGTCTTGGATGGTCCCGCATCACCTGCTAGACACAATATGACCCGAAACAATGCCTTGATCAATCATGAAATGACACTTTTCAGAGTTAAGAACTAAGTTGGTGTCTACACACCGCCTAAGCACAAGTGACAAATAGTGCAGGCAAGTATCAAAGTCAACTCCATGCACAGTAAAGTCATCCATAAATATCTCTATGAAGCGCTCTACATTCTCAGAAAATATGCTTACTATACACCGTTGGAAGATCCCAGGTGCGTTACATAACCCAAAAGGCATTCTACGATATGCAAAAGTGCCAAAGGGGCATGTAAATGTCGTTTTCTCTTGATCCTCCGGTGCTATGGGTATTTGAAAATGTCTTGAGTAGCCATCTAAGAAGCAATAAAAAGAACGGCCGGCAAGGCGCTCAAGCATTTGATCAATAAAGGGTAGAGGGAAGTGGTCCTTGCGAGTAACTGCATTCAATTTACGATAGTCAATACAGACCCTCCAACCAGTTTGGACCCTGCTAGGGACTAACTCACCATCCTGATTCTAAATTACAGTGATACCCCCATTCTTAGGGACAACCTGGGTAGGACTTACCCATTTGCTATTAGATATGGGAAAGATCATACCTGCTTGAAGGAGCTTCAACACCTACTTCTTTACCACTTCCATCATTGGTGGGTTGAGTCCGGTTTAGGTTGTCTAGATGGCTTGGCATTATCCTCCAAAAGTATTCTGTGCATGTAGAGGGTAGGACTGATGCCCTTAATGTCTGCGATTGTCCATCCTAACGCATCCTTGTTCTTCTTTAGAACAGTCACTAATCGCTCCTCCTGCCCAAAGGTCAGTTTGTTAGAAATAATGATAGGCAGAGTATCATTTTCACCAAGAAAAGCATATTTAAGGTGATTTGGGAGTTGTTTCAATTCAACATCAGGTGCTTGGATAATGGATGGAAGGAGCTTTTCAGTTGGCAAGGTCAGCTCGATGCAGTCTCCCCTTGGTGGCACATAGGTGGGAGATCGGTGGTCTAAAGCCAATATAGCCTCCTGCAAGTTAGATGACAAGACATAATCTCTAGCAATTTCATCTATAAGGGCCTTTAAAGCGACTTCCATCTCATCAACACACTCCAAATCAAAGAAATCTTGTGCCATAGTATCAATAACATCCACAAAGCAAAGAGAAGGATCATCAGATGGAAATTTCATGGAATCATAAATATTATATTCAACTCTTTGACCATCAAACTCCATAGTAAGAGATCCTAAATAGACATCTATCTTGGTCCTAGCAGTTTTCAAAAAAGGTCTGCCCAACAGAATAGGGCCTTCATTGTTACTAGGACCCATGTCAATCACATAGAAATCAGTAGTGTAAAGACCGAAAATTTCAATCATTATTATTATATTATTATTATTAATTGTATTTAATTCAATTCATAACTTTTGGAAGTATCCGTCCTGGACCGATTATTTTAATCAAATGTTTTAAGCAGATCCTAACATGATTTTGAATTTGATTAAGAATTGACTTATCCCCGCCTTCTCATCTCTGAACTTGAGAATGTTTTCGTAATTCCAATTATTATTTTATTAGAATATTGATTTAATGGGGTAGAAATTTTGCAATATAAAAAGGGAGGATTAATTTTGGGAACTAACCTGACACCATCTAACCCTAATTGGCATGGTACAAAAGCTCTCCTACCTTCATTTGTGCAGCCGTCAACCCCAAAGAGCTCAAACCCTCCTCTCCCGTCATTCTCAGATCTGGGAACAGGCGCACCTTCCTTCCTCCTCCATGCTTCAAGCTCCCAACCATGGCTTCCTCTCCCCCTCGGCGTCGCTGCCTCGCCCTCTTGATATCTCGATCTCTCTCGCGCTCTTGCTCTCTCCTGCTCTCTCTCACGCTCTCGCTCTTACCCTCTCGTTGTCTCGCTCTTACTCTCTCGTTGTCTCGCTCTCTCGCTTCCCTTCCGCTCGCAGATCGAGCCCCATGGCTACCTTTCTCCAACATTGCAGTGGCCTCCTTCACATTGAACCTCACCTCCATCTCGGGCTCCTTCCGCTGTGACGCCGACCTCTCTTCGTCCTCTCTCTTGAGCTAGCAAGCTCCTCCATCAATGGCGTTCTAACTCACTCTAAACCTGTTGCTCTTGGATCAAGCGCCCTCGAACAAGCCACAAAGTCGACGACGTAGGGGCTGCACTTGCGGGATCTCTATCGAGTTCGATCTGGCACCGACGCTCACCCACCCAGAATTGGAGGCGCCTTGGCCTCATATATCCGTCCTCTTCTGGCGATTCCCTAACCATGAGCAGCCTCTCGAACCGGCAACAACACCTCCATTCTCCTCTCTATACCGACGACTCTCTGATTGGCGTTGGATTTGGGTATAGCCTCCTGGACCTTGACCTTTTGGGAGATTGATTCTTTTAAACTTTTGAAATTGACTGAGTTTGGGTTTTGATCTGATCATATAATTGTGACATCAAGATTTAATGACTTTGCAACCTTGGTAGATGATCTATTTTAATTTGTTGCTTTAATTGACAAATACCAGTTATCCTAAAACTCAGATTTGGGGGTTTTGGTTGAAATGATTTGATTGGATATAAAATTGAGATATTAAACTGTATTGATATGTAAACTTGTTTTATTTTAATTCATCTAGCTATTTCGGGTCTAACTGGTTTAATTAATTATTAGTTAATTGTTTGGGTAATTGTGGATATTTAAATGATTAGATTAAAATACATTATTGAAAATATCTATCAAATGTGGAATTTTATTTAAAACTTTGAAGTAATGATTGTGATTTAAAACATGCCAGAATCGTTTTAAAAATATGACTTTGGGAAATTGGTTAAGGATTTAAATGATAAATGTCAGAATTTGGCCAAGTATGATTTGAGAAATTATTTTGAATTGAGTTTGACTTAATTTGGGATTTAAGTGTTTGGACATATGGTTGGTACGATTTTATCAATGAGTTTGATTGGAAGTAAACGATTTTGGTTGATGTTGATCAAATTGGAAAGGTTTTGGGAACAATTTACTATCGGTTGGTTTTGAGTATGTTGAGAACCTGAGTTTCGTGCGTATGAATTTTGGTCTGGTGGCTTATGGAAATGGCTTGATGATAGGTGTGTATTGCTTTTGGATTGCTTTGGACTTGCATTTGGGCCCTTGCTTGTATTATCCTGATGTTCTGCATCTTCAGGTAAGTTCCCTAGGGGGCTTACTCAGGTTGGACACTCATGCCTGTTGTTGCATTTTATGTTAGGTGTTGCATATGCATAAAAGCGTGTCATGTAATATCATGCTAGGATTGCATTGAACTGAGCATGTGGTTTCTATGTGTGTTTGAAACAGAACGACCGTTATCTGTGATAGTCCTAGAGTCTTTTCTAGGGTAATAGGGTAGCCCAACCTCATCGGGTACCCTGAGTCAATCGAGTCTATATGAGCATGATATGATAGCCCAGCCCCATCGGGCAAACGATGAGATGATATGATATGAAGATGCCGTGGTTTGTGCACCACCACGAGGAAATGGGTACCGTGCTGGCCAGGTCCGCTCATGAAAAAGGGGGCGGACTAGGAGAGGGATATGCCATTTGGCATTGTCTTGGGCCCTTTACTGTATTTTTGAACATTATTATAACTAGGAGCATGCTAGTGTGTTTGACTTTCGTACTGCATTAGAGCATCTTTATTAGGTAACACATACTATGTGGCCTCAGCGAGGATTGCCGGTCTCGCATGCGTGGCTCCATCTGACTCCTTTCCCCGTTCTTTTTTTTTAAGTTATTTTCTGCAGATTTTGAGTGCTCGATGTCTATATAACAGGGTTCCCATGTGGAGAATTGAAGAATCTGGCTAATATCCTAACTTAGTAAAATGGTAATTAACCACTCAAGATTTGGTTTTGACCGGCTCTGCCATGACACTTGTATCTATACTTTGCTTCCGCTTTACTTCCTTTTGAAATGGATTCCACGACATAGTCTTAGGACAGGTTAAGGGTACCCAACGACCTTTTGAGGTTCATAGGGTTTGAAATCCCTCTTTCTACAAATCTTAAAATGAGTTTGAAACCTCTACCCGTACCCGGATTGCAAGATCCGAACAAGGGGTTTTATCCCTTGAAACGTAACCCGGAAATCATAATTCTAGGACATTACAAGCAGGGAATATCAAGTTGTCAACCATAACCAAGACATCTTCAACAATCCCTTTCGGGTAGATAGTAGATCGATCAGCAAGTTGAACTACTACCCGAGTATCATTCAGAGGTCCCAACCCCAAAGCATGATAAACATGAGAAGGCAAAACATTAATAGATGCTCCTGGATCTAACCTGGCTTTGTCAAATTTAGTATCACCTATCACACATTGAATAGCAAACATACCAGGATCACTACACTTCTTAGGCAAACGCTTTTGAAATACAACAATGACATGTTCGCTTACCTTCACCTTTTGCTTACCTTTCTACTTCTGGTTCAGCTTGATAGTGCAAAGTTCCTTCAAGAATTTAGCATATCTAGAAATGCTTTTAACCAAATTAAGAAAAGGAATGTTTACCTTGCACTTACTGAATGTCTCAAAGATCTCCGTGTCGTTTTCATACCTTCGTGTATCCTTTAGGGCATCCGGAAATGGTGGAACTGGCTTTGGAGTCTCCATTGGCAAAGAGGAAGAAGGAGGATAAGAAGAAGAAGGAAGAGGGGAAGAAGGAGAAGAATGTGGCGTACCTGACACAGAAGGTTCGGTGGGTACACTGGCGGAAGGCGCGGCATGGTGTTGTGGCCGCTGCTCGATTGTTATGCCGCGGCCGCGGCATGGTTGCGGCGGCCGCCACACAGTACTGTGTCCGTCTTCTTCATCTATGATCTCTATCTCTTCATCCATGATCTCCTCATCGTCCTTTTGAGGTGTGACAATCAGTTCCTTGCCACTCCTAAGCGTTACAGTACTAATGTTCTCCTTATTAGGATTCTCGATGGTTTGTGATGGAAGCTTCCCTGAGCTGTTTGCCTCCTTAGCACTTAAGATTTGAATGAGCTGACTCATTTGATTCTCAAGATTTTTCATCCGATCCGATTGCTGCTTCTCTATATTTGCAATTCGCTCTGACTGTTGTTTCTCATTCTTCAAGACCAATCGTGATAATTTCTGTAGTGGATCCTTAGTATCCTCATTCGATTGCTGCTGACCTCCCTGACGAGGTTCATATTGTTGTTGGGGCATTGCCTTGCTGATTGAAAGAGGCTTGATAGTTCCCATAGCCCTGCTGATAGCCTCTGTTATAGTTGTTGTTGTTGAAATACCCAGGATTTCCGAAATTGCCTTGCATAGGCCTTTGTTGAGCAAAATTCCCAATGGCATTCAAATCTACATTAGGATCTTGCAGGAGCGGGCACATGTCCATAAGGTGAGTAACTTGATTGCAAAGTCCACATGCTTTTAATTGTTGAGGAGTTCTATCAGTTACCAACTGTTTGATCATCTCCTTCACCTCTGCCATGTCGGTCTGAAGTGCAGCCACAGGGGCATCAATAGAAAGTACACCCCTAGCACGAGTGCTCTAGTTGAACTGTCTAGAGCCCTTAGATAGCTCCATAAACACATCCCAAGCTGCGACATGCGTCTTATTCAGCATGTTTCCTCCACAAGAAGAATTCAATATTTTGTGCTCTATATCAGTAAGCCCATTGAATAAAAAGAGAACTAGATCCTTTTTAGAGTACCCATGGCATGGGAAGCTAGCGCAGAGCTTCTTGAAGCACTCAAAGTACTCATGTATCGACTCCGTCGCGTACTGCTCAATGCTGCTGATTGACCTTTTCAAGACAGTAAGCTTTGTTGTAGGGAAGTACATCTCTAGGAAGGTTCTCTTCATCTTAGCCCAAGTAGTAATAGATCCAGGTGGTAGATAGAAGAACCACTCATTGACATCATTCTTCAAAGAGAAGGGAAAAGCTCTCGACTTGATTTGATCCTCAGTAACGTTCTCAGGTTTCATCCCAACAACCACAGTATGGAACTCAGACAGATGCTTGTGGGGGTCCTCCCCACTCAAACCATGGAACTTGGGTAGAAGATGAACTACCCTAGATTTCAGCTCAAAGTTGACTCCTTCCCCTTGCGCAGGGAATTGGATTGCCAGGGGTTGGTGTGCCAAATCCGGAGCAGAAAGCTCCTTAAGAGTGCGGTTTGCTTCGTTAGCCATCTCTGTTGTAGTTTCTCCTTGATCAAAAGGGAGCTCGCGGAAGCGATTATGAGTTTCTCGCCTTAAAGAGGCAATGGTCCTTTCAATCTCTGAATCAAACGGCAACAAAGAACAATTAGTAGCACGTGTATGGACCATATAAGACGGTCCATGTTGACAGAGGAAATCGAGATTGTAAATAGAATGTAAATAAAATAGGCAAACCAATTCCGTTTCCAGCAAATAATGTTCAAGACTCCCTCCTGTTGTAGCAATAGGAAGTCAGGTTCGATCCTCGAGGAAGCTGATCAGCGGATCTCAGGTAGCGGAAAGATCTCACGGACAGAACACGACTCTAGGGGTACTCGACCTCGACTAAGGGTAGTCGACAGGGAGTCAAGCACAGTCAAATTCGAACAAGCAAGAGACACTAGCGTTGGTCAATCTCGAGAAATCTGCTCGACGTCGAGGAAATTGGTCGAGATCGACGAAAACTGGTCGAATTCGAGTAACTAGCAGAGACAGAAACAACAGCGATCTTGCTCGATCGAAAATCAGTAGTCGACGTCGACCAAGGTTGGTCGAAATCGAGCAAAAACAGTACGTAACTAAATTGCGAATTTCGAATTAAACAATGTATGAAAAATAACTTCCAAGATCGGGGTTTGCAACAATGATAACCATGAAAGCGGAATTATAAATCACAAAAGATGGCAACTTTATGGATAAAGGAGAAGGCTTTCACCAAATCCGACAAGTAGGAATATAAACCTTTCGATAGATAATCGTAATTGTGTCTATTCCTTTTCATAATTAGAATTTATAATCTTCCGAATAAAAATCCTAATTACTACCCAAGTTTCACAACATGAGTTCTTTAATTTCTCAATCAAAGATGAAGCACAAAGAATAGAATATAATAAGATAAAGTACCTTCTTTTGCAATTCGCTAATCCACCAACATGGCTATCGCCGGGCTCACCCCAACCCTAGAAGCAGGTAGACTACTCACGCCTCATCATAGAAATCGACATCATTGAGGTAAAAGAAACTTGCATAAACTATATTTAAAGTCTTTACAATCCCGGCACTCACACTTTTGTAGAATGCCAAAACCCTAAAACCTTTGAACTCCTAAACTATCTATGGAACTACTTCTCTAGAATTCAATGAATAAAAACTAGCCCCATGGGCTTTATTTATAGGATTTAATCCTTGCTAGTCAAGGCAAGCAAATTGTATCTATTTCTAAAGATAAAACTTAACTAAAATAAAACATTAATCTAAAAGGTAAATATCTAAATAATCTTCAAGTGGTGAAAAATCTTCTTTCCATGGATAGATCTTGATAGAAATCAGCTAGAATCGGTCTTCTTTCGTGCCCAAGTGATCAACTCGTCCTCGGATTGGCCCAATGGACTCACGACCCAAGAAAAATCTGGTCGACGTCGACCAAATTTGGTCGACATCGAGCAACTTTGTCGATCTCGTCTTCTCTTTGTTATCTCGAGCAGCCTCTCTCTTCTCGAACTCGGGCAAGGTTTTGGTTTGGTCGATGTCGAGTAAATTACTCGACATCGAGTAAAGTCGAGCTCGAGTGATCTTCATCTTCTGTCCTTGACCATTTTTATCTCATTTGTAGTCGATGTCGAGGAAACTTGGTCGACATCGACTAAATTTCAGCTTTCGTCCTCTCCTCTTGGTTTCGTCCCAGAATGGCTTCAAATTCTGCAAAATTCACCCAAAACTCGTGTAGACCTCTATTTTTGACAAATAAGCATATACTACACAAATTCAACATATTACTAGCCCGAAATATGCAAAGTATATAGAATAAGGAGCTAAATGTGTATAAAAACATGTTTACTTTAGTGGGCATCAAATTACCCCATACTTAAGCTTGCTTTTCCCCAAGCAATAACTTGGATGGTCATTCAGGTGAAAGCTGAAAAGACTCTCAACATAATGGATTCATTGCTATATTACCCAACACTCGATTGCCATCCTTGAAAGGGTACTTGTGCCTACAAATCTGTGTCTGTAAATGAAAAGCAACTTTAGCGCACAAAAGGAGGTTATACAAAACAATTTTATGTGACAGTGCAACAATAATCAAGAGGATTTTATATAAGCACGCAAGGAGTAAATAGGTAAAAGGCTAAAGGTAGACAATTTTTTGCCATGTGGTGTTAAATCCGGGGAAATGAATTATTTCCAAACTTTCTTTACCACATTCCTTCTTCATAAGATTTCTCACCTTCCATAATGCTTTTGTCAATAATAATGCTTTTACCTCTCTAACCTCAGCACTGCCTTCTCACGAGTCGCAAACATGGGTGTCATGAATGGCCCCGGATACTTAGTGTTTTGGACTCCTCACATGTGTGTCCCATCTCGCTCAACTATTATCTCAGCAAGCAGGGTCGATCTACCTTTTATCTCCTGAGGTGATCGGATTTTTTTCTCACTCATTAAATTTTCCATAAACTTGAATTTTCCTGCCAAATTCCAATAATGACATAACAACATAACAAACCATATAATGGCTCCATAAAATGATTTCCATTTTCAACATAATCCCCAGAGAGGGTAGAAGGTAAAAATGGGCAATATAAGACATATGTGGAGCAGTAATGATATAAAGGCAAATAAGGCTCATAATATGGCTTTTGTGATACAATTGGGTAAAGGTATCGCTAGAAGTATGAAAATAAGCATATGTGGAAATTTAAAATCCTCGATCCTCTTATTGTGAATAATGTCAAAACAAACATTAATTTACCTCACTTTTGTGATTTTACCATAAAAAATCACACGTCTTTGAGACTTCCTTTTTCTAGGCAATCTTGTGCAATATCTCTAATGAATCCATCCTTATATCGTCGAGTCTTGCCTTGGCTTCCATGACACTTTTCTTTGAACAATTTGGAATCTCTAGGCGATATCCATACAACTCTCTTAAAAACGCTTCTTTTGAATAACATAGAATATAAACATGCAAATGCGATATCTAAATTAAACCACTAAACTCAATTGAGAGTTGTGAAATGTCCTAAACAATCCAAATACAAACCATGCAGTGAAATCTAAAATACAGTCTGGAAGTAATTAAAAGCGACAAATGTCATAAATACAGTTTGCCCCACCCTATACTTAAAACTGATAGTGTCCTCAGTGTCATCAATAAAAGCCCAAAGAAAGAGGTAAAGTTACGGAGCATGATCACTGGTGGGGTGGAAACTGAAACAAACCACCTGGTGAATAGTAGGGGAATCCGACCCGGTAATCAGGAGCTCCTCCTTGAGAGGAGCTACCAGGCTGCTGACGTGAGGATCCCCTAGGGGCAAAAGTACTCCCCTGCTGGTGGAACTGGGACGGGCGTCCCTAGAGGCGCTCATCCATCCCGTCGAAGCGATCCCTGACCATGGTATAGTGGTCCATGGAAGCTAAGTAGAACTGCTCCTAGCGGCGGTCGATGGTCTCCTGGCCTAGGGCCAAGGAGGTCAACCGCTCAAAGATGATCTCCTGGTTCAGTCGCAGCTGGTGCAACTGAGCAGCCACGTCGTCCGGATGCCCCCAACATGGTGAGATATAATATGCCCCTTCTATAGGGAAGTCAGATCAATATGCATCACATCATAAGGGGTATACCTGTCTATGCGGACCTGTAGGTGTATGGCCAAGACGGCCACCATACTGCCCTCATAGATGGCTACTCGAGGGGTGTTCCGGCGGTGGATGCAGTGCTGGACCCAAGCAAAAGTAAGCAGCAAAGGGTCTGACTCAAAGAGCATGTGCCGCAAGCACTCCAACTCATGTTGGTTGGGTCGCCGCAGCTCGGGGCAGGCCCAAATGGTGCTCCCTAGGATCCGTAGAATAGCGGAGAAGAGAGGACTAGCAATGTTGCTAGTATATGTGGTTGCAGAGGTTGGCGCCAGCTCGCTTGATAAGTAACGCCACATCACATTGGGGTCATGTATGTGAAAGGCGTTGTTGGTGTGACGGAAGTTGAATGCTTTGCTCAACTCCTCGAGGGTGAGGCGGAACTGGAGATTGGCCAGCTGAAAGCTGACTCGGCGATGGGAGGCTAGTGAATCTGGTATCCGAAGAGTCGCTAAGAACACTTTCATCAATGTAGGGTAATGGTGCTCAAGAGGCTCAATCAGCCACTCGGCATCAATCCAGCAGAATGCCTCGACCATCCAAAACTGCATGCCCAGCTCCTCCGTACTTGGCTGGTGGTACAAGCGGGCATTCTCGGCCCGCTAGGCTAGATCCTCTGCAAACTGTCGTGTCTCAGCATCTGCTATCCTTAGGTGGTCCATTTCAGGGTATTTTGTGCTCGACATAAACTGCAAAAAACAATGAACCCTACTAGCACATAATATTGGTCACCACTAGCACATAATATTTGTTACTTGATGAGCGGTTTTTAGTCGCATAAACCGTATCAAAATAAAACTCAAACCTACAAACTAGTATAGCAAGCAAGTAAGAGGTCGATCCCACAGAGAATCAAGTATTTCTCAACAATGTGTATTTACCAATTAGTAGAAAGGGGGGTTTTTGGTTGATTGAGATTGAAAAGAAAACAAAATAAACTATAAACAAAATTGATGCAAAACAATTTAGAGAAGATCGCTCTACCTACAACTATCCACTTTATTTGGTTGAATTGATATTGTAACTTCCTCTTGTCCTTTTAGTCTTCCTATGAATGCCCTTGTCCCGACCTAATATAGTTACTAGTCCAACCAGTCCTAGCAACCCTTATCAATCGAACAGTCCCTAAAGAAGGATTTAACCCAATTGATAGCTTTAAGTTCAGAGATTAGCCAAGGTATTTGCAGTCCCTAAAGAGGGATTTAACAACACATTCAACTTCCTACTCATTCAAATAGTTCAACCAGCCCTAAAGGAACAAGTTTTCTACTTGGGTTAAGGTTCGCAACCAGGAATCTACAAAACCCTAGCAATTGAATTGATCTAACTAGTTGGCCAGACAAGATAGAACAAATCAATAAACAATCAAGCACAAAGAAGTTGAAGCATTCAAATATAGGAAATAAGGAACAAGATTCAGAAACTCACAATCAATCCAAATAAAGCTTCAAATTGCAAGTAGAACGAAGAGAGTTTAGTCGCCCATGGCGAACATCGCTCTCTCTCTAATTGTCTGATGGTTGAAAGAATAGAATGAAAGGTACTGAAAAATAACATAAAAGTGGCCTAATAAAACATCCAAGTCGGCCTCAAAACAACATAATAGAAAACTAGGGTTTTTTCCAAAACGCGCTGCGCGCTGGCGGCAGCTGCGGCGGGCGCAGCAAATTATGCGGCGGCCGCTGCATTGGTTTTTCCCGAAAATTCCGTCTCGAATTAGCTCTCGACATCAACATGAAAGTTGTAGCTCTCTGAAAGAGCTTTCCAACGCATGGTCATAATAGTCGATCGGACAACCGAGGCCTCCAGAAAGTGCAAAACAAGTTCAGCATGTCTGGCGACAACTTCTGCAGACTTGTTCTTCGTTTAGGTTCGCTTCTTCTTCTCAAGACCTCTTGAGATCTTCATGTAAGCTTCTTCAATCAACTAGACATTCTCATCAAATGCGTTATCAACTCATGTCTTCTCCTCGGATCTACCATTACCTGAAATAATCAATAAAAGCGTGTAGATTCCGACTCCGACAACATAGAGAACTAATATGCAAATCATGCTTAATCCATCCATGAAATGCATCTTAACTAAGCTAAATGCAACCTATTATGCCTACCTAAATGCATGCTATCAAACTCCCCCACACTTAAGCTTTTGCTTGTCCTCAAGCAATAAAAAACAAATGTAGAATTGATCATCCCACAAATAAGATCTTCATGCTATAGTTTCAGAAAAGCAACATCAAGCAATAGGAGCCATGAATAAGAGAACAAATATCCTAGCAAATATATGAGCGATCCAATAGTAAAAGCAAATTTAGTCCAACCTCACCGGGATGATGTGTTTCACTCAAGCTCTCATGTGTTCAGGCTTTAAAGTCCAACATCTCAACTCAATCCAAAATGCTCTATACACCGTGAAAGTCATCACTTGCAAACAATATCATGAGGACTTTTATAGGGTTGTAATGGGGTTTTGGTAGGAACATAAGGCATGAGAAATATTTAGGCTTGTGGTGCTAAAAATCCGGGAAAAAGGAACAACAACCAACCAGAACAACACCAAAACTTCCATACTTCGCAAACCATTCCAATAACATAAACTCCAATACACAACAATAAACTCTTCGATTTCAATAGCCATACAAAATTACAACTTATGCATTTTTTTTGTATGATGACTTCTTTTCTTTTATGCTTACTTTTGCCCCTAGGTGAATTTTATCCTCCCTAGGTCCAAGCTTACTAGACTTTTACTCCTAAGTGAATTTTATCCTCCTTAGGCCCCTAGTAATAAGTCATTTCTATTATGCAAGAAGGGTTACCTTATTTTGGCTATGCCTCTCGCAATGCACAACCATACATACATCATCTCCACTCAAAGCAACTCCAACATAAAGATTTTTCACCAATTCTCCTCCTAATTCCCGGATAGGGTCAGGCTAATCATTGGCTATGATATATTTTTGTGGAGCTATAAAAAAGAATAGGCTTTAAGGCTCAGATGGCTTCAAGCAAAGGATAATGCAAAGGGTAGATAAGGTATAATATGGCTAAAGAAAACATGCCTCAATCATTTGAAATTCACAAGCAACAAACATGTGCAATACGATATTGAAATAAGAAGCATATGGAGAGTATAATCACACAATAAAAGCAAAAGGGAATAAGATATAAAGTCCCTATAAGGCCAAAACAAACTCACCAAGGTTATGTTTTTTTTTTTTAGATTTCAATTAAACCTCAACTATGAATCATACTTGCTCAATTATATTCTCAATTCATGCTCCAAAATCATTTTCAAGCAATTCAATCAAATCATGGGATTTATGCAATTAAGATCATAAAAATAAATTAGAGGACAAACTAAACCAAGATGGGTATCTTTAATAACACCTAAATGCAATGCATGATATTTTTGTGATTTTTTTTTTCAAATGTGATATATGAGTAAAAATAAATATGACAACATAAATAAACATGATATGCAAACTCTATCTATATGCAATGCAATCCCTCCCCCACACTTAAACCTTTCATTGTCCTCAATGAAACATAAAAGACAACAAAAAATAAAAACATAGAGAAAGAGATGAATGAAATACTCACAATGTGGTGGATGTGTCTCTATAGGTCGGATCTGAGGATTGCGGCGGGTTAAAGAAAACTAGCTAACTAGGAATTGAAATAACTAAAATTTACCTCGGGTTGCCTCCCGAGAAGCGCCTTTCTTTAATGTCATTGGCTTGACTTATTCTCAATCTCAAGACCTTATCTCTCAGACATCGTCAAGGCCCTCAGTAACCTATCATATTCCTGTGCACACATCTTGCAAAGCACATCATAGCACAATAAATTGAAAGCATAAAATGTGGAACTCAAGAACCCTTTCAATCTATCAAATAGTCTAGTATGACTCTCTGCAGAAGGAATATGATACCACCAACACAGTTCCGCTGGTGGCTTCTCAAAATAGGAATCAAAAGGATCAACATAATCACCATTACCTTCAAGATTGCAAAAGTTTACCTTTATTATCTCTTGAGCCTCAGTTGATGGCTCTAGACTTGGTTCATCAATGGGCGAGCTCAGAATGGATGTTGCAGATGGAGTAGGAGACACATCACATGTAACCTCATGCGTCGACTCATGAGATTCCAAGTCACGAAGCACTAGACCCTCTCCTCCATCATCGAAGACACTATGGTTGTCTACAACCAATTCCTCATCTTCTTCCTCGAAGCTCCTTTCTTTCTCACCTTTTGCACTTAGAATTTGAATGAGTTGGCTCATCTGATTCTCCAATTTTTCAAGTCGACTCATTTTTTCTTCTTCCAACTGCTGCAACACTTGTGTGAGAGTTTGGATTGATACTTCCCGCTCAACCTGTCGACTCATGTTGCCGAAAAAATCCCAAATCTCAAAGAGTCCCATATCCAATAGGCCTCCATTACTCATGGACTCAGCAAGATTTCGTGTTTCAGCATTCATCCCATCAAATATGCAAACACACATCTCCCGCACACCATATTGATAACCCCATGAACCAAGGTCATTAACATACTCATGCAATCTAGTGAAATATTGGTGAAAGTTCTCACCTTCAAACTGCAACAATCTCAACATCTTGAAAAAGTTAGTAGCAATGGTGTTGTGAACCATAAGATAGGTTCACAACAAAGTTAGATATATAAACAAAAATTAATAAATACACACAACAAAGAAATAAACTTGATTCCCCGGCAACGGCGCCAATTTGATGAGCGGTTTTTAGTCGCATAAACCGTATCAAAATAAAACTCAAACCTACAAACTAGTATAGCAAGCAAGTAAGAGGTCGATCCCACAGAGAATCAAGTATTTCTCAACAATGTGTATTTACCAATTAGTAGAAAGGGGGGTTTTTGGTTGATTGAGATTGAAAAGAAAACAAAATAAACTATAAACAAAATTGATGCAAAACAATTTAGAGAAGATCGCTCTACCTACAACTATCCACTTTATTTGGTTGAATTGATATTGTAACTTCCTCTTGTCCTTTTAGTCTTCCTATGAATGCCCTTGTCCCGACCTAATATAGTTACTAGTCCAATCAGTCCTAGCAACCCTTATCAATCGAACAGTCCCTAAAGAAGGATTTAACCCAATTGATAGCTTTAAGTTCAGAGATTAGCCAAGGTATTTGCAGTCCCTAAAGAGGGATTTAACAACACATTCAACTTCCTACTCATTCAAATAGTTCAACTAGCCCTAAAGGAACAAGTTTTCTACTTGGGTTAAGGTTCGCAACCAGGAATCTACAAAACCCTAGCAATTGAATTGATCTAACTAGTTGGCCAGACAAGATAGAACAAATCAATAAACAATCAAGCACAAAGAAGTTGAAGCATTCAAATATAGGAAATAAGGAACAAGATTCAGAAACTCACAATCAATCCAAATAAAGCTTCAAATTGCAAGTAGAGCGAAGAGAGTTTAGTCGCCCATGGCGAACATCGCTCTCTCTCTAATTGTCCGGTGGTTGAAAGAATAGAATGAAAGGTACTGAAAAATAACATAAAAGTGGCCTAATAAAACATCCAAGTCGGCCTCAAAACAACATAATAGAAAACTAGGGTTTTTTCCAAAACGCGCTGCGCGCTGGCGGCAGCTGTGGCGGGCGCAGCAAATTATGCGGCGGCCGCTGCATTGGTTTTTCCCGAAAATTCCGTCTCGAATTAGCTCTCGACATCAACATGAAAGTTGTAGCTCTCTGAAAGAGCTTTCCAACGCATGGTCATAATAGTCGATCGGACAACCGAGGCCTCCAGAAAGTGCAAAACAAGTTCAGCATGTCTGGCGACAACTTCTGCAGACTTGTTCTTCGTTTAGGTTCGCTTCTTCTTCTCAGGACCTCTTGAGATCTTCATGTAAGCTTCTTCAATCAACTAGACATTCTCATCAAATGCGTTATCAACTCATGTCTTCTCCTCGGATCTACCATTACCTGAAATAATCAATAAAAGCGTGTAGATTCCGACTCCGACAACATAGAGAACTAATATGCAAATCATGCTTAATCCATCCATGAAATGCATCTTAACTAAGCTAAATGCAACCTATTATGCCTACCTAAATGCATGCTATCATTACTCTTTTCCTCTATTAATTGTGCACATGTAGGAATGAGGTGTCCTAGTTCTAGAAGGATCAACTTGGGGAATACTCCACCTTTGGAGATGGTGACACTTGTCCCTTGATCCTTCCCTTGATTCCTCTATATAAACTTATTGTACAGTGAGAGAAGGCAATGAACAATTTTGGAGAATCATTCCATTTACAATGTTCTAGTATGGTATCTAGAGCCAGCAAGGCACACGCCTCCTATCTCTGATTTTTTTTCCAATGGGTTCTTCCCCACCACCGTCTTCCACTGTTATCCCTTCCCCATCTATCCCAAATTTCAATAGCCTAAACACCATCAAACTAACCACCTCAAATTTTCCCCTTTGTCAAAAGCAACTCACTTCTTACCTAAAAGCCAATCAGCTCTTCCCCTTGGTTGATGGCTCGTCTCCTTGTCCGGCTGAGTCCAAATCCTCGGCGTTCCAGGAATGGTAGACAAGGGACAATCTTGCCCTCGCCATTCTCCAGGCTTCTCTCACTGAGCCAATCATGGCCCAAATCCTGGATTGTCCCAGATCGTCCAAAATTGACTCCAACTTCATTCCCTCAAGAAGGGTTCAGACTCCATCACCGAGTACTTCAACAAGGCTCGGAACCTAGTCTCTGCCATCCAAGCAGCCGGACAACCGGTTTTTGATTCCGAACTGGTGGTTTATGTTCTCACCGGCCTCGGCACTGAATACGACCCGATTGTGACGTCTATTTCCACACAGTTGGTCACTCCATCGCCTCAGCAGGTTCTCTTTCATCTCCTCAATTTTGAATCTCGTCTTTCTCGCCACACTACTTCTATTTTGGGTGCCACTCCTGTCACTGTCAATAATACTTCCACTCTGTCTTCACCCCTTGAAGCCAACAACACCACCAGCAGCAGAGGTCGTGGTCGAGGAGACCGGGGTGGTTTCCGAGGCCGTGGTCATAGTGACGGCGGGCGTGGTTCTTTCCAAGGTCGTGGCCGTGGCTATACCTTCACAGGCGAACCAGATTCCTGGCCCATCTGTCAAATTTGCGGCAAACAGGGGCACTCTGCACTTAGGTGTTGGAGCAGATTTGACCAGGCGATTCAGGCGCCTCCTCCTCGTTCCTTTCAAGCAAACACAACCAGCACAAATTGGTTTTCAGACACTGCCACCACACATCACTTCACCCCTGATCTCTCCAATCTACGCCTTCAAAGTCATCCCTATGCAGGCACAGACCATGTCTCTCTCGGCGATGGATCCCAACTTCCAATTCGGCATCACGGTTCCTCTTCCTTCCAAACTCCTACTCACTCTTGTCATCTCACTAATCTTTTACATACACCTTCCATTACCAAAAACCTCCTCTCTGTTAATCGCTTTTGTAAAGATAATAACTTCTTCTTCCAATTTCACAAAAATTGCTTTACTGTCTTTGATGAACAGACTCGGACGCCTCTTCTTACGGGCCCCATTGAGGGAGGGTTGTACGTTCTTCCTGTTGAACCCCCAAGAACTTCATCTCCATCGCCTTCTGCTCACGTCACCACCAGAAATTCATCTTCGTTCGTTGATTGGCACCATCAGCTTGATCATCCCTCTGCTCGTGTAGTCTCCTGTGTCCTCAGACGTCTTCAACTTCCCAACCCTAAAGAAGTGGATCATCCACAATGTGAAAGCTGCAGTTGGGCCAAAGCCCATGCTCTCCCTCACCCAACCAGCCCTACCAGATCATCCAAGCCTTTTCAATTGCTCTTTATTGATGTTTGGGGCCCGACCCATGAAAAATCCTTCAATGGACATAGCTATTTTCTATCTATAGTAGATGACTTTTCCAAGTTCATATGGTTATTCCCTTTCTCCTCAAAATCTGGCGTTTCAAATTTAATCCAAACCTTTATAAAGCTTGTGACAAACTTCTTCTCCACAAATATTATTTCTATACAAACCGACAATGGGACGGAATTCAAACCACTTATACCGTTCTTTCAAAATTTGGGAATTACACATCGACTCACTTGTCCTTATTCCCATCAACAAAACGGGAGTGTCGAATGTCATCATCGACGTCTTGTCGACATGGGTCTCACCTTACTCAAACAAGCCTCCATGCCTTTACATTTTTTGGATTTTGCATTCGAAGCCGCCACTTATCTTCAAAATCGTCTCCCTACCCCAATCCTCCACAACAAGTCTCCTTTTGACATCCTCTTTCATACCCCTCCCCATTACACCCATCTCAAAGTCTTCGGATGCCTTTGTTTCCCAGATCTTCGCCCATATAACAAACACAAGCTTGCTTTCCGTTCCACTCCCTCAATTTTTCTTGGCTATAGTTCCCACCATAAGGGATTCATTTGCTATTATAGATTGTCCGGCAAAGTTTACATCTCTAGAGATGTTATCTTTCATGAAGGAATTTTTCCATTTGCTGAAACTCAAAACATTCCCAACCGGGCCCCTGAAACTATAGACATACCTCTATCCACCCCATCCCCAATTGGCCCAGCTTACCTTCCACCTCAAACAGGCCCACTACTACCCAATATTGACAGCCCACCCTCATCATCAGCTTCAAACATTCCCAGTTCATCATCCTCCTCCGACGGCTCTTCTAACCCTCCCAATCAGCCGCCCCAACCATTGCATCCCATGATTACCCGCACTCGTGACCACACCATCAAAACCGTGGTTCGAACCGACGGCACCATACCTTGGCCACCCATCACCAATTCCACCACCACCACCCCAGAAGAACCCACCTGTTATGCTAAGGCTGTCAAATATGTCGAGTGAAGAGCGGGTATGGAAGCAGAATTCAAAGCACTCATGCTTACCAACACCTGGACCTTGGTTCCACCCCTAGACTCTGCAAATGTTTTGGGGGTAAAGTGGGTCTTCAAATGAAAGCGTCGATCAGATGGCACACTCGAGCGTCGGAAGGCTCGTCTCGTTGCCAAGGGATACCACCAGCTTCACGGCATCGACTACGCGGACACATTTAGCCCGGTTGCCAAACCTTCAACGATTAGATTACTCCTTTCTCTCGCGGCTATGAATGATTGGGTGGTTCGTCAGCTAGATGTGCAGAATGCCTTCCTTCACGGGTCTCTTGAAGAGGACGTTTAGATATCACAACCCCCAGGTTTCTCTCATCCTCAATTTCCTTCTTACATTTGCAAATTTCACAAGTCCTTATATGGTCTAAAACAGGCCCCTAGAGCCTGGTTTGCGAAACTAAGTGATGCTTTAATCACCATCTGATTTACTCCTTCCACTGCCGATTCCTCATTGTTTATTCATCGCCTTGGGATTCATTGTGTCTTTGTGCTTGTATATGTGGATGATTTGCTGGTGTTTGCATCCGATGAGCAGCTGTCGACTTATTTCATCAATGCATTGGCTGCAAAATTTCCAATTAAGGATTTGGGGCCTGCTCATTATTTCCTTGGCATTGAGATCTCCAGGGACTCTACTGGTTTCCATCTTTGTCAATCAAAGCATATTAAGGACTTAATCAGCCGAGCAGGGATGACAAATTGCAAGCCGGTTGCCACTCCTATGGCATTGGATTTTGATTCATCTGCTGATTCCCCTGTGTTTGCTGATGGACAGCTCTACCGTAGTGTTGTTGGATCACTTCAATACCTCTCTTTTACTCGACCGGATGTATGTTTTGATGTCAATAAAGTCTGCCAGCACATGCACAATCCACAAGAACTTCATGGGAAGGCAGTTAAGCGCATCCTTCGCTACTTAAATAGCACATCCTCAATGCAATTGCATATCTCGTCTGCCCGGCAACACTCTTTGTATGCCTTCTCCGATGCTGATTGGGGGTCTGACAAAGCTGATCGCCATTCAGTTGGTGCCTACTGCATCTATCACGGCTCCAATCTCATCTCCTGGTCCTAAAAAAAACAAGACACCGTCTCCCGATCCTCCACAGAAGCCGAGTACAGGGCTCTCGGTCAGGCCACTTCCGAGTTACTATGGATTCAATCTGTTTTGTCTAGCCTGCAGATTGCCCTTCCAGAACCACCAACTCTTTGGTGTGACAACATTAGAGCCACCTATCTTGCAAGCAATCCGGTCTTACATCACAACATTAAACATCTATCCATGGATTATCATTTCGTCCGTGAACGTGTTCAAGCCAAGACATTGCAGGTGGCGTTTGTTTCTTCAAAAGACCAAATAGCCGATCTACTCACTAAACCCCTCTCTACCGCTCGGTTTGAAACAATCCGCTCTCACCTATGCTTTCGGACGATGAGAGCGAGGGGGGATACTAGCACATAATATTGGTCACCACTAGCACATAATATTTGTTACTCTTTTCCTCTATTAATTGTGCACATGTAGGAATGAGTTGTCCTAGTTCTAGAAGGATCAACTTGGGGAATACTCCACCTTTGGAGATGGTGACACTTGTCCCTTGATCCTTCCCTTGATTCCTCTATATAAAACCTATTGTACAGTGAGAGAAGGCAATGAACTTTGGAAAATCATTCCATTTACAATGTTCTAGTAAACCCTTATAAGATAATATCTAATAATTATAATAACCCCATACTTAGTTCTAAACTATCCTAGAAGCAATATCAAATAAGCGTAAGGAAGTTCATATTATCAAACATGCATCAACTCATATAATGAAACAATAAGTGCAACATATATATGAATTAAATAAAGCCCAAAATTCAAGAAATTTCCAAATAAGCATGTATAATTTAATAGATCTCAAATTTCATGAACTTCTTTGACAATATATAAGAACTAAGTATAAGAAATATATAGGTAAATAAAAATCAGCACATCAAAATTAATTATTTCCCCAAATATAACCGTTAGAACAACCCTCAATCATCGATTTCAATTTCCCGTGCAAACTTCAAACCCTAAACATTCAAATCTCAACTCAATATCAAATCTCTACCTATGTGCTCAACAAAAATATAGATCTGAAAAATAAAGAGCATAGGGCAAGAAATCATACCAAAAGAGTTGCAAGTGTGGGATGAATTTAGAAAATATAGAGAAATTAGGGGGGAGTGTTCTCGTCTTTCTTCAAGAAATCAACAGGAGGCTCGATTTGGAACCGGTAGCGGCAGGGAGAAGAAGGAATGGGCCCGTTAGAGGGGCTTCTGGTGCTCGGAGTGGGTGGATCCGGGGTCGAGGATGCTGAAACTAGAGAAGGGGTGACGGATCTGGGAGGTGAGGGACTCAACAAAGGTTCTGGGCAACGATGGGTTGAGCGAGAGCGAAGAGGGCGAAGGCGAGAGAGCTCGCTGGTTGTGCGTGGGGGCTGGATCCGGTCATAGGGCGGGGATGCTGTGTCCGTCGAGGGGCCGGCGGTGGTTCTTCAAGGCGACCGAGGGCAGGGGGAGCGAGAGGAAGGAGAAGGCGGCAGGGATTCTTGGCAAGGGTTTGTCGAGGTTGAGAAACAGATAGGAGAGAGAAGGGTCCGGGGGGGGGGGGGGGTTATATATAAAAGAAAAATAAAATTAAAAACTGAGATAAAATCTGGAAAATAAATTTTATTTTATTTTATTTTATTTATAGAAAACCGTACCTGATGCTCTGCTCGACGTCGAGTAACTCCCTCTTACCTGTTGAGCTTAGTCGATATCGAGTAAGTTGCTCGACATCGAGTAGAAACTTCCTCCCCATGACCTCGACTAGATTAACTCGATTCGGAGTGAACTCCCCTTGAATGTAGTCGACATCGACCAAGCGTGGTCGATGTCGAGTAGACCGTTAATTCCGTGTGATAGCCAACATCTACCAACAAGAAGAGATTATGCACAAACTTCAAGAAAATAAAAGAAAATAAAATTAAAAAAGAAAGAATAGGAAAAGCGGGTTGCCTCCCGTAAGCGCTAAGGCTCAAGTCGTTAGCTCGACCTGCTTCCCTGTTTAAGCTATGACTAGCGCCAGGGTGGCGCGAATCTCTTCCTCTGGGTCTTTTTTGTCATAGTATTTCTTGACCCTGTGCCCATTTACTTTAAAGGTGGTTTCATCAGTGCCAAGTAACTTCACTGCTCCATGGGGGTATATGTGGTGAACCACGAAAGGTCCACTCCATCTTGTCCCGAGCTTCCCTGGGAACAAAAGGAGTCTAGAATTATACAAAAGCACTTTGTCACCTACCTCATAAGTCTTTGGCCCCAATTTCTTGTCGTGCCATCTCTTGGCGCGCTCCTTGTAGATTTCAGCATTCTCATATGCCTTCAGTCTCCACTCCTCTAACTCTTGCAAGTCAATAAAGCGTTTCTTACATGCCTAGTCGAGATCCATATTGAGCTCCTTCAGAGCCCACATCGCCTTGTGCTCCAGTTCAACAGGCAAATGGCATGACTTGCCATAAACTAGGTTGTAAGGAGTCGTTCACAATGGTGTTTTATAGGCCGTCCGATAGGCCCAGAGCGCATCATCAAGCTTAGATGACCAATCCTTTCTTGAGCGGGAGATAAGCCTGCTCGTTGGCACTCATCGCATGAAGTGACATAAGCATGCACATCCCTGAAAAGGTTAGGCCAATAAAAACCACATTGAAGTACCTTTGATGCAGTTTTGAAGCCTTTTGCATTTCCGCCTGTAGAGAGAGTGTGGCAATAGCAAATGACACTTTCTACTTCCTCCTCGGGGATACAACGTCTGAAGATATGGTCCTTCCATTGCTTGAACAAGTAAGGTTCATCCCAATAGTATTGCTTGACGTCGTGGAGGAACTTCTTCTTTGCTAATGAAGATAGGCTTGATGGAATCTCGTTTCCTACAAGGTAGTTAGCGAAATCCGCATATCAGGGTACCTTTGATCCCTTTATAGCATATATATCATGAATAGGACTAGTAACAAGGGTAAAGAAGAAGTCATCACCGGAATCCGTGCGAAGGATCTCACCTGAAGACTTACCAGAAGTTGGTCGACGTCGAGTAGGATTACTCGATGTCGATGAGGTGTCGGCTTCTCATGGTGATGTACTCGACTTCGGGTGGTATGTCGAGTTGGCCTTGGTCAATGTCGAGTAAATAGTGCTCGATATCGAGTAACCCTGTAGTTCAAAACCATGCAAAGAAGTATACGTACCTAATGTACTCGTCGGGGCGAGAGTCAGTCTTGGTCGACGTCGAGTAAGGCTTTTTCTGTCCGCATTAGGTGCTCGTCGGGGCGAGAGTCATCGATGGGTTTGGTGACTTGGGCTTCCTCTAGCATGTCTTTGGGGAGCCTGGATAGGTGATCGGCGACTGAATTTTCTGTGCCCTTCTTATCCTTGAGTTCAACATCGAATTTTTGGAGGAGAAGCACCCATCGTAAGAGCCTTGGTTTAGCATCCTTCTTCGTTAACAAATATCTAAGAGCAGCATGGTCAATATGGACAATAACTTTAGATCCAACAAGATAAGAACGAAATTTTTCAAAAGCGAAAACTACAGCCAAAAATTCCTTCTCTGTTGTGGTGTACTTAGCCTGAACTACATCAATAGTCTTGCTTGCATAGTAGATGGCATGAAGTTTCTTGTCCTTTCGCTGCCCTAGAACTGCTCCCACGTCATAATAGCTGGCATCACACATGATTTCAAAAGGTAATGACCAATCCGTCGATTGAATGATTGGAGTAGAGATAAGGTCTTCCTTCAACCTGTTGAAGGTTTCAAGACATTCGCTAGAAAATTCAAACTTAACATCTTTCATGAGAAGGTTAGTCAATGGTTTGGCAATTTTAGAGAAATCTAGAATAAATGATACGGGGTTAGCCGTAGGTTGGTCCGATCTTCGACAACAAGCAAGAACTGAACAAGAAAAGCAAGAACTCGATCAAGATCAATCAAGAACAACCAAGAATCAATAAAGACGCAGCAAGATTCACCAAGAACAAGGGTTCTGGATGTCGACACTAAACAAGAATGACAAAGACTCGATAAAGATAGATAAAGACTCGAAAATGAATGCAAGAATGGAAAGACACGACCTGATAAGGACTGAGTCGATCTATGTAGCACAAGATAAAGACCCCAGGCCTCCTCAGAGGGTAGGAACCAATACCAATGCCTACACAACCCGCCTCTACAATCCGACACAATCAAGCGGACAACTTGAAGCACCAGAAGGGGGCTTGTGAATACTAGGATCACCAAGTCTCGCGAAGTTGACGAACACAAAGCAAACCAAGCTGAGATTATCAATCGGTTGAGATCACGAAGAGCACAGCTCTATTCGGTCTGATCTCTCTCTCTAAAGTGTTTCACACGTTTTGAGAAGAATAACTTGTATTATGAATGTTCCAATTGTTCTACAAGGCTGAAATCGAAATATATAGGGAACTAAGGCCTGTTGGCCGGCCTAACTAGATAGAAATAGATAGATCTACTTTCTAATGGGCTTTAAAATAAATCTAAGAACAAAAATAAATAAGGTCTCTAAAAAGAATGACTAAAAAAAGCCCAATTCAGCCCAATAGAACACTTAAGCTGAAAAGGGTTTCCAACACTTAGAATATTTCGGCCTAAGCATTTCTAAGGTGGCTCGGCCTCTATTTGTGCTCCAATGCACATGTATGTCTTCAATGTAGGCTCGGGGAGTTGAACCTTGCTCGAGAACAAAGTGTGAGTGACGAATAGGAATGAGTCTCTCTGAAGCTTCTTTGCTCTAGCTCGAGTCATTGGTCCTTCTCCAAGAATGATGGGTGTGTCTGGAGCTGTAGAAGATGGTCCCGCATCAACCTCCCCTTCTTGAAAAGGATTCGCCCACGAATCCAAGTCCTCATCCACAGCGAAGTAAGGGATTAGATCGGCGACGTTGAATGTAGCGCTCACGCCCATGTCTCCAGGAAGCTCCAATTGGTAGGCATTGTCGCCCACTCTCTTCTTGATCCGAAATGGTCCATCACCACGCGGCGACAGCTTGTTCTTCCGGGCTTCTGGAAACCGCTCCTTCCTTAAGTGCACCCATACAAGATCTCCAGGCTGAAAAGTGACCAAGCGACGTCCTTTGTTGGCCTTGTTAGCATTGTATTCAGCCTTTAGGTTCAGCTTCTCTCGAGTTCGTTCATGCAGCTCCTTGATGAACTCGACATGCTTACCTGCCGCAAATGATTCTTTGTCTCTCATAGGATATGGAGTAAGATCAAAAGGGGTTAGTGGATTAACACCATACACACATTCAAATGGACTGATTTTAGTAGCTGAATGTATGGTTCTGTTATATGCAAATTCCACATGAGGTAAGGCTTCTTCCCAAAGTTTCAAATTCTTCCTAATAATGGCTCTAAGGAGTGTTCCAAGTGTTCTATTAGTCACCTCAGTTTGGCCATCAGTTTGGGGGTGGCTAGAAGTAGAGAATAGCAATCTAGTTCCCAATTTATTCCATAAAGTACGCCAAAAATGACTTAAGAATTTCACATCCCTATCACTAACAATAGTTTTAGGCACACCATGCAACCTAACTACTTCTCTAAAGAATAGATTAGCAACATTGGTAGCATCGTCAGTTTTGTGGCATGCAATGAAATGAGCCATTTTAGAGAACCTATCCACTACCACAAATATAGAATCTCTCCCCTTCTTAGTTCTAGGCAACCCAACTATGAAATCCATGGATATGTCTTCCCAAGGGGCTGATGGGGTTGGTAGTGGTGTATAAAGGCCATGGGGCATAAGCTTAGCTTTGGCTTTAATGCAATCTATACATCTCTTAAGGCAATGTTCTACATCCCTAAGCATATGTGGCCAATAGAAGTGTGATTTCAGTGTGTTATATGTCTTATCTCTACCAAAATGTCCCATTAATCCACCACTATGGGCTTCACTAACAAGTAATAATCGTAGAGAACATCTAGGAATGCACACTTGATCTTTTCGAAATAAGAATCCTTCATGTATATAAAAGCTGTCATTAGGACCTTTTTCTAAGCATTTTCGAAAATGATCTCCAAAATCCAAATCAGATTCATACAATTCCTTTATGTAAACAAAACCTAAGACTCTAGAATCCAAAGTGGTTAAAAGTACACGTCTTCTAGCTAAAACATGAGAATCGAAATCAGCTATTAGAGCATGTCTCCTAGATAATGCATCTGCAACCACATTGTCTTTGCCTTTCTTATATTTAATCACATAAGGAAATGTTTTAATGAATTCCATCCATCGTCCATGTCTCCTATCAAGTTTATCTTGGCTTTTAAAGTGTTTTAAAGATTCATGATCAGTCCTAAGAATAAACTCGCTAGGCCATAGATAGTGAGACCATGTCTTAAGGACTCTAAACAATGCATACAATTCCTTATCATAGGTAGAGTAATTAAGACAAGCACCTTTCAACTTCTCAGAAAAGAAAGCAATAGGCTTACCTCCCTGCATAAGGACTCCACCAATTCCAACTCCGCTAGCATCACACTCTACTTCAAAGGGCTGAGTAAAGTCCGGCAAAGCTAATAGAGGTGCGTGAGTGAGCTTGTCCTTAAGGGTGTTGAATGCTTCCTCCTGAGCTGCTCCCCATGTGAATTCACTCCGCTTTTTCGTGAGCTCAGTGAGGGGTGCCGAGATGGTGCTGAAATCTCGAACAAATCGACGATAGAAGCTCGCCAATCCTTGGAAGCTGCGTACATGGCCGATGTTGGTGGGTGTTGGCCACTCCTGGATCGCCTTGATCTTAGCCTCATCGACACGCAGTCCTTTCGAACTCACTACAAATCCAAGAAAAGACACTTGTTCATGACATAATTCACACTTCTTTAAATTAGCATACAAGCGTTCAATTCTCAGCGTTTTAAGCACTTCTCTAAGATGTGATTCATGTTCATTAAGAGATTTGCTATAAATCAGAATATCATCAAAATAAACAACAACAAATCTTCCAATGAAATCTCGAAGCACATGATTCATTAAACGCATAAAAGTGCTAGGAGCATTAGTTAAACCAAAAGGCATAACCAACCACTCATATAACCCAAGCTTAGTCTTAAAGGCTGTTTTCCATTCATCACCTTCTTTCATTCTAATTTGATGATAGCCACTTCTAAGATCAATTTTAGAAAATATAGAAGCTCCATGTAACTCATCTAGCATATCATCTAATCTAGGAATAGGGTGACGATATTTGATAGTAATGTTATTAATAGCCCTACAATCTACACACATTCTCCATGATCCATCTTTCTTAGGGACTAATAACACAGGCACAGCACACGGACTTAAGCTAGTTCGAATATAACCCTTGTTCAACAGTTCCTGGACTTGGGTTTGGACCTCTTGGGTCTCAGTGGGATTCATACGATACGCAGGTCGATTAGGCAATGCAGCCCCTGGAATAAGATCAATTTGATGCTCAATTCCACGAATAGGGGGTAGACCTGGTGGTATGTCATCGGGAAACACGTCTTTATACTCCTCAAGTACAGCGAGTATATTGGCTGGAAGAGAAGCTTTAAGCTCTTCACTCAACATATTCAAGCTCTTAATGAGATGCATAAGGGTGGTTTCTCCATCCGCAAATTCGTCTAAAAATGTACTCTTGGAAGCCATTAGTACACCTTTAGGCCGAGTTTGAGGATCCACTTGGCTCGACTGAGCCTCCTGATCTAACTCACCTTTACTTACCTTGCGCTTCTCAATCTCGTCAGCCACTTGTGTTGGCGTCATGGGTTTGAGAACAACGTTTTTCCCCTGAAATGTAAAGGCATATCGGTTAGAATGACCATCATGTTGGACCTTACGATCAAATTGCCAAGGACGGCCTAAAAGAATGTGACAAGCTTGCATAGGCACAATATCACATAAAACATCATCTTCATAATGTCCTAGCTTAATATGCACTTTAACTTGTCTATGAACTCTTAATAAACCACAATCATTCATCCAATGCAATTTGTAAGGTCGGGGGTGTTGGACAGTAGGTAAATGCAATTTGTCAACCATTTCTTGACTAGCTAAATTACAGCAACTACCTCCATCAATGATCACATTTACAACCTTTCCTTTAACTAGACAACGAGTATGAAACAAGTTTTCCCTTTGATTATCTTCACATGGTGTAGGAACAACACTTAAAACTCTCCTAACAATCAAAGATTCTCCATGTTCATATTCAACCTCATTATCATCATTTTCATAACAAACAAGGTTTAAGTTCTGATCATTGTCATTAGCATGCTCATCCGGTTCATCACAAGAATTTTCAGATTCATATTCTCCAAATTGATTAACCATGAGCGTTTTCTTATTAGGGCAATCCTTCATATAATGTCCTCTACCTTGGCATTTAAAGCATACGATATCTCTAGAACGAGTAGTAGAAGGATTAGGATTACTCCCTTTGGGACCAGTAGATGTCCCAGACGATTCACGTCCATTCCATGGACCCTTTCCTTTGTCGAGGGGCTGTTGAGGTGCTCGGCTATCTCCTCTCCCTTGGGGCTGGCTTGGTCGATCTCGTGACCCACCCTCACCACGCCATTGGGACTGATTTGGCCGAGGTTGGCGCCATTGGGGCTGTTGGCCACTCGACATTCTTCCTTGGCTCTTGTAACGTTGTCCCTTTTCTACTTTAATTGCTAAATGTAACAAATCAGTAGGAGTAGTATAGGGAAAATAATCAATCTCATGAGCTAAAGCGGGATGCAATATCCTAAGATATCTAGCATTGGTATCTTCATAAGGTTCATTCATATTAGCTCGAGCCATAGTTTCTTGCATAAGATTAAATGTTTCCTCAACAATTTTATTTCCTTGCTTAAGATTTTCTAATCTTTGCCTAAGCTCTCTAGCATAATGTTGAGGTACAAATCGATTTCTCATTAATGCTTTAAGTTGTTCCCAAGAAGCGATAGGTGCATCAAGAGCTCTTCTCCTTTCTTTAACTAAGTTATCCCACCAAATTAAAGCAAAGCCTGTGAACTCTAAAGTAGCTAATTGCACCTTTTTAGCATTAGAGAAATTATGACAACTCCAAATCTGATCCATTTTAGTTTCCCAATCAATATAAACATCCGGATCAGTTTTACCTTCAAAAGGAGGAATCTTTACCTTGACCTTACCTATGCCGTCCTCGTCATTGTATCTAGGTGGTCGGTTCTGATTTCCTCTTTGATTCCGTCTCGGACGCTGCTCCCAATACTCCTCTTCTTGGAAGTCATCATCTTGCTCCGAGTAGTAGAAGTGCTCCTGGAAGCCTCGACCTCTTCCCCTTCCTTGTCCTTGACCTTGCACATTAACAAACCCATTATTCCGATCATTTCTCCCACCTCGTGGAGAGTTGTTTTCATTGAATAAAGGATTTTCTAAATTGACATGAGGATTAGGATTAGGGATAGGATTTACGACCTCTCTTTCATCATTAGGAGTCTCGTCACGCCTTGGATTTCCCTGACCACCCACCGTGTTAGAGCCACTCGGCCTAGCTTCTAAGGCTGTCAATCGATCTAGAATGGCCGTCAAGGTGTTGGTGAGGTTGTTGAATTGCTCGGGTGTCACAGTAGCACTCGAGTTACCCTCATTGTTGGGGTTGTTAACACCATTGTTTCCCTGATTGTTAGACATGATAACAAAGACAAAGAAACACAGAACTAAGTTAAGGTTAGTAAAAACTTATAAAACAGCTCACAATTGTGTTTCGCTCACACTCCCTCTCATATTGATATATCACGCTTGCTAGGGCAATCCGCTTTGGGCAAATCAACTACCAAGCAAAAACAAGGCAATCAAGGTATGTAATGAATGAAACAACGCAGGAGAGTACTCAACAAGGGTTGTAGAGAACTCGATGTAAGCAACAAACTTAGATCCAAGCAAAACAGATGGGAAATTGCAAGGAATCACTCGACACAAACTAAGGTGCACTCGACAAGGGTCTAATGCACTCGACACACACAAAAGTGAACTCAGTAAGGACTGTGATCACTCGACACAAGCTGTTATGTACTCGACACAAAGAAAAAAAGAAAGAGAAATAAAAGAAAACTTGGAAATTTACCTCTTTTGATTGAAAACCTTTAAGTTATGACGTTGTAGTTGCAGGGTAGGGTTTCAATTTTGTGGAGGTGTATGTGTTTGGGATAGGGTATGTCGACTAGGGCTGATAAGAAGGGGTTCACCAATTGTCCTTTGTGAGCTTTCTTGCACTAGATCAACAAACACTTTCCTCTCTCTGTTTTTTTTTGACTTACTCTTACCCCTAGTGAATTTTATCCTCCTAGGTCCAAGCTTTAATGTGATTTTCGAAACTGGTTTTTTTTTTTTTTTTTTTTTTTTTTAAATATGAAACTAATGCAAGAAAAGACTCAAATTATTGTATAGGACTCGAAAATCTGGTATAGATGGTGATAAAAGATAAAATTTCAGCCCTATTGATAGATTTATATAGATGAGGCTTTTGCTATCTTTGGTAAGTGGATCTATCTATAGCTTTAAAGATAAATGATAGATAAATAGGAATTATATCTACCAAAAATCAGATTTATGATAAAAGCAATAGATAAATAGGATTTAGATAAAAGATATATCAAAATTCCCAAAGATAGAACAAAGGATAGAAAAGATAAACAAACTAGGGTTTGTCTTTGTGTGGAGGCTGATTTTCGGCCAAGCTAGACTTATGGGGACAAAGATTGCCGTCGGCTCTAGGGTGAACACAAGGGCTGTGCACACGGCTTGGTCGACTCCACTGGTCTCGGCTAGGCTTTGTGTTTAGGCTATGCAACCACAAACAATCACAAACTCAAGATTAGTGCAATAATCAAATAAAGAAACAAGAAGTAAAAGACCAAAACAAGAAAAGGACTCTTTTTTTTTGTGGTTTTTGTGTTTAGAAAAGAAAAAGACTCAATCTTGATGTCGGAAACTAAAGCTCTGATGCCAATTTGATACGGGGTTAGCCGTAGGTTGGTCCGATCTTCGACAACAAGCAAGAACTGAACAAGAAAAGCAAGAACTCGATCAAGATCAATCAAGAACAGCCAAGAATCAATAAAGACGCAGCAAGATTCACCAAGAACAAGGGTTCTGGATGTCGACACTAAACAAGAATGACAAAGACTCGATAAAGATAGATAAAGACTCGAAAATGAATGCAAGAATGGAAAGACACGACCTGATAAGGACTGAGTCGATCTATGTAGCACAAGATAAAGACCCCAGGCCTCCTCAGAGGGTAGGAACCAATACCAATGCCTACACAACCCGCCTCTACAATCCGACACAATCAAGCGGACAACTTGAAGCACCAGAAGGGGGCTTGTGAATACTAGGATCACCAAGTCTTGCGAAGTTGACGAACACAAAGCAAACCAAGCTGAGATTATCAATCGGTTGAGATCACGAAGAGCACAGCTCTATTCGGTCTGATCTCTCTCTCTAAAGTGTTTCACACGTTTTGAGAAGAATAACTTGTATTATGAATGTTCCAATTGTTCTACAAGGCTGAAATCGAAATATATAGGGAACTAAGGCCTGTTGGCCGGCCTAACTAGATAGAAATAGATAGATCTACTTTCTAATGGGCTTTAAAATAAATCTAAGAACAAAAATAAATAAGGTCTCTAAAAAGAATGACTAAAAAAAGCCCAATTCAGCCCAATAGAACACTTAAGCTGAAAAGGGTTTCCAACACTTAGAATATTTCGGCCTAAGCATTTCTAAGGTGGCTCGGCCTCTATTTGTGCTCCAATGCACATGTATGTCTTCAATGTAGGCTCGGGGAGTTGAACCTTGCTCGAGAACAAAGTGTGAGTGACGAATAGGAATGAGTCTCTCTGAAGCTTCTTTGCTCTAGCTCGAGTCATTGGTCCTTCTCCAAGAATGATGGGTGTGTCTGGAGCTGTAGAAGATGGTCCCGCATCAATAAACCTCCTATAAAAACCTGCATGACCAAAGAAACTCCTTATCTCTTTGATTGATGATGGTGGGGGCAATTTCTCCACTAGCTCTATCTTGGCCCTGTCCACCTCAATACCTTTCTTAGACACCTTGTGGCCTAGCACGATGCCTTCCCTTACCATAAAGTAGCATCGTGCTAGGCCAGTTGAGAACCAAATTTGTCTCTTCGCAACGCTTGAGTACCCTGCGCAGGTTAGAAAGATAAATATCGAAAGAAGTGCCATAAACAGAGAAATCATCCATAAATACCTCCACTATGTCCTCTATCATGTCAGAAAAGATGGCCATCATACACCTTTTGGAAGGTGGCAGGGGCATTGCAAAGTCCAAAAGGCATCCTCCTATATGCAAAAGTTCCATAGGGACAAGTGAAGGTGGTCTTTTCTTGATCCTCATGATGAATAAAGACCTGCCAAAAACCAGAATATCCATCCAGGTAACAAAATTAATCATGTTCAGCTAACCTTTCGAGTACCTGATCAATGAAGGGGAGCGGGAAATCATCCTTCCTGGTGGAGGTGTTGAGCATTCTGTAGTCTATGCACATCCGCCAGCTGGTAGTGATTCGTTTAGGCACAAGCTCTCCTTTCTCATTCTCCTCAACGGTCATTCCACCCTTCTTAGGAACAACATGAACTGGACTTACCCACTTGCTGTCGGAGATGGGATAGATGATTCCGGAGCATGCGCAGGATCTCCTTTTTGACCACTTCCATCATGTTGGGGTTAAGCTTCCTTTGATGCTCAATTGTTGCCATGCGATCATCTTCCAAAAGAATTCTATGCATACAAGTAACGGGTGAAATACCTTTTATGTCCTCCAAGGAATATCCAATGGCCTTCCTGTGAGTTTGGAGGACTTCCAATAGCTTTTCTACTTCCCGTGTGGTTAATAAAGCATTGATAATCACAAATGCATTTCGACATTGTATAGCTCGGCTTGATATCTGATGTGTTTGGATTTGTGGATATCAGTATGTTTGAACAGACGCCGAATTCTCATATATTGTGCAGTATGATTTTTCGTCGGTTCTAAAACGAACCAAAATTTAAGTATCCGAATTAACCTCCATAAACCTACTTAGAAGGTAAATAAGGTTCAAAAGATGGGGATTGCGAACCCCGAAAAGATTGCAAGCCCGTTGGAGGCTTTACCTGTCCTAGACTATCGCGAAAACGTTTTGAACATAAATAAAAGCGGAAATCATAAATACAACAAAACGCCACGGCCGCGCCGGGTCAAAACGATAAAACGTATGAGCAAAAGGGTACGAATGTCAAGCGCCTCCCCCACTCTAATCGTCCAAAAGGTCTGTCCCGACAACCATCTACATAAGTAAGTCATATCGGGTAAGGGGTACCTGAATCTAAAAACAAGAAAATAATCGGGGTCAATCATCGGATATATGCACACTCAATGCCATATAAAGAGACATACTTAAACTACATGAATGTTAAAATGTAACACATAAGGAAGTGTATATATATATATATATATATATATATATATATATATATATAAGCGCGAAATAAACACACAAGGGCCCGTATCATCATCATAATCATCATCATCATCACCATCATATCATAATATCTTCTCAAACGTACTCATCCTTCTCAAACGTACTCATCCTTCTCAAACATACTCATTCTTTCTCATCATAAGTCTTTCATCATTTCATTCGTGTTCCATCTAGTATACGTCATTTATTCAGATTTTGACGGCCGTCCTACCATAAACACATAGCATACATATGAATTGTTGGATTTACTATGTTCATCCTACGTCATATTACCAGTTTATATTCCTAAACATGTTACTAGGTCGAGTGATGCATGAAGACTCTCGATAAGACAAAGAGTATCACATAAATCCATCATGAGTAAGTTAAAGGGACTTACGTCGAGTCCGGAGAATAAGCAAGCAATAAAGTGCACAACCAAGGATCCAATCAACAAGAGCCTATTAATTTCATTAAGCTTTCATTAGGTGGTATTCTAATGCATGGTACCCAACCTAATAAACAACAAACATCCACATGAGGTTCACGATTCTATAGATTACGCATTTTGGTTAAATGATCCGGACTTAACCAGTTATAATCTATATCGTATTATCCCATAATCGATTTTCTTCTTATCGGATCATAAGCCAAGTTATGGGTATACTTCATTTCTGTATTTTATATGATCTAAGTTTCGGTTATGCCATCATATATTTAACCATATTCTTAGCATTCCCTTAACCAAGTTTTTTAATCGAGTCATTATAAACACTGGTTACTAAAATTATAATAAATCTTGATCCAACCGTTGGATTGTCTTAGTTTTTAAAGGGAAGTTGGATATCATTACCATGAACATCTTATTAGGATTTCAGCCGAATCAAACCGTTGGATTGAAAATGAAGTCCAAATTACAGAGGCACATATATTCATTTTGTTGTTTTTTTATGTTTGATACAAAACGCAAGCAAAAACACATAGAGGTTCCACTTCCTAATCCCTAATTTACACATAAGGCTCCTAATATCCAGAGAGAAATATGGATGAGAGATTACCCTCGAAGCCTCTCTCGAAAAAGACAAAATTACCCCTTCAAGCTTCCCGGGACCTTGCGCCAAACACCTAGCATTTTTGACAAATCCAAACCAAAACATAAAAGGAAGTCTTAGAAAAAAACCTTCAAAATTATTTGTACAACAAGTATAAAATCAGATTTGAAGGGGAGGAAACCAAGACTCACCCAAACACACTTGAAAACGTCAAGAACACAAAGGGCTAGGCACTGCTGGCTCGGAAATGGGGCTCAACGGCTGGCTTGACTAGTCCGGATTTTTGTGCAAGAACTATGGTTGGAAATAACTCTCTTTTGTGGATATTAGGCTTCAAGAATCAGCCAAAAAGCTTGAGTGAGGAGGGAGTTATGGTTGTTTGAAGTTGAGGTGTTGCTAGGCCAACAATGGCTTCCCTCTTTTCTTTCTCTTTCTTTTTCTGTCTTTCTCTCTTCTCTCTCCGATTTTGGTGGTGTAGATGGCTGAGAATGGCAGCCAATTAGGGTTCTTTATGTAGCCAAAAGGGTGGGCAAGGGTGGTCAAGGAGTTGGTGTGTATTAGACTATTAGGTAGCATAGTGAATGGAATAGGACTTGGTCATTCAAATGTGTCAATCCATGGGGGGGTTTTATTCTTTAATCAACAAAATGATGGCTCATGAAGATCATAAAAATGGGGCTGAAATGGGTCATAGGGGAGGCGGCATTTTGAGGTTAAAAGACGTCTCGAAAAGTCGCGACAAGTTATGAAAGTTACCGAAATAAATGGATGACAAGGCCTTTCCCTCACCAATATTTCTCGAACAACCTTGGCTCTGATACCAACTTTGTAACGACCCGAAATTTAAGTACCCGAATTAACCTCCATAAACCTACTTAGAAGGTAAATAAGGTTCGGAATACTAGATTATCGGGGAACGTTATAGGAGAAGTTTGATCTTCTCCCGTGAGCTTTGGATCTTACGACCGAGTACGAGTTATTATTAGGTTCATTTAAGCATAAGATTTAGTTGTCAAAAGATGGTGATTACGAACCCCGAAAAGATCGTAAGCCCATTGGAGGCTTTACGTGTCCTAGACTATTACGAAAACGTTTTGAACAGAAATAAAAGCGGAAATCATAAATACAACAAAATGCAACGGCCGCACCGGGTCAAAACGATAAAACGTATGAGCAAAAGGGTACGAATGTTAAGCGCCTCCCTCACTCTAATCGTCCAAAAGGTCTGTCCCGACAACCATCTACAGAAGTAAGTCATATCGGGTAAGGGGTACCTGAATCTAAAAACAAGAAATTAATCGGGGTCAATCATCGGAAATATGCACACTCAATGCCATATAAAGAGGCATACTTAAACTACATGAATGTTAAAATGTAACACATAAGCAAGTGTATAGATATATATAAATGTGAAATAAACACACAAGAGCCCGTATCATCATCATAATCATCATCATCATCACCAACATATCATAATATCTTCTCAAACGTACTCATCCTTCTCAAACATACACATTCATTCTCATCATAAGTCTTTCATCATTTCATTCGTGTTCCATCTAGTATGAGTCATTTATTCAGATTTTGACGGCCGTCCTACCATAGACACATAACATACATATGAATTATTGGATTTACTAAGTTCATCCTACGTCATATTACAGGTTTATATTCCGAAACTTGTTACTAGGTCGCGTGATGCATGAAGACTCTCGATAAGACAAAGATTATCACAAAAATCCATCATGAGTAAGTCCAGGGGACTTATCTGGAATCCGGAGAATAAGCAAGCAATAAAGTGCACAACCAAGGATCCAATCAACAAGAGTCTATTAATTTCATGAAGCTTTCATTAGGTGGTATTCTAATGCATGGTACCCAACCTAATAATCAACATTCATCCACATGAGGTTCACGATTCTATAGATTACACACTTTGGTTAAGTGATCCGGACTTAACCAGTTGTAATCTATATCGCATTATCACATAATCGATTTTCTTCTTATCGGATCATAAGCCAAGTTATGGGTATACTTCATTGATGTATTTTATATGCTCTAAGTTTCGGTTATGCCATCATATATTTAACCATATTCTTAGCATTCCCTTAACCAAGTTTTTTAATCAAGTCATTATAAACACTGGTTACTAAAATTATAATAAATCTTGATCCAACCGTTGGATTGCCGTAATTTTTGAAGTGATGTTAGATAACATTTTCATGAACGACTTATCAAGATTTCAGTCAAATCAGACCGTTGGATTGAAAATCAAGTCCAAATTACAGAGACACATATATCCATTTTGTTGTTTTTTGATGTTTGATACAAAACGCAAGCAAAAACACATAGAGGTTCCACTTCCTAATCCCTAATTTACACATAAGGCTCCTAATATCCAGAGAGAAATATGGATGAGAGATTACCCTCGAAGCCTCTCTCGAAAAAGACAAAATTACCCCTTCAAGCTTCCCGGGACCTTGCGCCAAACACCTAGCATTTTTGACAAATCCAAACCAAAACATAAAAGGAAGTCTTAGACAAAAACCTTCAAAATTATTTGTACAACAAGTATAAAATCAGATTTGAAGGGGAGGAATCCAAGACTCACCCAAACACACTTGAAAACCTCAAGAACACAAAGGGCTCGACACTGCTGGCTCGGAAATGGGGCTCAACGGCTGGCTTAACTAGTCTGGATTTTTCTGCAAGAACTATGGTTGGAAAGGCCTCTCTTTTTTGGATATTTTGCTTCAAGAATCAGCAAAAATTATTGAGTGAGGAGGGAGTTATGGTGGTTTGAAGTTGAGGTGTTGCTAGGCCAACAATGGCTTCCCTCTTTTCTTTCTCTTTCTTTTTCTTTCTTTCTCTCTTCTCTCTCCGATTTTGGTGGTGTAGATGGCTGAGAATGACAGCCAACTGGGGTTCTTTATGGAGCCAAAAGGGTGGGCAAGGGTGGTCAAGAAGTTGGTGTGTATTTAGAGCTGGCAAAACCCGACCCGAACCCGAAAACCCGACCCGATCGACCCGGAACCGATTGTTTTGAACACCGATCAACCCGACCCATTTTGGACCCGAAATCCGAATAACCGATAACCGAAACTCACCCAAATCCGAATGAACTGAACTCGATTCAACCGAAACCCATTAAGACCCGAACCCGTTACAACCGAAACCCGATATAACCCGAACTTTAAGATACATTCTAGTAAATTTTTCAAAATGAATATTGAAATAACTGAAACCCGAGACAACCGAAACCCGAATGAACCGAAACCCGATACAACCGAAACCCGAACCCGACCCAACCAAATGACCAAATTATTAGACATTACCCGAAACCGAATGACCCGAAACCCGAATTACCCGAAACCCGAATAACCCGAAACCCGACTAACCGAACCCGAACCCGATCCGACCCGCCCGATTGCCACCTCAGTGTATTAGGTAGCATAGTGAATGAAATAGGACTTGGTCATTCAAATGTGTCAATCCATGGGGGGGGGGGGGGGGGTTTATTATTTAATCAACAAAATGATGGCTCATGAAGATCATCAAAATGGGGCTGAAATGGGTCATAGGGGAGGTGGCATTTTGAGGTTAAAAGACGACTCGAAAAGTCGCGACAAGTTATGAAAGTTACCGAAATAAATGGATGATAAGGCCTTTGCCTCACCAATATTTCTCGAAAAATTATCATACGAATTCCATTAAATCGGAATTGTAATCCTCTTTCCATATAAAATATGCCATCCAAAATTTTTAAGTTTTCCCGGGTTTTCAAAATCGTAAAAGGAGGATAATTGCTCGGATTATCCCTCGGAATTTAATTAAATAATAATTAAATTTTTCGGTCTGTACAGGTTCGTAGTGTTTGTTTTAAAAAATTTTATTACAATATGATTTTGGTGGACTGTGTGGAATTATTGAAGTTTCTGTGAAGTAGAATTATTGAATTTCTTTGTACCAAAGTGTGACTTTCATTGGATTTCTAATTTTGAGGCATTTTGTCTTTACCGCCTTAATAGAAATTGAAAAAGAGTAGAGGTTCGATGGTGAGCACTGGTCAGATCTGGGCTGCTTTATTTATCAATTATGCTTCCTTTCCGTGCTTTATTCTGATTGTGTATTCTTTGATCTAATTGTCGCTATTTGGAGAGAATCAATGGCTATCGTGTCGAAGTTAAGATCACATTCAACGCGATGTCAAAAAACATAGGCAAGATGCCCATAGAGAACAACACTAATCTGAAAGAGAGGTATGTTGGATATTTAGTTTATAGGGACAATTGGTTATATATATCTCTCTAATCTTGTATCGTTAAGTATTTAATTTATTAACATTGCGGTCATCTTCTTCACTTCATTATAAAACTGATTTTTAGACGATGGACAATTTCATTACCTGGATGAGTTACTACCACAACAACAAAACACCTCAAGAATCCGCTACAATGGTCCTGGAACAGTACATGCGATTGAAATGATTTTGCTAGATGAAAAGGTATTTGTGTTTAGATATTGATTAGTTTGTTTACATTTATATGCACCCATGAGCATTTTTACATTTACAATTTATGTGCAGGGTTAGAAGATACAAGGGACCGTTACAAAGAAATATTTAACCATGGTCGAGCACATGGTAGAAGGGCTTACGTATTAATCAAGGATTTTGGAGTCTATGACCATACCGTTAAAGTACGATGCAGTCCACTCAAACATCGTATTTTACTATTCAGTAATACTTCTATCATTTAGATTGAGCAACCGTCTATTCCGATGCATGGATTTCAATTTGTTGAGTTCGATGTGATTTCAAGCCCAAATGTCAATTATAGTCGTATGGTTGGTACGTGATTTAATTAAATAACTATATATACATATATATTAATTTAGTTCTTCATATTTTCTAATATCAATAACATTTTTATTAGATGTCATTGGGGTGCTAATGATGGTTGGACATACAACTGAGTCTCCTGGTTATTGAGGCGGTATGCATACAAGAAGAAATATTTTAATTAAAATAAGAAAATAAAATCTAACAGAAGAAATATTTCAGTATTGTTAAAATCTAAACATACTTATTTTTCGAATAATAAAATCTAAATAAAATTTATTTTCCAAATAATAAAAAAATTAATTTTAATTAATTAATTTAGATCCTACCTTATCTAATTTAGGATTTAACTAAATTTTAACTAATTAGATGCTTTTTATATAATAACCGTAGTTCTGTTAGATTAAGTAGATTCCTTATCACCGATTTAGTAACCGCAGTTCAATTTATTCATTTAGATGCTTTTTATCAAATCTTATTTTATCAAAGTAGATTCCTTGATAGAGTACATTCATCGTATGAATCTGTTTCAAATTGCAATTGAGAGCCCCTACTCCGTATTTTTATTTTAATTTATATTTCGATGGATATTACGGTACCTTTTATTTATTATTTGTAGGTATGATGTATTAAAATGCACTTTGTTGGATTCATATGTGGAATAATTTACTCTTACCAGAATGTCTCTATAAATGATAAAGAGAAGTCAAAATAACGAGGTTTCAAAACTTTTGTCCACCGATTCAAATCTAAGATTTTGGATTTGTTAAACAAATAACAAATATAAAATTCTATCAAATCTAAGATTTATATCCACCGAGTCAAATCTTTTGTTAATCAATATTATAATTCTAATGGAGAAGTCACCTAAGCCATGTGACGCATTTTCCTTTAGTATAGGAATAATTAGGTATTTTTCTGTATTTAAATAATTTATTATTTATTATAAATCAAATTACTTATTTAAATACATAATTAATTAATTAATTCATTCATTCATTTTTCCCTAAATCATAACCGATTGATTTTCATTTCAAATTTATTTCTATTAATTTCATTAAAATTATTTTTAATTGGATAAAATTGCAATTTTGAATTTGAATAACACTTAGGATAAACTTAAATAACTAACAAAATCTACATCGGATCTCTCCAATTAATATTTATTATAAATCAAATTACTTATTTAAATATATAATTAATTAATTATTTTTTTTTTCCTAAATCTTAACCGATTGATTTTATTTTAAAATTTCTTTTTATTAATTTCCTTAAAACTATTTTGAATTGGATATGATTGCAATTTTGAATTTGAATAAAATTTTGGATAAACTCAAATAACTAATAAAATCTATATTGGATCTCTTCAATAAGATTCTTATACAAATTAAAATACCCCTTGTGTCTTCAATTGTATAAATTCTACCATCTCTCCATCAATGTTGTCTTCCTCACTGTAAGTTTTTTTTTAATTGATCATTCCAATCATCAATATTATAATACTAAAGGAGAAGTCGCCTACGACATGTGGCGGCTTCTCCTTTAATTGATTTATATTAAAATTGATTTATCATTGTTAACATCTAAACAAACTTATTTTTTAAATGTTAATTGATTTATCTTAAAATGTGATTTGTTTTAAACAAGTTTATCTTCAATTCACTCGGAGGATCGAGACTAGGATTTGCAAATCTAAATAAAATTGATTTATCTTAATTTTACGTATCCTAATTCTCGCTCACTTCTCTCAGATCCTCTCTAGCACTCCTCTCGATAGTACATCTCAGCAGTTCTCCGCTACCGAGTCATGTCGCCGATGACTTATCGTCCTCCCACAGGGTTCAAAGTAGGTGGTCGAATCACAATGCAGTTGTCCCTTGTGCTGGTTCTCTCATGCTCCATAATGCTTCCTCTCTACGTAATGAAACATAGCGATGTCCTCCATCTTTTCTCAACCCATTGTCGTAAGGCATCATCCTCTGCTGTCGTCATCCCCCGCATTGATCGCCTATTTTTATCTATCTTCAAGGTTTGTTCATAATCAGTACACTAATTATGTGTAAGGTAGGATTTAGGATTTGGGAATTAGGTTTAGTATAGTTCCAGAATTGAAAAGTGCGACTTACGGCTAAATTAAGTTCCATTCACATCATTAGATATTTTATTAGCTTCTTCACGGACAATAGACATTAATTAAGCCAACCCTATCGATTGAAATTCATCCTCATTTTCCTCTGTTGTTATTTCCCTTTCTTTATGCTAATGCATTAAGCAATCCGGTTAACTAGCAAATTGATGCTTGTGTATAAATTGTATAGTTATGTGTTTATCAGTCTCCTTATATTAGATAGTCTAAAAACAAAATGAGCATGGGTATTCTCTTTTATTTTGTATAATGAATTAATGATGATTGTTGTTAACATCAGTCTAATAAAATATTCTTAGGACAATACACAAATCCATTGATTGGGGAAGACAAGGTCAAGTCAAACGGAGGAGATGATCTGGTTGAGGAACCGAGACGTGAGAACTGAGAGGATGTGTTTTTTTTTTTAATTATGTGAGATATAATCTTATTCGTTAATTTATTTCAATGGCTGAGATTTAATTATAAGGAAAATATAAGGCACTTTGACTAAGGAGAAAATCTGTATCTATCTATCATTTAATGTAGGGATTTTTAGTTAGAGTATAATTAAATAATTTAGCATAGTCCAATTAAAAATTAAGTCAATATCTATCTATCTATTAATTAATATTTATTAATATTATAATAATTAATAATACTAATTGATTTTGATAACTGATATTATGGTTAGTTCGTTTAGATATTCAAAGGATCTTATCTTTAATAATTATCGATCTTTACCAATAATTTTAATTATATTATTTAGTTTAAAACATTTTCCATTTCTATTTAATCCATTCCATCCCTTGACCATCATTATACGTTTGAAGATAATCGGTGAGTTACCTTTTCATTTCTTAAAAACCTCTACTCTGATCATTCTATTACCTTTCTATCAAATTCTAACCATATTTTTGTAATTTTTAATTTTTGTAAGTATTCGAATCCATTGATAAAATGTTACTAACGATTTGAATTTTAAACTTTTACATTTTTTATTGCTTTATAATTGATTCTGACAATGTTTTTTCCTTAGGTCGAATATGAAGACGTATGGTATAACTTTATTGGATGATCTAAAAGAAAAAGGAAACTACAAAATTCGAGTTTGTGTTATTCACATTTGGAAAAGAAAAAGTTCAAAGAGTGGATAAGAAGTCGAGTTCATGTTTTTATTAGTCCCGTGTTATATATCTTCCCTGCTAATTTATGTTCTACGTGGTGCCATATTATTTCACCAATCCTTCATGTTAAATTGTGGTATTTTCGGACTTTGTTTTCTTTAAATAAATAAATAATTACTCCATAATATTTAAGTGGTATGTTCTGTAATCCTATCTGGTTGTTATAACAAATATTTACCATAATCTGGTACAAATTGAAATCCTTATCTTCAACTAGCATCGGTTTAATAGGTATTTATTTTATTGGATTGTTTTGAAATTTAAATAAAAATATATTTCTTGGATTGTCTTACAATTTAAAAATACTTTATTATATGTTTTAGTTAAGATTTGACCATTTAGGATAAGAATTAAATCAAGAGGTAGACAAATTTCCCAATTATATAAATAATTTATTTTACCCACGTATTTATGCAGTTTATTAATAAATTATGTTATATTACTACTCCATATATATTATTTGTATTTAAAATATTTTTATTAAAATGTGAATATTTTATATTTTAGTTTTCTTTGGTAAAAGTAAATCAAGGAATAATAAACTAAATGTGTAAGATATGCTAATGCATTATAATTTTAGTTCACAATTTTAATTTTATTGATACTATCTCATTGTCATCGTAAAATGTATATCATATAAAGAGAGTCCATTTTTAAAAGATTTATATTTGATTTGTCATTTTCTTTCTTTAATACAATGGAATTGAAGGAAACTTCATATAAGATCGATCTCTACCATCTATATAAGATTGATAAAAAAAGTCAAATAATTCCAACAGTTTAATGCAGTGTGTCATTGCATCTCTAAAATGAAAAGTTATGTGAAAATTAATGTATAATATTGTACATAATTAGATTTAAAAAAAAGACCGTCCCCTGGGCACGGGAACTAAACTAGTGATATTAAAAAAAAAAAGATGTATTACTGAATGCAACCAAATCAAAGTTGATGATTATTTTAAATATTTCGTAGGTTTGTGCCTACAAATGCAATTAGCCACCAAAGTTATGATTATTATTTAATTTTCGAAAATTCGTGCCAAAACCCATTTAATGGGTAGTTTTTTCTGATACAATAAATACAATTTAAATATATTCAAGTTTAAACTTAAAATTTGAAGTATAAAATATTAAAATATACTATATTTAATGGAATTCTAATGAAAATATGTGCGTGAGGTGGTAATTTGAAAACAAAACCCATTTAATGGGTGGTTTTATGTAATTTCATTTTTAGCGGGTGGTTAGGTGTAAAAGACTATATTTAATGGGTGATTTTCTGTAAATTTCCCTTAATTAAATTACACCTTGGACTCGATGTAATACATAATTAGTCTTCCCTTTCATCGAATAATTCAGTTATGGCATCCCTACTTTCGCTTTTCTCTTAGGTAAAAAAAATTGAGATTCACCTTACTTCTTATTGTTGGGTCTAGTCTGAAGACGCAAGTCGGCTTAGCTGGTATATAACTCTTGCTAGCTAGGTTACGCGTCCGAGATTTACCAAGTTACCCTCGTCATAAAAAAAACATTGTAAAAAAAAGAAAAAAAATGGGAGTGAAATAAGTTTGGTACGCCATCCTAAAATAAACAACCTTAACCATGCATGGCATCAACCGAAGTTTAGTACGTCTTGTTTCCTTCTTAACTTCAAAATTCAAATTACGCAGTGTTGATGTAAGGAAACAACAACAAAAACAACAACAACAACCCAGTTAATCCCGCTATAGAGCAAGGTCTGGGGGGTCAGGATGTACGCACTCATACCCCGAACATGCCGATAGAGTGTTTCCGATAGACCCAAGACGGTAGTGCAAACGGATCACATAGTAATAGGGCACATAGCAGGGGCATAGACAGCAAGGAATAAGAAAGGGAAGGCGCAGGGGAAAAAGCATAAAGTAAACAAGGCACGAGGGCACAACTCCAATCAAAACCATAACAAAAGACACTAGACACAGCAGCTCGAATGCTCCTTCTCCAGTGGTCTCTGTCCGAAGTCATATCCTCCGAAAGGTTCAGCAAAGAGAGATCATGTCTGATAACCTCTAACCAGCTCTTCTTAGGTCTACCTCTCCCCCTGGGAATGTCTCCCAAATTCAAGGTTTCGCACCTACGGACCGGAGCCGAAGCAGGTCTCCTACTCACATGCCCAAACCAACGTAATCTGGACTCCCACAATTTGTCCACAATGCTCGCAACTCTAACCTCTTTCCTGATGTCCCCATTTCGGATTATGTCGAGTCTTGTGTGCCCAGTCATCCATCTCAGCATTCTCATCTCTACAACTGACAACTTTTGTTCTTGCGCTTTAGTAATAGGCCAGCACTCGGAGCCGTAATGCAAAGTCGGTCTAACAACCACCTTATACAATTTTCCCTTCAGTTTAGCTGGGACTTTTTTGTCACAAAGCACCCCCGACGCTCTTCTCCATCTTAGCCACCCAGTCTGAACTCGATGCTCAATATCTCTATCAATACCCCCATCACTTTGAACGTACGAGCCTAGGTACTTGAAGTACTCCTTCCTGGGGACTGGAACCTCCCCCAATGCAACCGTGGATTCTTGAACAAACCCCTCTCCAAAACTAAACTGAACATACTCGATCTTGGTCCTACTCAATCTGAGACCCTTAGCCTCTATCATCACCCTCCAGTTTTGAAGCCTGCGCGCCAAACCTGCTCTTGAGTTATCGACAAGCACATTGTCATCTGCAAATAGCATACACCAAGGGACCTCTTCTTGGAGTGGAGCAGAAAGACAATCCATGACAAGAGTGAAAAGAAACGGACTGAGAGCTGAACCCTGATGAATCCCCACCTGAATCTGGAAGTACTCAAAATCTCCACTCGACATTCTAACACTAGTCAAAGAACCCTCATACATATCTCTGATAGCTCTGATATACGTCCCAGACACTCCTTTCTCAATCAAGCAACTCCAAAGCAAATCTCTCGAAACTTTATTGATAACTCCACTCCCTTGATGAAAATTGGAATAAGTTTCAAAGGCTTTGACAGTTTGTTTCTGTCAAAGGTCTTGAAGATTTTACCGTGTTGATGAAACACAAAACCTGTTCTATATGATATTATGTTCGAAATATTATTTTATGTTATTATATGCTTCCATTATATTATTATATATACACTAACCTTCCAGGAAGTATTTTCGAATATTATTTCCTTCTTTATGGTGCAATTTGAGAAGATTCAAATCGGAAAGATTATGGCCTTCGAAGTTTCCAAAGATAGAAGATCCAACTCAAGCCATGATCTAGACTAGCCGTTGGTGAAGATCCTTAGGCACCGATTTGTCCCAATATAAAGAAAAGGAAGATGAAGACAGAAACAACATATTCATTGAACACGAGCTTTTCATAAACTCCAAGCCTTCAAGAGAAATCTGTCTTCGTGTGCTCTCTGCTTGCCCTAAGAGTCTATTATTTGATTTCAAAGCATTTGAGAGTTACACAGTGAGCTTATAGGATATATTCAGTTATAGTGTTATACTCGAGAGTTTATAACTCATGAAGTGAACACTAGGCGATTGATTCGCTAAGTGTAAGAGGATTGTATTAGATAGCATAGAGAGGTGGGGCTCTTCTAGATTGGTCTAGGACTCCAAGGGAACGTGAGTTGACTAGATTGCAATTGTATAGGAGAGAGGCTTCTCGGGGAGCTACTAGGATCCTAACTCTTGTGAATCAATAAAAGCCGGTTGAATCCTAGGGTTGTGGAAGAACCCTAGGCGGGGACGTAGGCCAAGTTCGTGCTGAACCTCGTTTTCAGAGAAAAGATTAACTCTAATCTCAAAGGGTTTTGCACGAGCTTCAAAAGTCTTGAGACTATCTGCGAAAAACCGGCATACTCTATTCAACCCCCCTTCTTGAGTTTACTTTGTTTTACTTTATCGAACCTACAATTGGTATCAGAGCTTTACTCACTGCTTTTGATCTAATAATCTTGTGAGTTTTCGATCATGTCTGGTGAAGCAAGCGGAGGATTTGCACAGGGAAGGTCTACCAGCAGACCACCACTCTTTGTAGGAAACAACTTTGTCCACTGGAGATCTTTGATGAAGATGTTCATTATAGATCAAGATCTGGAACTTTAGAACATTATAGAGAATGGTCCGAAGATTCCAGAGAAAGACGGACCAAATGGAACCAAAGTCGCAAAGAAGGAGTCTGAATACATCCAAGCGGATCTTGAACTCGTCTCCAAAAAAACTACAGGGCTATTAACTTACTTTATTGTGGTCTTAGCACTGATGAGTTTAACCGTATTTCATCTTGTAGGTCAGCTAAAGAGATTTGGGACAAGCTGGTCGTCACCTATGAGGGAACTAGCCAAGTGAAAGACACCAAGATCAGCATCTTCCTTCGAAAGTTTGAGCTTTTCAAAATGAAGTATAATGAGTCAATCAAGGCCATGTTCACACGATTCACAGAAATCACCAACAACCTTGAGTCTCTCGACAAGAGCTTTACAAACGTTGAAAAAGTGAGGAAGATACTAAGGTGCCTCCCAAAAGAAAAATGGGGTCCTAAAATAACAGCTATAGAGGAAGCACATGACCTCACCATCAATATGTCGGGCCTTACTTCCCACCCACTTAGTTTCCTGCACACACGCGATGTCAACTCTACGGTTCTGCAGAATCCTCACTAGTTCGAACGACTTACCCATTAGAGTTCCCACATTCCACGAACCAAACCGCAAAGACGACACCTGAGGTCTAGAGCTCCCTAGATGAGCCACCCCTTGACTAGGACTAGAGACCACCTGATGAGCCATTCGAGCAACAGACGACCAGAACCAAGCAAGAGACACCAACACACACCGATATAAGAGCAAGAGACACCAACACACACCGAAAGAAGAGGGAGGAGTAAAGGGGGAGCAAAAAAGATAGCGAAATATACCACACAACTAAGAAATCCTACTCCAGGCAAGAGGAAACACAATCAGGATAGAAGTGAACCAACAAACAATGCACACCCAAATAGGGGTAAAGCACATTAAAGGAATGGAAAGCAACCTTAAAGAAACCAACAAGAAGTGAACCAACAAACAATGCACCAGCTCAGGCAAGGAAAGGAAATAGCAAAACAATTAATATGAAGTCACAAACAAGATAGGAAAACAAAGCACTAAACCACACTTATCAAAGAAAGAAGTTCTCAAAATACTCAACCAAACTAATCAAAGGAAAGAAGTAATCAAAGTATGAAACCAACAAAACCAATCAGACAAAGCGGGGAATCTAAAACTTACTTGCCCCGTAAAAGGAGCATTCAAGATCTTCAATCTTTCACTCCGCTGATGGATTCAATCTTGCCTCCACCACACCTTTAGGCGAGGGCAGGGTTGCTAGCCCAAGGTTAAGGGTACGACTAGGGGCTGGGGTCGGTAAACTCAAAGACCAAAAGGTTCAGATTTTAGGTTTGGGTGGCCAGGCTAGACTAATGGAGGGATTGGGGGGGCGAGGGGGACTAGGGAGGCGAGAAGCGAGGGAGGGGTGAGGTCTCAAGCTAGGGCGCAGAAGGGGGTAGGGGTAGGGGGTGGGAGTGTGGGTGTGGGTGGTGTCAGGGCTCGTAGGGAGGGGCGGGAGGGGTGTAGCCGAGGAGGAGGGACGGCGCAGGGGAAAGGCTCGCAGGAGGGAGGAGAGGTGCGAAACACTGAAATAAAATTTGACATGGCAGCATCTTTCCTCGGATTTTTGAAAATCTAATTGATCGGGAGAGCGAGATTTGAGAAACTAACATTCTGTAACTAATTTCGGGTATCCAAATTCGTGTATTCGGGATCGAAAACTCTTGCTCCTTCTCACGTATTTCAACCTAAAATCTCAACCAAGATTTGGAGCCTTGTGTGTTTGAATTCAAAAGGGACCACAAACCCATTGCCTCAAGTGGTGAAACACCCAAAACATCTTTTCTTCCCTCCCTTTCTTTCATCCCCTTGAAATGGAAATGAGTCAGCCTAGCTTACCTCTTACCCTTATCCAAATCTTAGCCTTTTTTCACACCCAAATCTCCACAAAGTAAGACATCTTTTACTCATTCTACACCCACACAAACCCCTACACCCAAACACCACCTAACCCTTCCCCACCGTTTGTTCTTGACGAGAGCTTAAAGATCCCAGGGCAGCTCCTGTTCAGCCACCACCACCACTCCGCACTGTCACCACCTCCCCAGCCACCGTCGTCGAGCACCACCCCGAGCTGCAGCCTTCATCTCCCCTCTCATCTTCTTTCGATTTCAAAAGCCAAATCTCAGCTCCTCCTCCATCCTTATTTCTTGCTCCAAACTTTAAATCATCCTCCTCAAACCCATTTCCTTTGAACAAACTGCTGACCACAACCTTCCTCCTTGCTCCTCTGAATCTCGCAACCACCACAATCACCTCCACCCTCCACCAGAATGCCTCCGAGCACTGTCTGAGCGCAACCATCAGCCCCCCCCCCACCCCGCTGCTCCTCCTCCGACGAAGCAAAGATGAGCATAGAAGACGCATGAGCATCACCGCTGACATCCTTTCTCCCCTATTTCCGGTCAGAGCAGCGGTAAGCCTTTCCTTCTCTTTTCGTCGGCAAGCCCAATCCAACTCCGGCGAGCCCATCGAAATTTCGACGAACCTCCAACGACCACAAACCTCCTCTCGGTGAGCATTTGGATCTCCACCTTCTTCCTTGTCCAGTTCAGTGTCGGGTAGTCAAGATTAGGTGGTCGGGATGGGTTGTCGCGGACGAGCAGCCTTCCCTCTTCCTCCATTGTTTTTTCGAGCACAAAAGGGGTCAGGATTTAACCTAATAGTAGCGTTGAGATTAATGATTAACCAGAATACATGCAACACCAAGCTACGAGTCAGTATTTAACATATAACTGATTCTCTACACACCAGTTTAGTCCTACGAATCCTAAAAAGGCAAGCTTGCTACTATGGATTAAGGTTCGCTACGAGAAATCTACAAAATCCTAGCAATAATCTCAACTAGTTGTACGAACTAGAAGAAATCAACAATATTCGCAAAAGAATCAATACGAATCAATAAGAATAGACCAAGAATAAAAATATCACAACTTTATCAAACCAAATTTTCAATCCATAAACGAAACGGAAGAGTCTAACTCTCCAAAAAACCAAAAAAAGTTAATTAGGGTTTAGAAATGTAAGGTCAGTCGGTCACTTGCGGCCTACAAGTCGGCTACGGTTAGTTCCGCGGCTTGGCCGTATGAATGAATGTGTATAAAAACTATAAATCTATCCTAATATAGTTATATAACATCACTATATCTAATTCTATCTAATCCATATATAATCTATCCTAATTTTAATTATAGTTCCACCGAACTCCAATTGCACACCCAGCAAGGAAACTTTTGACGTTGCCATCAGCCCATGTTTCGATCCGAGCTGGCCTCTTCACTTCCAATTTGTGAAATAATCCCATAAATTACGATCCCCAAATTCATACGATCCAGCTCAAAAATACCTGAAATATATAAAAACACTAGTGTAGACTCCAAATACTAAATAATATAAACTATAAAACATGAAAAAATGTTCTAAATTAATATGCAAATCTATACTAAAAACATGACTAAACTAGACTCTATCAGTAAGCCCATAAAACACCTTACCTGGAAATGCCGAACAACAAAAAGATAATGAAAGCGGAATCCAAAAATCAACAATCACCTATAATCACATAAATTCAATAAGCTACCATACAACCACTCATATACATATAAATCGAGTTTCTAAAACGTTTCCTAAAGCCAAGCGAGAGTAAAACCATTTCAAAGTCTCTCCAATACGTCAAAATACCAACCAAAGCCATCTGATAAACCTCATCAACATCATTTCCAAAACCATAACCAATCAAATAAATCAAGTCAAGGAACTCCGTTATTTTGAAATGAAGTCGTTCAAAACATTTTTGAAGCATAAAACCCGATAATTCGAATTATGATAAAATCTCATATCGAATATCTAATATTAAAATAATATCTCAAAATCCCGTTTTTGAAATCATCCTCGTCTAAAACACATTAAAACAGAATCGGGCCAAAACCAACAAGGAACCCACATGAGGCAAGGAGTGTAAATACCGAATTATATTTTACATACGATTATTATTATTTTAATTAAATATATTAATATTTTATTAGATTTGTAAAAGTGGGAGAAAACTCGTCCTCGAGCACAAATTTCGATTTTAAAATCCTTCCGGCATTGTTTTAGATTTAGATTTTGACGGAATCTATTTCCGCTTTTGAGCTCCGGGTTGGGAATTTAATTTGATTTTTGTAGTTGAAAAAAAAATTTGAAAATTGGATTCGAGTTTCGATAGAGTCGGGGATTAACAGATCTTGAGATTTGATATTCGGGTATTCGAATTTAATTTTGGGGCCCCAAATAAATTTCTTTTATTTCTCTACCTCCATTTCCCTCTTTTTTCTGCTTCCTCTTCCTCCTACTCGGTTGCTCACAACCGACCTCCCTCAAGCCTGCTGCACAAATTGGCCCCCTCTCCTTCTGATTGTCCTTGTTTGAGTGCACACACACCCGTCGTATCCCTCTCCCACCCTCACATTGAAATCTCAAAGTTGCACTATAAAATGAGACATCCCAAACCCTAAATCTTGCACTCATAAACAATCCACCAAGAATCCTCATTCCCTTTGAAAAACCACCAGAAAACAGTCATAGAAACCCCCATCGGAGCCTTGTTTTCAGAGCTTTGCTTCTCCGATTTCTAGTGTGCGAGCATCAGCCACCACCGTTGTCGAGCCACCACATTTCCCTCCTTCTGCCACTAGTAAGCACCACCACCCCCTGTTCGAAGCTCCTACTCCCCGTCCGAAGCTTTAAGTCGCCGATAGCAACAAAACCTTCCTTCGAAGCAGCAGCGGCTCTTTCGACACCGCTGACCCCAAGCGAGTAGCCCAGAGCCAGCATTCTCCCCCGTCTCCTCTGTTCCTGTTCATAAGGTCAGTAAGCCTTCTTCCTTCGATCCCGACTTGATTCCCTCCTAATTTCTAGAGGTGTTCTTTTATAACAATTCCCTTCGTCCTAGAACGATTGACTGCTGATCTACCTTCGTTGCAGCCGAATCAGACCCGACAAGCGTTCTTCCGGCGAGAAACTCAAACTCCAGTGAGCTCTTCTTTCTCTCCCCTTTAGATCCATTTTGATGTCCCTTCGTTCGTGGGTGTTGATTTCCATATTTTATGCCATATTTTTATACTTATTTCAGCTCCATATTCAATTATTTTGGGTTGGGAATATAGCGAATTTGTGTATTTATGCTTAATATTGCCAAATATGGAGTCTACATGAGTGTGATGTGATTTTAAGGAGTTTAGAGCTAATCTGGAGAAGTTTGGACTCACTTTGGATCTTAAAAGAAAGTCGTGAAGACATTGGAGAAGCTAAAGAAGAGCATGAGATGGTGCAGCTGGAGAAAATGCCATTTTCACCATTCATCATTCTGAATCAAGTTTTGATGTCTTCATGAAAGTTGTAGCCCTCCGAAAGAGATATCCAACGCATATCCATATGCGTTAATCAGACGAATGAGGACTCAGAAAAGTGCATTTCAAGACGGAGTATGATGCTGAAAGCTGAAGAGTGGTCGATATCGATTACATCCGGTTGATATCGACCTATGTTGGTAGAAATTTCAGAATCAGACTCGACGGCGTGCAGAATGAACGCAGGTCGATATCGACCTCACTAACTCGATATCCCTGCCAGAAGCCGACATCGAGTGATCAAAAGTGAAGCCGAGCAGCACTACTCAATATCGACCAACTTCCCAGCGTCGAGTACGAGTCGATTCCAAGTCTATCCTATTCCGAGTGAAGATTCCTTGCACATGAAGACTTGAGATATTTTATCTTTTTATTTATCCTAAGGGTGGAACATTTAATTACCCTTTAGGATTTATCTAGTTTTACCTAGTTTGATTTATTTCCTTTTTATTAGAATTATATCTTTTAGTTAGATAGAGATATGATAGATATTGCTTTCCTAGAATAGCTAGGATTAAGCCCTATAAATAAAGCCCTAGGGGGCTGATTTTCATTCATTCAAGATAAGTCGTCTTCGGGTGCAAAGAGAGAGGAGGCGAGAGAGGAGAGAGAGAGGAGGAGGCGAGAGAGAAGGAGGAGGAAGGAGACGAACGGTTGTAAATTTTAGTTTGAATTAAATGTTAAAGTTAGTTTCTTTTATGATGCTTTGTTTCTAAATTTCTTCTTCTAGGGTTGGGGTGATCCCAATAATAGATATGTGTGTTTGATTTATGAATTCAGTATTTTGTATGTCTTTATTATCATCTACTTATGTGCTTAATCCTTTGCGAGAGATGAGAAAATTCCTTATTTGTGATATTGAAGCGAAAGCGATCTTATTATGAATTTGGATAGTAAATAGGGTTTATTTGCGAGAGCCGACTAATCCTAATTAAGAAAAAGTAGAAACAATTAGGTTTTTATGCGAGAGCCTCTATTCCCTAAATTGTCTGAATTTGCGAAAGTCGATTCTTTGATATAAAGCATGCATCTTTATGTGATTATAATCTACACATATGTTTACTGTTGTACGTGGTGATCCCTAACCTTGGAAGTTTGCACCTTTATTATTCTATTTTCTTTATTTTCAAGTTTCTACACAAATACTCAACATCGAACACCATTCCCCCTCCATCCCTCGACATCGACCAACTCTTAGCCGACGTCAACAACAACCTCCTCACCTTTTCCCGCTATTACCGAACCCCGAAACCAACTAAACCTAAAACCGCTGACTTTTCTCCTGAGGAGGAACCTGACTCCACTATCCTATAGCGGGGTCTTGACTATAAATTTATTTGGTCGAGAAACCCTCTCGTCAGGTGTCGGAGAGAGGTTATGTGAGGGACTCGGGTGAAGCGTCGCCGGCCGGGACCTATCCCTCTCTTTCCTTCTTTTGTTTTTCGGCAGTGTGCTGGGCGTTTTGTTCTTATCATGGGGAAGAAGACAGGATCCGTTTCCTACTCTTCTTTTGGACCTGATCCGGACTCAGGGCTTCGAGTTATATCATTTATATGGGTTTCAGTTGAGAGTTGTAAACCTGACCCTTCATCCTTCCTTTTTTGTTTGGATTCGGGTTGCTATTTGGTTTCAGGTTTGGGGTTTGGTTCGGGTCTGGGCTTCCTTCAGTTGGGTTTGGGATGTTTTAAATTGGTAATGTTATGAATAAGTGTTGTTGTTTTCTATGAATTGTCTACCTTGTTATATTATTATATGGTTATATGATATGATGTGTAATTTATTTTGGTTAGTGTATTACTACCTCCGTTCCATAATACATGGGCTTTTCCTTTTTGACACGTTTTTTAAGGAGTGAAAAACTATATGAAATATTATTTTTTAATCAAAATTTTTATATCATTTGATACTTATTACTAATAAGTATCAAATTATATAAAAAATTTAATTAAAAATATAATATTTCATAAAGTTTTTCGCTCCTTAAAAAGCGTGCCGAAAATTAAAAACCCATGTATTTTGGAACGGAGGGAGTATTATATAATCTGATTTTTGGAAATATTATTTCTGAAACTATTATTATATATTATAAAATGATTTAAAAGGGGCATTATTTGGAATATGTATTTAGTGATGTTTTAATTTGTGATTTTACGGAATTTGAAATGAATTATGGGTTTTGATTTGTAAATATGGTTGTGAACATAGAATTATTTTGGTGACTAAATGTCGGACTTTATTATATAGTGATGTTGAAATAAGAAACATGCTGGAATATTTTGATAAAACAAGATTTTGGGTTGACTTAGAAAACTTGATACTTCCTCTTGATTTGGACAAGTATGATTTGAGAAATTGTTTTAAATATGAGTTGTGTTTAACTTTAAACTTAAGAGTTTGGAAAGCTTTACGAAAATGATTTACTTGATTTAACTCAATGAATTTATTGTTAAATTTTGCCTGAGAATTATGTGAATTTTAAATAAGATACGAAGTGTTACATGTTGATGCAAGATGAGATGATGGATGAGATATTATATGTTGAGATGAGATGAACATGAACTGATATATGATATATGATGAGATAAGATGGAATGATCGGAAATGAGATTGTGAAGCTATGTATAATAGATAGGGGCGCCTTGTGTGACTTAGATAGATTTATGCATATTTGTATATTTGTTAGGTGATTTGTGATCTGTTGGACATTGCTTGCTATTGGTGTTGATTGCTTGGATTCTGCGCGCCTCCTAGTGAGTATTGATATATAACAATTGACTAGGATGGTCAATTGCTAAACTAAAAGCGTGATCTTGCGTAGCTCTTTGTATTTCCTCTCTTCGAAGCCACTAACGCCGAGTAGGCAAAGTAGCGTCAATCGCAACCGACCACCAAATCCTACCGTGGACAGAATTAAGTCACGAACAATGGCTCAATGGAAGAATGGAATACCACTCCTTGATTTGTGATGAATCAACGCAACAAAGCATTAATTAACTAACAAGGTAATAATTAAATAGGTTGGTCAACAATGGCGGCTTATGTGAAATTGCCGAGTTCGGAAGCCCTCGATCAGTGAATCTCAAAACTAACAAATGGCAAAGTGATACTTTGTTTATGAAAATCAACGAATCGAAAGATTACGAACGGGAATGCGGTTTTTTGATTGATAATTGAAGAACCCTTTAGTTCAAAGGATTTCTTCAATTCTATATTCAATATGCTTTTCTTGAATGTAGAAAAGGTTTTAAATAACAAAGCTTGTCAATTATATCTTTGCAAAAGATAGAGTTTTGGCTTAGATAACTAAATATTAAATCCTAATAATACTAAGAAATAAATCCTAGATAAATATTCCTACTTAGTGGTCAAGGAAAATATCTAAAAGAGATAAACTTTCATTTTCCCTTTTATTCACCTAACTAAGTATTACTAAAAATAAGAGATCCACAAATAGCTCCAACTACATAGGAGTTACTAAATAGGGAAATAACTAAAAAATAATAATAATAATTAAATAATATCTTTTCTTTAATCCATGGTGGCACCTTTTTCTTCATCTTGAGGACGACATTCTTTGCCATCAATGGCCCTCGGATCGTTCTTGAGAGCTCGCCTGGATAAAGATCATTGTTTGACCGACATATGGCCATCTTGATCCACCTCATTCTCCTCTTCTTAGGTTCGATTCGTCCTCGAATCGAGTCGTCGATGATCAAAGGGGAAGGAGCAACCACTAAAAAGTAACTTCCTTGACAATAAACTTGAGATTGCGCCAGCAGAATTTGAGGCAAATGAACCTCAAAAACAACACCTATCATAGGGAACATTGAGCAATCAAGAGGAACAATATTATTAGGCTCAATAACCCTATGAACTTCAAAAGTCTCAACATTAGGAACATTCTCCAGAGGTAGATAGCTAACTCAAGAGAAGTGTCCCCAACGTCCTCATCGTTGTCGTCAGAAGCAACCAACACATCATCTGCCGCAATACTGCAATCCACTTGAAGCGCAGGTTCGGAGGTCTTCCCGGAAGAGTCTGGCAGCGTGTGACCCACTGTTGGAAAGCTTGTCGAGTCAGCTTCGCAATAAAACTGAGTTGACTCAATTCCGAGGTCAGAGGCAACGGGAATCTACGAAACAAGCTCGGTGCACTGTGCTGTTTTCTGGGCAACGAATTTGTCCACCATCTCCGCAATCAAAGCCTCCAACCATCGGCTTTGTTCCTCCTTTCGGCGTCGTTCTGCCTCCTCTTGTCGTCGTTCCTCCTCCTCTCGGTGAAGTTCCTCCTCAGCCTCTTTTTTTTGGAGAAGCCGAATCTGATAGCGTTGTCGACACCTTTTATCTTCGATTTCCAATTGCCGTTGATGCCAAAGGCGGCGCCTTTGAGCCTCTCGTTGTCGCTCTACGACTTGTTGTTGCAAAGCTCTCCGACGTAACTCTTGTTGGCGCCATTGTTGTTTAGCATGTTCCAAAGAAAAAAAATCCATCCAATGGACCGGGATCATCATCCAAATCGCCCCAAATTTCCCAAACCATCAAATCAAAACATCATTAACATCAAACTAAAAGGAACAAAGAGCGTAGTATAACCTAGGGGTGGGCACGGGACGGGACGGGACGGGATTGAGCCGGGAGGGGACTCGTAGTGCGAAATTTTTACGGGACGGGACCGGGACGGGATTGACACTTTTTTTTCGGGACGGGATGATGTTTGGACGGGACGGGATCGGGACGGGACGGGCCTTGTCCCGCATATAAAAATAATATGTTGAATACGGTATTCTTCTCAACTATATTATTCATTAATAATAATATTATTATTATTAATATTAATATTATAATACTATTATTAATTCATACAATGATTGTATAATTAATTATAATGTTCAACATATTTGGGTACATTATCTTACTAGATCAGGACGGAAAGGAATTGAGACGAGATTCACCAGATATTGTCTCATTATCGATTGATAGTTGGGAAGAATACCGTATTTAGCTATTTGCCTCTTGTAACTCTAAATGGGTATAATAATAATAATAATAATAATAATAATAATAATAATTATAATAATAATCCCACGTTATAATTAAAAATAAAATAAAATAATATTACTTATTTTTATTGTTATTATTATAAAATAATTATACTTTACAAGAAAAAAAATAATATGATATAATAATAATAATATAATAATAATAATTTTATTATAAATTAATATTATTATTAAATTATATTATAATATTATATAATAATAATATTATTATATATTGAAAATTATTATTAAAGTTATAAATAATATTTGCTCAAATAATAATAATAATATTTTTTATAAACAATTATTATTATTATTATTATAAATGGAAGATTATGATTATAATTATAATTATAATAATTGCTCAAAATAATAATACTAATAATATATTATTATTATTCTATAATATTATAATATTATTATTATAAAAAATACTCCCTCTGTTAATTAAAACTTGTCGTTTACTATTCATGCACGTTTTTTTAGAACGATAAAAACTATATAAAATATTAAATTTTTTTACATTTGTTTTTATAAACTCATACTTAATACTACTAAGTATGATATTATTTAAAAAAATTATTAAAAACGTTAATATTTTATATAGTTTTTAACACCTAAAAATGCGTGCGTGAATAGTAAAACGTCAAGTTTTAATTAACGGAGGGAGTAATAATAATAATAATAGTAATATTATTATTATTATTATTATTATTATTATTATATGCGGGACGAGACGGGATTTGCGGGATCCCACCGGGATCGTCCCGCGTTTCGTCCCGCATAATTTTTGCGGGACGGGATCGGGACGGGATTCGCTATTTTGTCCTAAATCCCACCGGGATCGGGACGGGACCGGGACGGGATCGGGATTTGCGGGTTTTGTGCCCACCCCTAGTATAACCTGTCTCTGAATACTAATTGATGTACACCAATTGGCTAGACCGGCCAACTGGTAAACTAAAAGCGCGATCTTGTGTAGCTCCTTGTATTTCCTCTCTTCGAAGCCACTAATGCCGAGTAGGCAAAGTAGCATCAATCGCAACCGAACACCAAATCCTCCCATGGACTGAATTAAGTCACGAATAATGGCTCAATGGAAGAATGGAATACCACTCCTTGATTTGTGATGAATCAACGCAACAAAGCATTAATTAACTAAGATTTGTGATGAATCAACGCAACAAAGCATTAATTAACTAACAAGGTAATAATTAAATAGGTTGGTCAACCATGGCGGCTTATGTGAAATTGCCGACTTCGGAAGCCCTCGATCAGTGAATCTCAAAACTAACAAATTGCAAAGTGATATTTATTTTTTTGTGGAAATCAACTAATCGAAAGAATACGAACGGGAATGGGGTTTTTGGATTGATAATCAAAGAACCCTTTAGCCAAAGAGTTTCTTCAATTCTATATTCAATCTGCTCTTCTTGAATGTAGAAAACGGTTTAAATAACAAAGCTTGCCAATTCTATCTTTGCAAAAGATAGAGTTTTGACTTAGATAAATAAATATTAAATCCTAATAATACTAATAAATAAATCCTAGATAAATATTCCTACTTAGTGGTCAAGGAAATATCTAAAAGAGATAAACTTTCATTTTCCCTTTTATTCACCTAACTAAGTATTACTAAAAATAAGAGATCCATAAATAGCTCTAACTACATAGGAGTTACTAAATAGGGAAATGACTAAAAAAAATAATAATAATTAAATAATATCTTTTCTTTAATCCATGGTGGCGCCTTCTTCTTCCTCTTGAGAACGACATTATTTTCCATCAATGGCCCTCAAATCGTTCTTGAGAGCTCGCCTGGATCAAGATCATTGTTTGACCCACATAAGGCCATCTTGATCCACATCAAGTATCCTACGGGAGCTTACTCAGCAACTCGGACCTCCTGCCTCATGTGTCATATAGTGTGTAGATGTTGCATGTGCATAAAAGCATGCCATGTAGTATCATGCTTAGGACTTGCACTTATGAATGAGCATCACTATTTTTTATGTGTTTTAAAAGAGAACAGTCATTATCTGTGAGTCCCAGAGTCTTTTGCTAGGGTCATAGGATAGGCCAGCATCATCTGGTTTGTTCTGAGTCGTTGTGTCATTACATGAGACGCTATGATAGCCCAGCATCATCGGGCCTAAGCATGATGAGTATGATGATGATATGATGATTGATTGATGTGCACTTATATGATGATGGATATGCTATAGCATCAAACTGGCTAGTGTCTGCCCTAACGGAAAGAGGGTAGACGTAGGAGAGGGATATGTCACTTGACATTCTTTGGGTGCCTTTACATTTTTTCTGCATTTTATTATATCTTGATAAAGCATGCCTTGTGTTTTTAAATTCTGTACTCCAATCTAGGTATATGCATATTATATGGCCTCAGCGCGGTCTTTAGGGCCCGCAGGCGTCTATGGGCCTGACTTCGTGGATAGTGTTAGGTACTTGCTCCATGCTTCTATGATTGGAATCCTCTTGGGCGAAAGCGAAGAACCGGCCTAACCCGCTAATTTGGCTAAGTGTTATTTAATTATGGTTTTGGTTTTGACCCATCTCCGTCGTGACAAGTTATACTTTACTTTCTTTTTCCGTTCCGCTTTGCTTATACGAATTTCCACGACTTAGTCCTTAGGACAGATTATGGGTACCCAATGACCATGCGATGGTTTTGGGGTTCGAAATCCCCGCTTTAATTACTAATGTTTAAAGAGGTTTGAAATCTCGACCCGTACCTGGATTGCAAGATCTGAACAAAGGTATCCGACCTTCGAAACATAAGTCGGGTATTTATATCCGGGCCGTTATAAGGAGTGACTTGGCCAAGTCACTAGGGAGATCTCGCGATCGCAAGAGGGGCGGTCGCTGCCGCGGGATCCTCCCAGAGCTCCCCACGAGATGGCACCCCTCACTAGCCGCGACACAAGGATTTCGCGGCGGCGAAACCCGTGGTAGCAGCCGCGAGAGTCATCTTCAACCTCTGGTCGCCGCGGTGACCATGGTTTGGCCGCGGTGAGATTCGAAACCTACCTTGCTCGTTTTTTCTTGTTCTTGTTCGTTTCAATTCCATTCAAGCTCAATCTTTTTTTAAAACATTCTTAGCTCAAAATCTGACTCAATGAACACACAAAAGACTCCAAATAAGGACTATAGGGGAGAGCGGAAGAGGGATTTCCTAGCCTCTGTGAGGCACTTTGAAAATCTTGAAGGAAAGGAGTTCTTTTGTTTCGATTCGACCATCCATTGATATGACAAGGCCTAGGAGAGATAGATCTAGCTTAAAATAACACCTTTACAAGGGTTTAGATCCAAAAATCATAGGATTTGAAGATGGAAAACTTACCTTGCCCAAAAACAATGAGACAGGAAAGAATGGGCTCAAATCTGCTTCAAAGAGGTCTAGATCTAACTCTTCTTGATTTCATAAGGGAGACGAAAGAGTGAGGAACAAGCGGAAACAAATGGGGAAGAAAACGAAGTTAGAACGAGGGAAAATGGAGGGTTTTACCGAGCCGACGCCGAATCTGGGTGCTGAACTCGCAGCGGCGAGCATGATGTCACGGCAGTGAACATGAACTCGTGGCAGTGAATATGAATTTCTTCTTCTGGGTTCATACTCGAGGTGGCGAAAGTACTATTCGCAGTGGCGAAATTCTCCAGAAATTCCATTTTGATGGAAATGACCTTTTAAATCTAATTTCTGGGTTATTTTTTGTGAGAGAAGATCTTCTTGGGGGTATTTTGAGGCTATTTAGGTTCTGTAAAAACAAGAAATGAGAGGTGAGAGAAGAGAGAAGAGAGATTTGGATAAAAGGAGAGAAATGTGAGGATTTTGGTTTTTGGATCTTGATCTTTTAGGGTTTTGGATTTTGCTTGTGGAAGCTAGGTTTCTTCTTGGCTCAGATTTTGAGGGCTTGAGGATCCCTTTGGGATACGTTTGGGATACCCGATCCTTTGCATGTGGGCTCAAGATCAAGAACCACGCCGTATATTTGCTTAGATCTTGCAATGCTCTTTGATATCTCCTGATTGGAACAATTTAAACAAGTAATTAAATTTCTGGAAATAGCGACAGTTTTAATACTTGATAAAATTCCAGAAATTTGGACTAAGTAATAGCGACGGAAAACAAGAACAGCGAGGGAGAGAAGCGCGGGACAGTGCGCGCTGGGAGGCCGGGCACACAGGACAAGTCCTCAGGGTGTGCGGGTGCTAACGCGGAGCAGCTTTCGCTGGGAGCGAGCGGGTAGCGAGTGTGATGCGGGACCATCCAAGACACCTTCGGATGATGTCCTTACCAAGAGGAAGAAAAAGGCTCCACAATGGGAGAAGGTCCAAAGGTGGAAGCTTGACGTTTTTACATTCGTCCAGCAACTTGACAGCTTTTCGACGTCTCTATAAAATGGGTCGTACGGATTCAATATTGATCGGATTGAGGCGTGCTGGTTTTGACGGGATTTTGTTAAGTTTTGGAACATTATGTTTATTTCCTATTTTAGCAACTTCCTTACTTAAGTTATTTTAGGAAACTTTAGATGTTATTTTATTAATTTCTCAAGTTATTAGTTTTATTAATTCCTTTAGATAAATCGGCCCAACAGCCCCTAGAGATCTATATATTTCAATTCCTACATTGTAATTCGGTTGGATTTTCATGAATAGAATTAGTTCTCTCAAAGTTGTGTGAAACACAATGAGTGTTTGTCGATTGAATCGAGCTGTGCTCTTCAATTGAAACTATTGGTATTGATCTAGCTTGGTTTGCTTTGCCGTTCATCAACTTCGCAAGACTTGGTGAATCTAGTATCCACAAGCCCCCTCCTTGTGCCTTCAAGTTGTCCGCTTGATTGTGTAGGGTTGTAGAGGCGGGTTGTGTAGTCATTGGTATTGGTTCCTACCTTCTATGGAAGCCCGGGGTCTCTATCTTGTTCTACATAGATCAACTCAGTCCATATCAGGTCGTGTCTTTCGATTCTTGCAACTTTATTTAATCGAGTCTTGTTCTTGTTATTGTCGATTTCAAGTACAGCCTTTGTTCTTGGAATCTTTGTCGAGTCTTTCATCTTTCTTGTTGAGTCTTGCTGCGTGTTTTATTGTTCTTGATCGTTCTTGATTAAGTTCTTGTGTTTCTTGTTCAGTTCTTGAAGTTTCTTGCTTGTTGTCGAAGATCGGACCATCCCACGGCTAACCCCGTATCAGAGTGAGAACGGGAGCGAAGTGCCTGTGCATGCGCGGAGTGAGGCAGCGATAGCGAGGCGCGGGAGCAGGCGCCTGGGAGTGCGGGAGCAGGAGCGAAGACGCCAGGAAGCGACTGCGCTCGCTGGGAGCGGGTTGCTCGCGGACGTCGCCAAGGGCTGAGCTCCTATCTTTTGCGACAGCCTCTCGACTAGGGTTGAGGGCTTGGTTACTCGATGTCGATGAACCAAGGTGAGGGTTTGGTGTTTGTGGAGGCCGAAAATTCTCAAGAACACAAGAGCTTTGATAGTATTTTGGATAGATAACCAAGAACTCTTTAATCCATAAAGGGGTTCTCAATTCTATTTCAATCTAACTAATTCAAAGGTGCATAACATGAATTTATAGAAAACTTATGAGAGATCTAACCAATTCTTCCTTGGAAAGGAAAGGGGTTTGGATAGATTAATTCTACCTAAAGATAAATCAAATAAACATAAGATAAATATTTCCTAATGAGATAGATATTTAATAACTTGGTGGCCAAGGATTATATCTAGAAAAGATACAATTAATTCCACCTTATTTATCTAATTGCATAAAATAATAACATAGGTAATTAATAACATGGAACTCGGCCCACAAGGGCCCACTCGGTCAAGCCCACTCGGCCAAGCTCATTCGGCCATGTCATGTGTGTCTAGATCAAGGCGGGTGTAGACGAGTCTTCATGAGCTCTGAGTGTGGACGCAAGCTCACTTCCGGTGCTGGTGGTGTAACCTTGAGCCAAGTGATCCAGGGTGGCTTGAACCCTTGCTCTAAAGTTCCATGGTGACGGATAAGAAAGGCTTTAGTTGCAGTTTGAATCTTCTTGGCCCTTGCACGAGTGATAGGACCATCGAATGGAACCTTCATGTTGTCCTCAATGTCACCAGGAGTCATCGATATTTGAACGGCATCATTCTCCTCCACTTGACTTCGATTTGTAGAATGGACGTTGTACAAAGATAGATCGGCGACGTTGAATGTAGAATGGACGTTGTACTTATCGGCAGGGAGATCCAGCTTGTATGCATTAGGACCCATCTTCTGAACCACTCTGAATGGTCCATCTCCCTTGGGGTCCAGCTTAGATTTCCGTTGTTGCGGAAACCGTTCCTTCCTGAGATGCAGCCAGACCAGATCACCAACGTTGAACTGCACATCCTTGCGATGCTTGTCCTTCGCAGCCTTGTATTGCGCAGTCTTCCTCTCCAGCTGCGCTTTGGTACGTTCATGCAAGCGTTTGATGAAGTCCACTTGCTTCGCTGCACCAACGCTCTCCTTTTCCTTGTATGGCCGAGGCAGCATGTCCACTGGGGTGAGTGGATTTCGGCCATATACCACTTCGAAGGGGGTAAGCTTTGTTGCAGAGTGCCTAGACCTGTTATATGCAAATTCTACAAATGGTAGGCATTCTTCCCACCTCCGGAGGTTAGTTCGCAGCATGACTCTAAGGAGAGCCCCAAGAGTTCTATTTGTGACCTCAGTTTGACCATCAGTTTGTGGGTGACAAGAAGTAGAAAATAGCAATTTTGTACCTAATTTAGACCATAGAGTTTTCCAAAAAGAGCTTAAGAATTTAGGATCACGGTCAGAAACTATAGATAATGGCAATCCATGGAATAAAGTGAGCCATTTCGGAAAATCTGTCTACAACAACAAATATGGAATCATGACCCTTAGAAGTTCTAGGCAATCCTACAATAAAATCCATAGAAACATCTTCCCAGGGTGCATTAGCAATAGGCAAAGGTTGGTATAGACCATTAGCATTAGATTTCGATTTGGCTTTAGCACATGAAACACAACTTTTGACAAATCTCAGCACATAATTAGACATTTGAGGCCAAAAGTAATGTTCCTTAAGTCATGCTAAGGTTTTTTTCAAAACCACCATGTCCTCTAGATTCATAAATTTCTTGAGTTAACAATTGGCAAATAGAAGAAGATGGGATACAAAGCTTGCCCATCTTAAACAAATAACCATTATCAAGAAAAAATGAATCAACTTCACCTTTGGACACACATTGAGCATATATAGTTTTAAAGAAACTATCAGAAGCATACATTTCCTTTATCAAAGCAAAACCCAAAACATGTGCATCCATATGGTTTAAGAGGACATACCTGTGTGATAGGGCGTCAACTACCACATTATCCTTTCCCTTCTTGTGGTGAACCACATAAGAAAAGGTCTCTATAAACTCCACCCATCGAGCAAGTCGCCTGCTGAGCACTGATTGTCCTTTGAGGTACTTTAGAGCTTCATGATCCGAATGAATCACAAACTCCTTAGGCCAGAGATAATGTTGCCAAGTTTGTAAGCAGCGAACCAGTGCAAATAGCTCCTTGTCGTAGGTAGAATAGTTGAGCTCAGCGGAGCCCAACTTTTCGCTGAAGTAGGCGATGGAACGGTTGTTCTGTAGCAGGACCCCTCCAATGCCAGTGCCAGAAGCGTCACACTCGAGCTCAAAAGGTTGAGCAAAGCCAGGTAACTGCAGCACTGGGGCGTGTGTCAGGCGATCCTTGAGGGCGTCGAAAGCCTTTTGATGTGAGTCAGTCCAACGAAATGTCACATCTTTCTTTGTCAGCTCATGTAGGGGGCGGCAATCAGGTTGAAGTCCTTGACAAAACGTCGATAGAAGCCAGCATGGCCCAAGAATGAGCGGACATGAGTGGGTGTATTCGGTCTGGCCCACTCCTGAATAGCACGAATCTTCTCCTCATCCACCTTCAATCCAGATGCAGTCACTACAAAACCAAGAAAAATGGTAGACTCGGATACAAAAGAACACTTCTTTAAATTGGCATATAATTTCTCTTTCCTAAGACAATGAAATACCAATTTTAAGTGACTTAAATGATCATGCATATTCTTACTATAGATTAAGATATCGTCAAAATAGACAACGACAAATTTTCCTAAGTGTCTTCTAAGCACATGGTTCATAAACCTCATAAAAGTAGAAGGTGCATTTGTTAATCCAAAAGGCATTACTAACCATTCATATAAGCCATACTTAGTTTTAAAAGCCGTTTTCCATTCATCTCCCTGTTTCATCCTAATTTGATGATATCCACTTCTAAGGTCAATTTTAGAAAAAATAGAAGCACCATGAAGTTCATCAAGCATATCATCTAAACGAGGAATAGGGTGGCGATACTTAACCGTTATTTGGTTGATTGCGCGACAATCAACACACATGCGCCAGGAGCCATTCTTCTTTGGAACCAAAATGACAGGCACGACACAGGGAGAGAGGCTCTCTCGAACAAAGCCTTTATCCATCAATTATGTGACTTGGCGTTGCAGCTCCTTTGTTTCCTCAGGACTAGCTCTATAAGCGGCGCGATTAGGCAAGGCTGCCCCAGGCACAAAGTCAATTTGGTGCTCAATACCTCTAATAGGAGGCAAGCCTTGGGGTAGTTCGGCTGGAAGCACATCTAGATAATCCTGCAGAAGTGCAGCAATAGGTGTAGGAATATGACTTAATTCAACATTAAGTAATACCTGTTTTATTACCAGAAGAATATGAGGTCGATGAGCATTCCGGGTGATGGTCCCTTTCTGAGGTTGAGAGACCAAAGATCGACGTTCGACAGAGCCCTTAAGTGATGCAGAAGAGGGCTGAGTCGACGTCGAGTGGGGAGGAGGAGGCGCCAAGGGGGCTGCAGGTGCGGCTGGAGTGGCCGCGGGCGTTGCTGGTGGGGCCGCGGGCACAGTAGGCTGGGGCGCGGGGGCGGCCTGTTGTGCCGAGCTCCCTTTGAGCTTCTCCATCCTTTCAGCTTCACTCTGGGCGTCCTGTTGTTGCTTCTTACGAACCTGGTCCTTCAGAATAGTGTGTGGCGAAAGGGGTAGGAGAACTCCTAAACTACTCTGTGTAACTGTGTCTCTTGGAATTGTTGATTGAATGAATAAAACTGAGCCCCCTAGGGCCTTATTTATAGGCTTCATTCCCTAGCTATTCTAGGAAAGAAGATATCTATCTCTATCTAAAATTATATCTAAAATACTTAAAGATAAATAAATGCTTTAAGGAAATAAATCTATAAGGAAAAGATAAAACTAATTAAGGTAGGTCTTCATGATGTGATAGATCTTGTCTCCTTGATGATAGAACTTGATGGAATCGGATAGAATCTTCCGCCTTCGCGCCCAAGGAATCTCAAGTCTAGTCGGACAAGTCCTTGTCGAGAAGCTGCTGGACACGGCTCTAGTCGACCTCGGGTAAGGCTCATCGACCTCGAGTAGGGTGGTTCTTCGACTGGACTTCCTCGGCTAGATCTGCTCGATGTGGCTCGGACTTGGTCACTGGTGCTCGTCGACCTCGACAAGAGCTAGTCGATGTCGAGTAGGGTTAGGTCATCGACAAAGCTTCCTCGGGTTGGTGTGCTCGACTGGCTCGGACAAGGACTCAGGCGCTCGTCGATCTCGACAAGCCCTAGTCGACCTCGAGTAAGGGGGCTTGCCGACTAGGTCTTCTCAAGTTGCTCTACTCAATGGACTCCGGATCTGGACTCAGGCGCTCGTCGACCTCGACAAAGGGTCCTCGAGATCGAGTTGGGTGGTGTCCTTCCTTTCCGCTTCCGCGAGTTGCCTCATCCGCTGGCAGCGAATTTTTCCGCTGCAGCGAGTCGAGTCGCTGGCAGCGAGTCTCGCCTAGTCGTCCTCGGCTTCGTCCTCGGCTCCTCTCCTTGTCGACTCCGGGTGTGGCGTCTGGGCTTCGTCGATCTCGACCAGTGGTCCTCGAGATCGAGTAGGGTCCGGAGCTCGGGTTGGTCTGGCTCTCGATCAGGCTTTGCTCGACCAAGCTGTGCTCGGACATGTTCGTCTAGGTCGAGTAGGCCTACTCGAGATCGAGTAGCCTTGACTCTCCGACTGGTTCCGCTGCTTTGACCTTGGACTTCTGTAGTGTTTTTCCGAGCTTTTCCGACCTTCTGTAGAATTGCTGTAAAATGCCTCGATTTCTGCGAATTAAACAGAAACTGGTGTAGATTCCATAATTTGGCAAATAAACATAAACTACATAGATTCTGTACTATCTAAACCCAAATGAATGCAATGTATACAGAAATCGATATAAAAGTTACTGTAAAACATGGCAGATTAGGCTCACAACACGGTAGAAGGTATATGAGTGGATCCGCTCCCTACTTTTGTCATCAAGAGAGTTGTAAAAGTTCTCCTGAATGACGTATGGTGGTTGCCCATGAGTAGGGCAAGATCGCAGTAGCTCTTTGTACCGGTCCCATGCTTGCTCCAGCGGCTCCCTGGGCTTTTGTTTTAAAGTTGTTATCTTCTGGCGTAGGAGCGCTATCTTGGAGGGAGGAAAGAATTTGTTAATGAACGCATTCTTAAACTCTATCCATGTCGTGAGTGATTATGGGGCCAGTCTTTCGAGCCATTTCAATGCATTCCCCGTAAGAGACCAATGAAACGTTTTTAGTCTGACATATTAAAGGTTTTCTCCATCGGTGATAGTTTCACGTAAGTCAGCAAACGTCGTTATATGAGTGAGAGGGGATTCATTTATTCTTTCTTCAAAAGTATGCTTTTTAATTTCAAAAAGAAAGGAAGTCCGAATTTCAAAATTAAAAGGAGGGATAAGAATAGCCGATTCAGGCACTGTCAAGGTCGAATGCATGTAGTCCTTAGCCATCGCGGGATATTGGGCTAGCTCAGCCACTGCTTGCGTCCTGGCGTGTTCTTCGCGATCGGCACGGGCCATCTCTGCAGCGACTCATGCCCTTTTGTGGTTGTAAGGGCTGTTTTTTCCTCTAACTCCTTCCTGAGCGTCTCGATAAGCTGAGCCTGAGTTTCAGCGGCCGACATAATGCCTTTTAGACTTGAATGGATTAGTAGAAAGCGTTCAGGATCTTCTAATCCTTCGAATTCAGGTGGTTGACCAGCACGTCGCCGATGTGCGCTCAATTTGCCATGTTTTGCATCTACTTTTACTTCGATTTCTATCTATATTTTATACTTTATTATTGGGAAAGCATGAGATTTGTGTAGTTTATGTTCATTTGCAATATATGGAGGTCTACACAAGTTTTTGTTTAATTTCGCATAAATCGGACGCACTTTGGAGCTTAAAGCAAAGTCACGAAAACATTGGAGAAGCTAAGGAAGAGCACATGATGGTGCAACTGGAGAAAACGCCACTTTCCACCATTCATCATTCTGAATCAAATCCGGATACCTTCATGAGAGTTGTATCCCTCGAAAAGAGCTTTAAAACACATACTCATATGCGTCAATCGGACGAACGAGGACTCAGGAAAGTGTGTTTCAAAACAGAGCAGAATGCTGAAAGCTGACAGAGGACTCGAAATCGACTAAGGTACTCGACCACTATACTCGATGTCGACTACAGACGAAAGCCACACTCGAGTCCGACTAGAAAGAGTACTCGACAACCACAAGATAGCCCGAGATGGAGTACAATCTACTCGATGTCGACTAGAAATATCGATTGCCGCATACACGTTTTGGGGATCCGGATTTGAGAGAAGTTGCTTAAGGCCAAAGTTAAAGATCTTTTATTATTTTATGAACATTTATCCTCATGGGTTAAATCCTATTTTACCAGGGGGAAATTTTATTTTTTTTATTTATTTATTTATCAATGTTTTATCTTAGGATATATATATAGATAGAATTAGATAGAAAATATAGTTGTTCCTTTCCTAGATTTGCTAGATGGAGCACTATAAATAAAGCCCTAGACGCTGGTTTTTTATTAATTCAACTCAAGTCGTCTTTGGACGCAAGGGGAGAGAGAGAGAGGGAGGGAGGGAGGGAGAGGCGAGAGAGAAAAGGAAGAGGAAGGAGTCGAGTGGTTGTTTTCTTTTATCATGTTTTGTTTCTAATTTCCCTCTTCTAGGATTGGGGAGATCTCACCATAGATATATGTTTTTTTATGTATGAATTTATGAATTTGTATGTCTTTATCATCTTCTATCTTATTTCCATAATTCTTCTACGAGATTAGTAGGTGATCAATATTTATGATATTGAAGCGAAAGTGATCTTATTATGAATTTGGATTAATTATCAAAAAGGGTAGTAATACTTAGGGTTTATGCGAGAGCCTCTATATTCCTATTTGTTATTAACGAAAGTTATTTGATATAAAGCATGCATCTTTATGTGATTTATAATCTACATATATGTTCATTGTTGGGGTGATCCCTAACCTTGAAAATTTGCATCTTTATTTGTTTTATTTCATCATTTTTATTCTGCAAAGATTCTACTCGACACCAACCACCATTCCCTCTCTATCCCTCGACATCGACCAAGTCTTAGTTGACGCGGACAGCAACCCCCGCCACCTTTTCCCGCTATTCTCAACACCAAAACCAAACAAACCTAGAACCGCTGACTTTTCTCATGAGGATGAACCTGACTCCACTATCCTATAGCGGGGTCTTGACTACAAATTTATTTGGTCGAGAAACCCTCTCATCAAATTGGCGCCGTTCCCGGGGAGATATCAATCGCGCCTTGTTTGGTTGTGTTTAAGGTTTAGGAGTAGCCTATCCCTTTTTCTTACCCTATGACGTACCCTGCCACCACCTACGTCATCGGTACCAACTGGGTGCCGAGCTTTTTCTACTAATTTGTGTTCTTGATGTGATTACAAAGCATAAGAACAAAGATGGAAGACTTTGTCGAAGGGAATCCCGAATGGGAAGAATGGTTCCAAGAATTGAGACAGCAAAATAGGCTTGCACAGGAGGAGGCACGATTAAAGGAAATAGCCTGGTTGGAAGACGAAATCTGAAGGCTTGAGGCTTCCATTCAGTGTAAAGGACCATGCCCTTCTCCAAACAAGCCAATTAACCCCCTCGATGTTGACAGCCATGTATATCCTTCCTCGAATTTCATTCGTACTTTTTTACCTATTGTTGATGAACCATATGAAGGATCCCAAGACGAAATAGCACTAGAAGAGAAGAAAGCGGACATTGTTGCCCAGGGTGTTCCAAGGTCGCTTTTACCTTACAAGGTCAAGGCCATCCCCAACAATTTTGAGCAACCGATGTTCATATTTATGTATGGGGTCCTAGGAAAGTGGCATGAAGTTCCGCATGATGAGGAGGAAATATCTTTTCCCACTCCACCGTTCTACTGGTGGAAAAGGTATGATAACGAGGTATGTATCTTTTCTTTATGTCTTCCTTTATGCAAGCCAATTGGAGCCCAGGAAGGCGAATGGGTGAAGCCATGGAGAGTTTACTCGGGAAGGTTTAAACTTCTCCACACGATGCCCCCGGATGACATCCCACGCTTCACACCACCGGAGGATCCACCAGATCCACTTATACCTCCAGACAAAGATTAGCCAAGCTAAGACTAAAAGGGAAGTAGACCATGCTAAAGACTTAAAATTTAGCGCTTATGGGAGTCAACCCGATATTTCTTATTTCTTATTTAGTTAAATTTTGTTTTTCTTTTATATTCTTTACTTTGTGCAAAAGTTGTTTTCTTTTCAGATCCGGAGTTCAGATGGTCCAATCGACGTCGACTACTGGATGTCGACACAACACTTGATTTTGGGATTTAGCGCATAATTCTGTGAGTCTTCTTCCTTAACCCTAGTTTTTATACAGTGAGGACATTGTAATCTTTATGTATGGGGTGAGGGAAAAGCTCGGCCTGCTTCCCGCAAGAAAGAAGCGCTCACTAGCTAGCCGGACTAGTGCATTCATCATATTTTATCATTGCTTTAATATTATTATCTATTTGTTTGCTTCATACATGGTCATTTTGGATTTCATATTTCATCTGTGTGCTTACATGTTGTTTTCCAAAGTTTATTAAAATCACCCCATTGAAATGTTTTTTATTAGTGTCATGGAAGCTTTACTTGAACCCGACGATGCAAAATTGGATTCATTAGAGATATTGCATGAATGAAATTGCCTAGTAAAGGGAAGTCACAATGAAGTGCATTATTTTCTTGAAAACCTTGAAAGGAGGTAAATTTTGAAATTGCTTTTGACATATGCATGATAAGATGACGGAAGACTTTATTTTCCATATATTCTTACCTTATTCCTAGCCTTACCTATGCCCATATGCATCACAAGCTATATTATGCCTTATTTCATATTTTGCTCCACATGATCTAAAAATTGCCTATTTCTTTACCTTATAACCCATTTGGGGAGTATGTTGAGAAATTGATGGCATATTATGGAGATTATTGTATGGTTGTTGTGTTGTATCATTATTTTGGAGTTTGGCATGGGAATTATTCATATTTTATGGAAAATTTAATGAGTGAAAGACAATCCGATCACCTCAGGAGATAATGTTAGATCGACTCTGCCTGGGTTGAGATGTTAGTTCCGCAGGATGGGACACTAAGGTGATGAGTCTGAAACACTAAGTATCCGGGGCCATTCATGACACCCATGTTTGCGACTCGCGAGAAGGCATTGCTGAGGTTAGAGAGGTAAAAGCATATTAGTGAAAAAAGCAAAGAGTGAATTATGAGAGTATGAGTGATGTGGAAATAATGAAGGGGGAAAGTGCATCAAAGGAAAGAAAACAAGTTTGAAGAATTCTCCCCGGATTTAACACCACATTGCCCAAAAATAGCCCACCACTTTGCCTCTTGATTATTAATGATTTGTCGCCTATGAATTGTTTTTGCATAATCCTCTTGATACGGGGCTAGCCGTGTGATGGTCCGATCTTCGACAACAAGCAAGAAACTCAAATAAAGACTCAAGAACTGAACAAGACTCAAACGAAGCAGCGAGAACGCTTCAAGAATCAATCAAGAAATCTGCAAGATCAATCAAGAAGTTAAAGAACGCAATAAAGACTCTAAAGAAGGATGCAAGACTCGAAATTCAAGAACAAGAATGGATGCAAGACTCTAAAGATTGATGCGGGACCATCCAAAACACCTTTGGATGATGTGCTTCTCAAGAGGAAGAAGAAGGCTCCACCATGGGAGAAGGTCCAAAGGTGCAAGCTTGGTTGAATGACGTTTTAGACTCTCGTTCAGAAGTTTGACAGCTTTTCGACGTCTCTGTAAAATGGGTCGTACGGATTCAATATTGATCGGATTAAGGCGTACCATACCTTGTTGGAACGAGGAAGAAGAGATCTACAACTTTGTTGTTGAAGGTTTTTCCAGATTCGTCCTATAGCTTGGCCGAAATCCACATTCTATGAGCTGCTGCTGGTTTTGACGGGATTTTGTTAAGTTTTGGAACATTATATTTATTTCCTATTTAGTATTTCTTTTACTTAAGTTATTTTAGGAAACTTTAAGGTTATTTTTATTATTTCCATTAGATGTTAGTTTTATCTTATTTTATCATCTAACTCGGCCCAACAGCCCTGCGTGGCCTATATATTCCGAGTTCTCCTATTGTAATTCAATAGGAACATAATGAATAGAATTTAGATCTCTCAAATTGTGTGAAACAATGGAGTGTCTTGTTGATCCAACTAGAGTTGTGCTCGTTGATCATCGAATTGGTTTGTTTTAGCTTGGTTTGCTTTGCCGTTCATCAACTTCGCAAGACTTGGTGAATCTAGTATCCACAAGCCCCCTCCTTGTGCCTTCAAGTTGTCCGCTTGATTGTCTAGGGTTGTAGAGGCAGGTTATATAGTCATTGGTATTGGTTCCTACCCTTTGAGGAGGCCTGGGGTCTTTATCTTGGTCTAGATAGATCGACTCAGTCCTTATCGGTCGTGTCTTTGCATCAATTTCGAGTCTTTACAGCTTTCTTGAATCGAGTCTTTGTTTCTTGTCGAGTCTTGCATTGTTCTTGCTTATTCTTGCTGCGTTTCTTGAGTTTTTGTTTGAATCTTGATCATCTTGATTGAGTTTCTTGAGTCTTGTTGCGTTCTTTGTTAATTCTTGTTTGTTTCTTTAAGTTTCTTGCTTGTTGTCGAAGATCGGACCAACCTACGGCTAACCCCATATCAAATTGGTATCAGAGCTTTAGTTTCCGACATCAAGATTGAGTCTTTTCTTTTCTAAACTCAAAAACCACAAAAAAAAAAAAGAGTCCTTTTCTTGTTTGGTCTTTTACTTCTTGTTTGTTGAATTGATTATTGCACTAATCTTTTGTTTGTGATTGTTTGTGGTTGCATAGCCTAAACACAAGCCTACCCGAGACCGTGGAGTTGACCAGATCAGTGCGCACACCCCTTGTGTTCACTCCCCTAGCCGACGGCAAGAACCTTGTCCCCATAGTCGAGTAAAGCTTTGGTCGACAGCCCACATTCAAACCAAAGAAACCCTAGTTTGCTATCTTTCTATCTTTTCTATCTTTGGCATATTTGTTCTATCTTCTATCTAAATTCCATTTATTTATTGCCTTTACAAAAATCTGATTTTTGGTGGATATAAATCATATTTATCTATCATTTATCTTTAAGGCTTTAGATAGATCCACTTACCAAAGATAAACAAAAGCCTCACCTATAAATACATCTTTAGAGCTGAAATTTTATCTTTTTATCACCATCTATACCAATTTTTGAGTCCTACATATCAAGTTGAGTCTTTTCTTGCATTAGTTTCATATTTAAAAAAAAAAAAATCAGATCCGAAAATTACAAAAAAAAAATAAAAAAAAAGAAGAGAAAGTGTTTGTTAGTTGTTTGTTGATCTAGTGCAAGAAAGCTCTAAGAACTAAATTTAGATCTCTCAAATTGTGTGAAACAATGGAGTGTCTTGTTGATCCAACTAGAGTTGTGCTCGTTGATCATCGAATTGGTTTGTTTTAGCTTGGTTTGCTTTGCCGTTCATCAACTTCGCAAGACTTGGTGAATCTAGTATCCACAAGCCCCCTCCTTGTGCCTTCAAGTTGTCCGCTTGATTGTCTAGGGTTGTAGAGGCGGGTTATATAGTCATTGGTATTGGTTCCTACCCTTTGAGGAGGCCTGGGGTCTTTATCTTGTTCTATATAGATCGACTCAGTCCTTATCGGTCGTGTCTTTGCATCAATTTCGAGTCTTTACAGCTTTCTTGAATCGAGTCTTTGTTTCTTGTCGAGTCTTGCATTGTTCTTGCTTATTCTTGCTGCGTTTCTTGAGTTTTTGTTTGAATCTTGATCATCTTGATTGAGTTTCTTGAGTCTTGTTGCGTTCTTTGTTAATTCTTGTTTGTTTCTTTAAGTTTCTTGCTTGTTGTCGAAGATCGGACCAACCTACGGCTAACCCCATATCAAATTGGTATCAGAGCTTTAGTTTCCGACATCAAGATTGAGTCTTTTCTTTTCTAAACTCAAAAACCACAAAAAAAAAAAGAGTCCTTTTCTTGTTTGGTCTTTTACTTCTTGTTTGTTGAATTGATTATTGCACTAATCTTTTGTTTGTGATTGTTTGTGGTTGCATAGCCTAAACACAAGCCTACCCGAGACCGTGGAGTTGACCAGATCAGTGCGCACACCCCTTGTGTTCACTCCCCTAGCCGACGGCAAGAACCTTGTCCCCATAGTCGAGTAAAGCTTTGGTCGACAGCCCACATTCAAACCAAAGAAACCCTAGTTTGCTATCTTTCTATCTTTTCTATCTTTGGCATATTTGTTCTATCTTCTATCTAAATTCCATTTATTTATTGCCTTTACAAAAATCTGATTTTTGGTGGATATAAATCATATTTATCTATCATTTATCTTTAAGGCTTTAGATAGATCCACTTACCAAAGATAAACAAAAGCCTCACCTATAAATACATCTTTAGAGCTGAAATTTTATCTTTTTATCACCATCTATACCAATTTTTGAGTCCTACATATCAAGTTGAGTCTTTTCTTGCATTAGTTTCATATTTAAAAAAAAAAAATCAGATCCGAAAATTACAAAAAAAAAAATAAAAAAAAAGAAGAGAAAGTGTTTGTTAGTTGTTTGTTGATCTAGTGCAAGAAAGCTCTAAGAACTAAATTTAGATCTCTCAAATTGTGTGAAACAATGGAGTGTCTTGTTGATCCAACTAGAGTTGTGCTCGTTGATCATCGAATTGGTTTGTTTTAGCTTGGTTTGCTTTGCCGTTCATCAACTTCGCAAGACTTGGTGAATCTAGTATCCACAAGCCCCCTCCTTGTGCCTTCAAGTTGTCCGCTTGATTGTCTAGGGTTGTAGAGGCGGGTTATATAGTCATTGGTATTGGTTCCTACCCTTTGAGGAGGCCTGGGGTCTTTATCTTGTTCTATATAGATCGACTCAGTCCTTATCGGTCGTGTCTTTGCATCAATTTCGAGTCTTTACAGCTTTCTTGAATCGAGTCTTTGTTTCTTGTCGAGTCTTGCATTGTTCTTGCTTATTCTTGCTGCGTTTCTTGAGTTTTTGTTTGAATCTTGATCATCTTGATTGAGTTTCTTGAGTCTTGTTGCGTTCTTTGTTAATTCTTGTTTGTTTCTTTAAGTTTCTTGCTTGTTGTCGAAGATCGGACCAACCTACGGCTAACCCCATATCAAATTGGTATCAGAGCTTTAGTTTCCGACATCAAGATTGAGTCTTTTCTTTTCTAAACTCAAAAACCACAAAAAAAAAGAGAGTCCTTTTCTTGTTTGGTCTTTTACTTCTTGTTTGTTGAATTGATTATTGCACTAATCTTTTGTTTGTGATTGTTTGTGGTTGCATAGCCTAAACACAAGCCTACCCGAGACCGTGGAGTTGACCAGATCAGTGCGCACACCCCTTGTGTCCACTCCCCTAGCCGACGGCAAGAACCTTGTCCCCATAGTCGAGTAAAGCTTTGGTCGACAGCCCACATTCAAACCAAAGAAACCCTAGTTTGCTATCTTTCTATCTTTTCTATCTTTGGCATATTTGTTCTATCTTCTATCTAAATTCCATTTATTTATTGCCTTTACAAAAATCTGATTTTTGGTGGATATAAATCATATTTATCTATCATTTATCTTTAAGGCTTTAGATAGATCCACTTACCAAATATAAACAAAAGCCTCACCTATAAATACATCTTTAGAGCTGAAATTTTATCTTTTTATCACCATCTATACCAATTTTCGACTCCTACATATCAAGTTGAGTCTTTTCTTGCATTAGTTTCATATTTAAAAAAAAAAAAAAATCAGATCCGAAAATTACAAAAAAAAAAAAAAGAAGAGAAAGTGTTTGTTAGTTGTTTGTTGATCTAGTGCAAGAAAGCTCCAAGGACTAAACTTTTTGGTGATTTTCATAGCCCTTGTCGACATACCCTAAACCTAAACACATTACCTAAACACATTATGATGTATAGCAATCGGCTAGGCCGGCCAATTGCTAAACTAAAAGCGTCGATCTTGCTTAGCGCCTTGAATTAATAACTAAATAAACTAAACTAACTAAAGTTCTTAACTTAAGAAAGTGAAACAAATAACAGCGATGGACTAGCTTACCTAAATCTAAACTAATTAAATTCAAATTAACAAAGCAACAAAGTAACAGTGTACGATTAAACAAGGAAAGTAAAGAAAGCGCAGGTCTGCGAAGTCTGGCGCGCGCGGAGGAAGCTCGGGCACACAGGCGTTGGCCTCAGGGTGTGCGGGAGTAGTCGAAGACGCGATGACGTCGAGGAGCCGGGTGCGGATGGGCCTGCTGGAATCGAGAGCGAAGGCGAACGCGCGAGATCGATCGAGGCGAGAGCGAGACAGCGCGATGGCGAAGACTAGCGAGCGCAGGGGCTGGCGCGCGCGCGTCGATGATGGAGCCGCGCTCGCAGGGAGCGAGCCGGGATGCGAGCGTCACCAAGGGCTCCGGTTCCTTCTCTTGCACCGGTTATGATTGTGAAGTGCCGAAAGCACATAAGAACCGGATAGCCTTTGGGATTGATAATCGAGAACCCTTTAATCCATAAAGGTGATGATTGTGAAGTGCCGAAAGAACATAAGAACCGGATAGCCTTTGGGATTGATAATCGAGAACCCTTTAATCCATAAAGGGGTTTCTCAATTCTATTTCAATCTGATTAAATTCAAAGGGTGTAACATGAATTTATAGTAAAGTTCTAAGAGATCTAACCAATCCTTCCTTGCAAAGGAAAGGGGTTTGGATAGATTAATTCTATCTAAGATAAATGAAATAACTTAAAGATAAATAAATCCTAAGAAGATAGAAATATAATAACTTGGTGGCCAAGTATTATATCTAGAAGAGATATAATTAAATTCCACCTTATTTATCTAATTGTATAAAATAATAACATAATTAACGTCGTTTCTTCAGCGACTGCCAAGGTGGAGCCTTCTTCTTTCGCTTGAGGATGACATCATTCTCCTCCATTTGAAATCGACTCGTCCTCGAGTCGTCGCCTGGATCAAGATCGTTGTTTGACCCACAGAAGGCCATGTTGACCCGCATCATTCTCCCCCTCTTATCTTCGATTCGTCCCCGAATCGAGTCGACGATGATCAACGTGGAAGGAGCAGCAACCTTCAAAGAAGATGATGGAGGAACGGGTGGAATAGGTTCCAGTAGAATTCGAGGTATAGGAACCCCAAAAACAACACCTTCATGCGCGATCGTTGAACGGACTTGATCTTCAATAAGAATAGGATCAATGAACACACAAATCTCAGCAACTCGAACTTCATAAACATGCCCAAGAGGTACAATCGCTAACTCTTGAGACACGTCATCAAGTACCTCATCCTCGTCAACGGAATCAACATGTTCGTCCTGCAGAACACTGCCGTAGTCTGCTTGCAACACAAATTCGGAGGCCTTTCCAGGAGGGTCTTGCAGCGTGTGACCCACCGTTGGAAAGCTCGTCGAGTCAGCTTCGTAACAAGACTAAGTTGACTCAATTCTGAGGTCGAACTCAACGGGAATTTGCGAAACAAGTTCGACGCGCTGTGCTGTTTTCTGGGCAACGAAATCAACAAAAGGCTCCTTAAGCTCAATTACCTCGTCGTCGGTTGAGGCAACTATAGCCGCTGGAACAGGGGTGAGGGCTGAAGGAAGTTCTTGACAAATTCTATCCGAGATGGCCTTCTCCAATTCCTCCAAGTCCTCCTCTCGGCGACGTTCCTCCTCCTCTTGATAAATTCTATCCGAGATGGCCTTCGCCAATTCCTCCAAATCCTCCTCTCGACGTTGAAGCCAAAGTTGGCGTCTTTTGACTTCGCGTTGATGTTGAAGCCAAAGGCGGTGCCTTTGAGCCTCTCGTTGTTGTTCTAAAGCTTGTTGTTGATGCAAAGCTCTTCTCTGGAGCTCTCGTCGGCGTCGTTGTTGTGCAGCCCATGGATCGGGATCATCATCCCAGTCGCCTCCCCAGATTTCGCAAATCATATCAAATCAAAACATCAGTAACATCAACGAAACAAAGAGCGTAGCATAACCCATCTCTGAATACCAATTGATGTATTGCAATCGGCTAGGCCGGCCAATTGCTAAACTGAAAGCGTCGATCTTGCTTAGCTCCTTGATTTCTCTTTAAATTGATGTCGAACAACTTACACCCGACTCGATTCTTCACACTACTTGCGGCGCACTTGAACAAATTAAGTAACAAGGACAATTAATTAATCCTCACTTGCTACAATTCGAACTTGCTGCCAATGGAAACAATTGATCAACCCACTAGATGAAGGTGATGGCTAATTCGATCACACAACTCCTCCTCGAGACGTATGAGATCAGCCCTCCACTTGTTGAATTTAATGCAAAACCAGTTGTAAATTCAAGCAATGAATAACATAAATAATTGGAGTATATAAGGATGTGTTTGATTTTAGAACGTAAGATGTAAACGTAGGATTGAAGACGTGAGATTTCGAGGGCTTTTGGATTGATAATCGAGAACCCTTTAATCCATAAAGGGGTTTCTCAATTCTATTCAATCTGATTAAATTCAAAGGGTGTAACATGAATTTATAGTAAAGTTCTAAGAGATCTAACCAATCCTTCCTTGCAAAGGAAAGGGGTTTGGATAGATTAATTCTATCTAAGATAAATGAAATAACTTAAAGATAAATAAATCCTAAGAAGATAGAAATATAATAACTTGGCGGCCAAGTATTATATCTAGAAGAGATATAATTAAATTCCACCTTATTTATCTAATTGTATAAAATAATAACATAATTAACGTCGTTTCTTCAGCGACTGCCAAGGTGGAGCCTTCTTCTTTCGCTTGAGGATGACATCATTCTCCTCCATTTGAAATCGACTCGTCCTCGAGTCGTCGCCTGGATCAAGATCGTTGTTTGACCCACAGAAGGCCATCTTGACCCGCATCACATTACCTCCACAAAATTCTAAATTGAAACCCTACCTTGCAACTACAACATCATAACTTGAGGTTTTCAATCAAAAGAGGTAAATTTCCTTATTTTCCTTTGTTTCTTTTCTTTTTTTTTCAGCTGTTATTGAGCACTTATACCCCATATCGAGTGCCTTGCTTGCTTGTTTGAGTTTGTGTCAAAGAGATCTCCCCCTGGTCGAGTTCTCTCTTGTCTTGATCAAGTTGTTTGTGTGAGTGTTGAGTAGAGCTCAGCCCCTGCCGAGTTCTTCTTTTGTGCTATCGAGTTGCTTTGCTTGTTCCTTCATTATATCGAGTACTCTACTGTCCATATCGAGTTCTCTCTTGTTGAAACAGGTCCTGAAAAGCGTGTGTCGAGCACTGATTTGTGGTGTCGAGTACTGATCTCCCTTGATCAAGTGCTCTCTTTGTTTGTCGAGTTCTCTACAACCCTTGTTGAGTTCTCTTGTGTGTTGTTTCATTCACTACATACTTTGATTGCTTTGTTCTTTGCTTGAGTGTTGATTTGCCCAAAGCGGATTGCCCCAACAAGCGTGACATACCAATTAGAGAGGGAGTGTGAGCGAAACACTTGTGAGGTTGTTTTTATTTTTCTAACTTTTACATAGTTCTTTATTTGTTGCTTTGAGATGTCTAATAGCCAAGGAAATGACTGGTTCAGTACCGTCATGGAGAAGTTAGCTAAGATCCAAGAGAATATGGTGACCAATGAAGAATTGGATAAGTTGGATAACAGCTTGACGGCACTAGAGCTTAACCCTTTTGGCTCTAATACGGTGTTCGGACAAGGAGTCCCACTTCAAGTTGCAGTGCCACCAATTAAAAGGGAAGAAACTCATCCTATTGCTCCTAATAATGCTACCCAACATAATGTTTCTTCTGCCATAGATAATTCTCTTATTGCTGAAATTGTAGAGCATGTTGATAATAATGATCAAGTTCTTAATTTACTTGCCTATGATAATGATGATTGCATTGAATATGAGCATAATGATTCTTTGATTGATAGTAAGGTTTTAAGTGTTCAACCTAGGTCTTGTGATGATAATCAAAGGGAAGAATTGTGTCATACTACATGCTTAGAAAAAGGCAAAGTTTCTAATATGATCATTGATGGAGAAAATTCTTCTACTATTACTAGTCTTGAATTAATTGAAAATTCAGCCTTGAAAAAGGATGAAAACTTGCTAGCATTTGATGGAAACTTAGGAATCAATGACCAAACTAAAGTGCATATTAAGTTAGCCCATAATGAATATGATATGAAATTTGAATTATGCACTCATCGAGTTTCTTTTCTTGATTTTGTAGATGAAGCTGAGACAAAAACCATTGAGGAGTGGTCAATCCCTACATCAATCAGCCTTGAGAAGAGTTTCCATGGACATGTGGTATTCGATCCAGGAGCTCGTGTGGATGCCTTTGCGGAATCAAATGCGACATTGGATTCGAGGACGAATCCTTTTCAAGAAAGGGAGATTGATGCGGGACCATCCAAGACACCTTCGGATGATGTGCTTCTCAAGAGGAAGAAGAAGGCTCCACCATGGGAGAAGGTCCAAAGGTGCAAGCTTGGTTGAATGACGTTTTAGACTCTCGTTCAGAAGTTTGACAGCTTTTCGACGTCTCTGTAAAATGGGTCGTACGGATTCAATATTGATCGGATTAAGGCGTACCATACCTTTTTGGAACGAGGACGAAGAGATATACAACTTTGTTGTTGAAGGTTTTTCCAGATTCTTCATATAGCTTGGCCGAAATCCACATTCTATGAGCTGCTGCTGGTTTTGACGGGATTTTGTTAAGTTTTGGAACATTATATTTATTTCCTATTTAGTATTTCTTTTACTTAAGTTATTTTAGGAAACTTTAAGGTTATTTTTATTATTTCCATTAGATGTTAGTTTTATCTTATTTTATCATCTAACTCGGCCCAACAGCCCTGCGTGACCTATATATTCCGAGTTCTCCTATTGTAATTCAATAGGAACATAATGAATAGAATTTAGATCTCTCAAATTGTGTGAAACAATGGAGTGTCTTGTTGATCCAACTAGAGCTGTGCTCGTTGATCATCGAATTGGTTTGTTTTAGCTTGGTTTGCTTTGCCGTTCATCAACTTCGCAAGACTTGGTGAATCTAGTATCCACAAGCCCCCTCCTTGTGCCTTCAAGTTGTCCGCTTGATTGTGTAGGGTTGTAGAGGCGGGTTATATAGCCATTGGTATTGGTTCCTACCCTTTGAGGAGGCCTGTAGTCTTTATCTTGTTCGATATAGATCGACTCAGTCCTTATCGGTCGTGTCTTTCATCAATTTCGAGTCTTTACAGCTTTCTTGAATCGAGTCTTTGTTTCTTGTCGAGTCTTGCATTGTTCTTGCTTATTCTTGCTGCGTTTCTTGAGTTCTTGTTTGAATCTTGATCATCTTGATTGAGTTTCTTGAGTCCTTATCTTGGTTTATTGCTGAGTTTCTTGTTTTAAGATAAATCTTCATTGTTCTATCTTTTCTATCCTTTTGTTTATCTATTCTATCTTTGGGAATTTTGATTTATCTTTTATCCATTGCCTAAAAATCAGATTTTATTAAGTTGTTGGATAATAATTTCCATTATATCTATCAACTATCTAAAAGGCTAAAGATATATCCACTTCCCTATTTTATCTAAAGTTGTCTATTTATTTATCTTAGGGCTGAATTTTATCTTCTATCACCATTAGCTTCAAATTTTCAAGTCCTATTTTCATCTAGAGTCTTTCTTGCATTAGGTAATATTAAAAAAAAAAAATCAGTTTCGAAAAAATCATTCAAAAAAAAAAATATTAGATTGAACTTGGACCTAGGAGGATAAAATTCACTGGGGGCAAGTAAGTCAAAAAAAAAAAGAGAAAGTGTTGTTCTACTAGTGCAAGAAAGCTCCAAGGACCAAAATTGGTGATTTCAAACAGCCCTTAGTCGACAACTCTTGTCCCAAACACATACACCTCCACAAAATTGAAACCCTACCCTGCAACTACAACATCATAACTTAAGGTTTTCAATCAAAAGAGGTAAATTTCCAAGTTGTTTCTTTTATTTCTTTTCTATTTTTCCACAAAATCAGTCTTGTGTCGAGTGCTCCAGCCTTGTGTCGAGTACTCCTGTCGTGTGTGTCGAGTGCTGGAAACCCACAGGTACCGAGTCGATACCCTCACATACCGAGTCGATACCCCTCATACCGAGTCGATACCTTGGCATACCGAGTCCATACTTTGCTTCTGTTGTGAAACTACCGACTCGATACTTTGTCCTACCGACTCGATACTTTTGTCCTGTTGGTTTTTTTTTGGTTGTTTGTTTCTTTCCATTCTCTTGATCTCTTACCTCGTGTTGTTAAGTCTTTGCTTGAGTGTTGATTTGCCCAAAGCGGATTGCCCCAACAAGTGTGACATACCAATAAGAGAGGGAGTGTGAGCGAAACACATTGTGAGGTTGTTTATATTTTTCTAACTTTACATATTTCTTTGTTTGTTGTTTTGTGATGGCTAATATGCAGGGACGAGGGAAAGGACGATGGCAACAAGAAGAGTACTACTTCTCAGAGGACGATGACTACTTCCAAGAGGATGACCATTGGGAGCAACGTCCTAGACGAAATGATAGAGGAGGTCAATACCACTATCGAGCACCTAGAGAGCCTGCGCAAGATGGCAGAGGTATGGTAAAGGTAAAGATCCCTCAATTTTATGGTACTAGCGATCCAGATGCTTACATTGATTGGGAAATTAAAATGGATCGAATATGGATTTGTCATAACTTCTCTGAACATAAAAAGGTGCAACTAGCTTCCCTAGAATTTCAAAGTTTCGCTTTAATTTGGTGGGATAATCTAGTTAAAAAAAGAAGAAGATTCCTTGATGCACCTATTGCTTCTTGGATTCAATTAAAAGCACTTATGAGAAGTAGGTTTGCTCCTCCACATTATCCTAGCGAGCTTAGACAACGATTAGAAAATCTAAAGCAAGGTAGCAAAACTGTTGAGGAAACCTTTTATGCAATGCAAGAAACCATGGCTAGAGCTAATGTAGTTGAACCCTATGAAGATACTAATGCTAGGTTTCTTAGAATATTGCACCCCGCCTTAGCTCATGAAATTGATTACTTTCCTTATTCTACGCCTACTGAACTTTTACATTTAGCTATGAAAGTAGAAAGGAATGCTAGATACAGGAGCCAAGGTGGTAGAATGTCGAGTGGGCAACCCCAAAGGTGGCACCAAGGCCATGTGCAGCAGCCCCAAAGGAGGTTTGATGGCGGCTCAAGGGAGAGAGAAAGCCAACCCCAAGGGAGGAGTAAAGGCCGAATGCCTCATGAGCCCATCGACAATGGCAGAGCGCCTTGGAACGAACATGAATCGTCTAGGGTATCTACTGACCCTAAAGGGAGTAATCCTAACTCTTCTACTCTTGAACCTATGTACATTACTTGCTTTATATGTCAAGGTAGTGGACATATTATGAAGGATTGCCCAAATAAGAATCCTCTCATGACTAATCACCTAGGCAAAAATGAATCTGAAAATTCTAGTGATAAACATGATGAGCATGTTCATAATGATCAAGATATTAGCTTACTTGCCCCTAAAGATGATTGTCTTGAACATGAGCATGTTGATTCTTTGATTGATTTAAACGTTCAACCTATACACTGTGCTGATAATCAAAGCAAAGATTTGTGTCAAACTACATGCTTCTTCTACTATTGCTAGAAGGCATAGTTTCTAATATGATCATTGATGATGAAACTTCTTCTACTATTTCTAGCATTGAGTTAATTGAAAATTCAGCCTTGGAAAATGATGAAAACTTGCTAGTTTTGGATGGAAACTTAGGGTTTAATGACCAAGATAAAGTGCATATTAAGTTAGAACATTATGAATAGAATTTAGATCTCTCAAATTGTGTGAAACACCTGGAGTGTCTTGTTGATCCAACTAGAGCTGTGCTCGTTGATCATCGAATTGGTTTGTTTTAGCTTGGTTTGCTTTGCCGTTCATCAACTTTTCGACGTTTCTTGAGTTCTTGTTTCTTGGTTTATTGTTTCCGACATCTTGATAATGTTTATCTTGATTGTTCGATGTTAAGTTTTGGAACATTATATTTGTTTCCTATTTAGCTTGGTTTACTTAAGTTATTTGGTTTCCGACATCAAAATTGAGTCTTTTTCTTTTCCTAAACACAAAAACCACAAAAATAGAGTCAGTTCTTGTTTTGGTCTTTTACTTCTTGTTCTTTATTTGATTATTGCACTAATCTTGTTGTTTGTGATTGTTGTGGTTGCGTAGCCTAAACACAAAGCCTAGCCGAGACCGTGGAGTTGACCACTGCGTGTGCACAGCCCCTTGTGTTCACCATAGCCGACGGCACTCTTGTGTCCCCATAGCCTTGCTTGGCCGAAAATCAGTCCTCCACACAAAGATAAAACCCTAGTATCATCGAATTGGTTTGTTTTAGCTTGGTTTGCTTTGCCGTTCATCAACTTTGCAAGACTTGGTGAATCTAGTATCCACAAGCCCCCTCCTTGTGTTTCAAGTTGTCCGCTTGAGGAGGGTTGTAGAGGTGGGTTGTGTAGTCATTCGTATTGGTTCCTACCCTCTGAGGAGGCCTGGGGTCTTTATCTTGTTCTGCATAGATCGACTCAGTCCATATCAGGTCGTGTCTTTCAATTCTTGTTCTTGAATTTCGAGTCTTGCATCCTTATTTAGAGTCTTTATTGCGTTCTATAACTTCTTGATTGATCTTGCGGATTTCTTGATTGATTCTTGAAGCGTTCTTGCTGCATCGTTTGAGTCTTGTTCAGTTCTTGAGTCTTTCCTTGAGTTTCTTGCTTGTTGTCGAAGATCGGACCATCACACGGCTAACCCTGTATCAAATTTTCTTGTTTGTTTCTTTAAGTTTCTTGCTTGTTGTCGAAGATCGGACCAACCTACGGCTAACCCCGTATCACCTCTTTTTGTGTGCGATGTTGCTTTTATTCACATGCATGGATTTGGTGACATTAGTACCATTTCGAGGATGGTAATTGATTGCAGGGACATATGAGAATGAATCTAAGATGTTGAGAGTTTAATTTCTTCCCCTTTATGACCATTAAAAGTATTTCTTGAGGACAAGCAAGCTTAAGTATGGGGTGTTGATTTGCGTTCAATTTGTCATGTTTTGCATCTACGTTTACATTGATTTTTGTCTATATTTTATACTTTTATATAGGGAAAGCATCATATTTGTGTATTTAATGTTTATTTGCAATATATGGAGGTCTACACAAGTTTCTGTTTAATTTCACAAAAATCGGAGGCACTGTACAGCTTAAAGCAAAGTCATGAAAACATTGGAGAAGCTAAAGAAGAGCACAGGATGGTGCAGCTGGAGAAAACGCAACTTTTCACCATTCATCATTCTGAATCAAGTTCTGATTCCTTCATGAGAGTTGTAGTCCTCGAAAATAGCTTTCTAACACATACTCATATGCGTCAATTGGACGAAGTAGGACTCAGGAAAGTGTGTTTCAAAACAGAGCAGAATGCTGAAAGCCGACGGAGGACTCGAAATCGACTAAGGTACTCGACCACTCTACTCGACATCAACTAGAGACGAAAGCCACACTCGAGTCCGACTAAAAAGAGCACTCGACAACCACAAGATAGCCCAAGATTGAGTACAATCTACTTGACGTTGACTAGAAATATCGATTGTCGCAGACACGTTTTAGGGATCCAGCTTTGAGAGAAGTTGCTTAAGGCCGAAGTTAATGATCTTTTATCATTTTATGAACATTTATCCTCATTGGTTAAACCCTATTTTACCTAGGGGGGATTTTATTTGCTTTATTTATTTATTTATCAATTTTTTATCTTAGGATATAGATAGATAGAATTAGATAGAAGATGTAGTTGTTCCTTTCCTAGATTATATAGATGGAGCATTATAAATAAAGCCCTAGAGACTAGTTTTTTATTAATTCAAGTCAAGTCGTCTTCGGACGCAAGGAGAGAGGGAGAGAACGAAGAGGAAGGAGTCCAATGGTTGTAAGTTCTAGTTTTAGTTTAATATTAACGTTGTTTTCTTTTATCATATTTTATTTATAATTTCCCTCTTCTAGGGTTGGGTGATCCCAACATAGATATATGTGTTTGATTTATGAATGTACGAATTTGTATGTCTTTATCATCTTCTATCTTATTTGCATTTCTACGAAGGTAGTAGGTGATCCATATTTATGATATTGAAGCGAAAGTGATCTTATTATGAATTTGGATTAATTATCAAAAAGGGTAGTAACACTTAGGGTTTATGCGAGAGCCTCGATATTTCTATTTGTTAATAACGAAAGTTATTTGATATAAAGCATGCATCTTTATGTGATTTATAATCTACACATATTTATTGTTGTGATTATCCCTAACCTTGGACGTTTGCATCTTTATTTGTTTTATTTCATCATTTTTATTCTGCAAAGATTCTACTCGACACCAACCACCTTTCCCTCTCTATCCCTCGACATCGACCAAGTCTTAGTCGACGCCGACAGCAACCCCCGCCACCTTTTCCCGCTATTCTCAACCCCGAAACCAACTAAACCTAGAACCACTGACTTCTCTCATGAGGACGAACCTAACTCCACTATCCTACAGCGGGGTCTTGACTACAAATTTATTTGGTCGAGAAACCCGCTCATCAAATTGGCGCCGTTGTCGGGGAGATATACATCGTGCCTAGTTTTGTTGTGTTTAAGGTTTAGGAGTAGCCCATCCCTTTTTCTTACCCTATCACGTACTCTGCCACCACCTACCTCGCCGGTACCAACTAGATGCTGAGCTTTTGCTACTAATTTGTGTTCTTGATGTCATTTCAAAGCTTAGGAACAAAGATGGAAGACTTTGTCAAAGGGAATCCGAATAGAAAGAATGGTTCCAAGAATTGAGATGGTAAAATAGGCTTGCACAAGAGGAGGCGCGATTAAAGGAAATAACCCGGTTGGAAGTCGAAATCCGAAGGCTTGAGGTTTCCATTTAGTCTAAAGGACCATGCCCTCCTCCCAACGAGCCAATTGACCCACTCGATGTCGACAGCCAGATATGTCCTTCCTCTAATTTCATTTCTACTTTTCCACCTACTGTTGATGAACCATATGAAGGATTCCAAGACAAAATAGTACTAGAACAGAAGAAAGCGGACATTGTTGCCCAGAGTGTTCCAAGGTCGCTTTTACCTTACAAGGTGAAGGCCATCCCTGACCATTTTGAGCAATCGATGTTCATATTTAAGTATGTGGTCCTGGCAAAGTGGCATGAAGCTCCGCAGTATAAGGAAATATCTTTTCCCGCTCCATCGTTCTGCTGTGGTGGAGATACACAACAAAGTCAACCAATGAAGTGGAAGAGGTATGATAACGAGGTATGTATCTTTTCTTTATGTCTTCCCTTATGCAGGCCAATTGGAGCCCAAGAAGACGAATGGGTGAAGTCATGGAGCGTTCACTCAAGGAGGTTTAAACTTCTCCACACGATGCCCCCGGATGACATCCCACGCTTCCCACCACCGGAGGAACCACCAGATCCACCTATACCTCTGGAAAAAGATGAGCCAAGCTAAGACCAAAAGGGAAGTAGGTCACGCTAAAGACTTAAAATTTAGCGCTTACGGGAGGCAACCCGCTATTTCTTATTTCTTATTTAGTTAAATTTGTTTTTCTTTTATATTTTTTACTTCGTGCAAAAAGTTGTTTTCTTTTCAGATCTGGAGTTCACATGGTCCAATCGACGTCGACTACTGCACTACTAGAAAAATACAATTAGACATCTGTTGTAAACCGATGTCTTTCAAAAAAAATTCCGATCTCTTTTTGCGTGTAGTAAAAGATCAACTTTTTCACATCGGTTTTAAGCTGATGTCTTTTCTTGGTTAAGAAATATATTTTATTTTGAATATAGATATAAATCAATCCTTCAAATTTATTTTTTACATGGTTAATTGTTGTTAAAACCTCATCATTTTTCATTTATAAGCTTTTGAAAATGTCCACACCAACCCTAAATTTTACATTTACATCACTATTTTCAAAATAATCAATGTATTAAAACAAAATAGACATCTTTTTAATTATATTGATTTTGTGTACATTAATTTAATATGTATAAGTTATGATTTTTTATTGTTTTAAAACAATCTATCACATGAAATATGTACATAACTGATGTGTTAATATGATATTGACATCATTTTAAATTTCTAGAAAGATGTTGTTGTTAGCAATATATATCAATTTATATTACACTACAAGAAAAAGTGCGTATCGCAACGACTTTTGGCAACGATATTTTATTTTCGTTGCAAAAGATGTATTTTCCGCAACGACTAAAAATTGTCATTGCAAAAGGTTGTTGCAATAATAAAAAAAATTCATTTGGCGCTCCCATAAGTGTTGGCGGGTAGATTGAAAATTTGGACTCTAATTTTAGCAACAACACAACTGTTACAATAGAATTCTCATAAATAACGCAACGAGGATTTGGTCGTTGCTATAGACTAGGCTCTTTTTTGCAATGACAATTTGCGTTGTTAAAAGTTAAATAACAATATGGCAACAAATTGTTGTTGCAAAATATAATAAATAAATAAAAATATTTAATAAAGATTTTATTTTCCCCCAAATAAACCATCTCCCAGATCTAGATCCTTATCTTCCCCAATAACTCGCTCTCCGCTCTCCGCTCTCCCGTCAGACTCGCCGCCCCTGACTGCGCCACCCCTTCCGGCCAGTCTCACCGCCTTCGCCACCGCCCTAAATAGGAAAGCCTTGCCAGTAAGCTTCCCTCTCTATCTTTCTCTGTCTCTCTCCCTAATAACCCGCTCTCTGCTCTCCGCTCTCCCGTCAGACCCAAAGAACTTCCCGACTGTGCCACCCCTTTAGGCCAATCTTACCGGCGTCCAAACCGCCCTGATTAGGAAAGCCTTGCGGTAAGCTTCCCTCTCTATCTTTCTCTGTCTCTCTCCCCCTCTCTAAAATCTAACCCTCAAGTCTCTCGAATCCCTTTTCGTTTCTCGTTTTCTTGTTTAACTTTACCAAAGATTAGGTTTGATTTCATGATATAGGGTTTGTTGATGCGCAATATTTGTTTTGTGCGATTGATTTCACTCTTAGGCTATAGAATGTTAAATTCTAGGGTTTTGATTTTTGATTTTGTGCGATTGATTTCACTGTCATGGCGATGAACTTCGATATCAGGGTGAGATTTATAAGCTTTGCATTCGATTCGATCTTATGGTTTGCTTTTCAAAATAACTGATGTTCACTTTCTTTTGTTAACAGGTTGGGCTCTTCCAAGTTCCATCTCTCCACCTTCACCAATCTCTTTGCTTTCACGTTCTTTTGGTAAGGGAATTTAGTTCTACTTTTTTGCCCCCTTTCTCTATGCAATTTCAATTTGCAACAAACCCTAATTTAAAGGCAGGTCGTAGTATGATTTTGATACTTGGCATGTAAACAAGTCAATTGGAATTTTTTTTGGACTGGAATTTTGATTCTAATTTAAATGAATAACTCAAGTGTAATTATTGATAAAGGTTGTTATTCTTTCTTCCTATTGAGGTATATGGTCTTTGATAAGGCATAAGGAACAACACTATTTAAGTATTATAGTTTAGTGACGGAGTTGATTGCTTTCCTGGTAACTTGGTGGAATGGCCTTGATATCCTCTGATTGCTGCTCTAGGTTGCCTTAACTTTTGAGCGTGAATACCGAACATAATCTTTCCTTATACTATCTTTTGGGTCAACAAAACATATAATTCTACTTTGGGGCTTATCTTGAATGCCATGGAGATAAATAAGAACATAAAGAAAAGTGATGGTTTTGCAAATGATAAGCTAAATTATGATTGTGTCTCGTTCATTGTCTTTCTTTCAATGAATATAATTCGATGGAGTTTGCCATAATAGTTGAAATCAATGGCTAAGCTTTGACTGTATTTTATTTAGTTATTTATACATCTTGAGTGTTTCTAAATATAGTTGATGTGTTATAGGGTTGCCTCCGATCTTCCCTTTTGTTGTCTGAATTCAATCTCATATGATTGATGCTGAATTTTTTTGGATGATTGGAGTATTCAAGGTACATTTTGGGGGAAGGGGTCAAACTTCCTTAATTTTGTGATTAATGAAGGATCCGATGTTGTGTGTTTGAATAAGATTATAGTGGCATTTCTCTTATCTACTTCTGGGTTTTGATCGCTTGATTCACCCGATAAGTTTTTTTTTAAAAAACATTTCCTGACCATATTTATTATCTTTAAGTTCCAAAAACTCCCTGATTGAAAATTGTTTATACAAAACATTGCTTTACTTCATTGCTAACCCGATCACGATTCCTTTGCGAATTTACACTACAAAGTGTTGTACTGCTAAATATTTGCTCTATTTGATGATTGATCAATACGTCAATACAGTGAAGAACTAGCTGAATTTTCATTGCCAATGAATTGATACCTGCCTCATGAAAGTGAAATTTTAGAATGACGGGTTTTCCCATTGTGTATCCCCTTCAAGCATGCAATTTTTAAGGATGAGCATTCAAGTGTTCATGCTTATTTGAGATTATGCGTTTCTCTTATTACATTTTCAATTGGAATATTCATGGGATATGCCTCCCTTATTCATCTTATTCTTTTATTGATGGATGCTGCACAGTGAGGAGCTAACTTTATCTCATATATAACTTCAATTTCTATTGGTAAGTTATTATCTCTTTCTTCTAGAAGATCATAATCATGTCTTACTCTCAGATATACTCACCTCAGCTAACTTTATCTCATATATAACTTCCATTTCTATTGGTAAGTTATTCTATCTTTATTCTAGAAGATCATAATCATGTCTTACTCTCAGATCTACTCACCTCAGCTGGATTCACCACCTCCAAGATGGGTGCATTTTGTGCATGGATTACTCCTTTTTCTATACCAGGTTATTCCTAATCCTTTTATCTAGTGTTGTTGCATGTGCTTTCTTGGTAAATGCATTTATTTCCCTCATTGCCTTGTCTTTGTATATTTCCATTCTAGATATTTCCATTCTTATTGACTTTGTATATTATTGCACCTTTCTTCTATAGAAATTGCTGTTGTACAACAGTTTCTACCTGTCCTGAGTTTGTATTTTATACCTTGGCAAAATGTATTCTAGGTGCACTCCTAGTTTATACATGGGCATCTTAGAGTTATGCAAATGAAAGTTTTATTGATTATTTCTTGAACAAGGAGGAATATATTGAGTAGTGCACTATATTGTTTATCTGGTTTTTATCCTTACCCCACTTTATGATCAAGATGTACACAAAGTGATACTATCTGTCAGACCTTTGATGATGTTGATGGGAAGCAAGTGAAGCAGACTAATTCTTTAAGTCCGTTGTAGACCTTAAAAAGTATTGATGTGCTCGGTATTGTCTTGCATGTTGTGATGCTCTAGCTTGTTGAGTGAGTACCTTCTGTGTGTTGTATCTTTTACCATCCTTCAAAGAAATTGTTCCTTAATTGGATATACCGTTGGTTTCAAATTGAAGCACTGACTTTTGGAAGTGTCATTGGTTTCAATTTGTTCTTGATAGGAAGAAACCAAACAAACGCAGCAAAGGGAATTGGAAGAATATAAAGCAGAGCAACTGCAATGGAAGGTTTCAAGTAACAGACATTCACTAATAGAAATGTCTAGTATCATGAAGATTAGGTAATTATCCCCGTATACTATGCTTATGGTTATCTCAGCATATACATCTCTATTAAACATATTCTCTCAATTTCGACTTGCTTATATGATCCATCACACAACTCATAAGACTATACTTTGGAAAAGAGTAAATATATATATAATTTAGTCTTAGATACCATGATAAGCTCTATGGGTGTGCATTTTTACTGACCTAAGAGTTCATCTTTATTGAAGAAAATTTCCTTGGATTTTTGTACTTAAAGATTGAGGTTTTCACTTTGATTGTAAAGCATATTTTTGGGCTATTTTGCAGGATTTGGAAAAATGAGCGAGGATGATGGATGCTAGTTTTTATGGTTAGTTTGGATATGGAAGAATTTATATATACATTTTGCTTTAGACATGAACTTTGATATATATAGCTTGTCTAGCTATGAGAAGGAATTGGGAATATATTTTGCTTGTTAGTTAATTGCCTATGGAAGTACAAGTTTATATTTTGCGGGATGATGTACTTAGTGTAAAGATGAAGTCATGTGTTTGAAACAGGTACATTTTGTATGGGTTTTTGAACAATCTATGTATATAGTTGATTTGAAGGAAGTCATGTGTATTTGTGTCCAATGTTACAAACAGTTTTCTATTTGAGAAAAATGCAGAATCTATGCATTTGCAAAAAAAAAAAAGGTATCCAAACACAACCTTTATCTTTTTTCGCAACAATTTTGTCGTTGCGAAAGACCTTATTTATTCTAATACACCCCTATTGAAACGACAAATATTGTTACTATAAACCCTTTTTGCAATGCCTTTTGTCGTTGCAAAAGATAGAACCTTTTGCAACAACATTTTTTGTTGCTAAAACAAGTCAGTATTTTCTGAGATAAAAGTGTTTAGCAACGATAAATGTATTGCAACAACATTTTGTCGTTGCAAAAGATATATTTTTCGCAACAACCAATGTCGTTGCAACAGCCTTTAGCTACGCCCTTACCCGCAACGACACCGCAACGATAATTGTCGTTGCGAAATGTATCTATTGCAACGACAAGCAATGTATCGCAACGTTTTTTTGTCGTTGTGAAAGACTGTTTTTCTTGTAGTGTAATTAACATTGTGATGTAAAAATATATGTTACACATTGAATTAGATTATTTAGACAATGTCTGTAATGATACTAACATCCATTTTTATATAATGGTTCGGTTTCATAGCTAATAAGGTACAAAACTTTTCATCAATAATCTGATGTTTTTTCATTTGATACACAACACACTTTGCTAATAAAATAAGATTTTGCAAATAATGGGTACTCTAATAAACATATACATTAACATAAACGTGAAATCAACATTTATAAAGGATAGGTACTTAAAAGATACACTCTTACAAATGATGGGGTACTTTTAAATCAAGAGGCGGAGAAAGCATGTTATTCTGAAGCAACCAACCAGTGTATATACCAAATCTCAGCAAGGCAAATGAGAAAATCTAATGTAACAAAACATCGGTGAACATATGGTGACGACCGGCCCAATCGAGTAGACAATTAAGATCTTGGGGACGGTTTCCTTCTCCACTCATTGTAGCCTCCAAGACATCTACGACAACTACGTTTCCCATGGTCAAATTCCACAAGCTGATGAAACCTGGGAAAGGTGCAATGCAACAATCTCTACACAACATAGATTCATGTATCCTAAATAACTAATAACGAATGATATGTCCAAAGACGAGCAAATGTACTTCATCTTTAACAAACATAAACACAATATCAATGAACTCATGTACTAGATAAGAACTATAATCTGATACACGTCACTGCAGCTGCCTGGATAAAATAATATATAAATAAAATCGAAGGGGATAACTCACCAGCGGCAATATCAGATCAAGTACCATTATCAGAGGAATTAAGTACTTGGCTAACTAATTAACAAGCTAAAGTATATTATATAATGATTTTTTTTAGTAAACTCTAAACTCATTACTTATAACTTTATAAGTAATGAGCACATAAATGGATAACCAGCAGCTAGAACTTCTTCTTTCAATACACATATGTCAACTAGAAAATTCATATAATCATGAAGATTTAAGAAAATGACACCTTATGCTAAAGCTTAAAACATACGAATTACCACAACAACGTCAACCCATGAATACCAAATGGTAATAATATAACAGAATAAATGAGCATAGATGATTGCTTCATAAGGAGAAGACTATCTTGCCTTGTTTACTAGTACATCATCAATTTTATAAGAACTTAAAATGGGGATGTAATGAGGATAAAGTAGACTGTCTTTCTATAGAGATCTGGAATTCAGCAATAAGGAATTCAAGACCGATCCATTGAGCAGGTAATCAACTTGAAGTTGTCAAATGTGCTTCAGTAATCAGGAATTTAGCACCGGTCCATTGAGGCTTCAATCTTTGATGGCTTCAGCAATAGAATGCAACACAAATCTGCAAAAGAAGCAAACCAAGAGATATTTGGTAAAGAGAAGAAATTGGAAAGAAAGAATTAAGAGGAGCGAACAAAATAGTAGATGAATGCATTCAAGGCTATTAATGAGATACAGAAATCTTAAGAAAAAAAATACCTGGAGGCATGGATTCTATCACTGATTCCATTAGCTTCAAGTATTTTTAGTTAATCAGACTTTGCTGTTTGTATTTTTCATTTCAATCTTATTAGTAATGGAATCAAAGAGGGACATTAGAATTAACCTCAAATCTTGTGTTGTGGAAAACTAAATTGAGAATAGGAATGTTACCACCTAGCTAAAAGATATGAAGTACTAATTTAAACTAGTTGCTAGATAAAGAATACAGATTTAATACCTTACCCATGTCTGGAATCATACCAAGAACACAAGATATAGAGGTCATGTGTGCTATTTGCGTGTCTGCTTAAGGTCATCATTGAAGTAAAATTTTGCACTCATTATCTTCCATTGTAGATCTTCAGCCTCTTCTTGGAGTGTCGGTATATTCAGAACACAAGTTAGGTCATTTTCTTTTATCTTAATTGCCAACCAAATTGATTTAGTACACACAACCAGGATCCTAGAAACCTTAATAAAATGAGAAATAAAGGGCCTATTTAGTTAGATGATAATATACATAACGGAACATAATCGAGAAAGATAAAAAAAAACTAGAGACATTTAACATAATTGAGAAAGATACAAAATTGGGAGACACTTGGGAGTCTCAAAGGCATCTATGATCATAATATCAGTGATAATAAAGTTATGAAGGATAAAACTGAACATGGAATGAAGGATGAACTGAACATGCTCTAAAGGATAATACTATACTTTCCACTTATGAGCATGGCCACAAAATCATATAATGTACTCGTAATTTGAGAATTATGTCTTCAAGTGACATGCGAGTAATACCTCATTAACCGTAAGAGCCGCTTTATATCTAGAATATCCACCTAACTATGTCATGATAGCACCAGTAATCCCAATCTCATCATTGAAGGTGGTCGCTAGTGTTTATTGCTCCTCTATTCTTGCTAGTGCACACAGGGAGGAGAGAGAGGTAAGCACGCAAAGGCAATGATAAATTAGAAAGCAAATCATAATTTAAAATACAAGGAATCGGCATATAGATCAGATCATTAGCTGGCTGCTGATCCATATGACATTGAGAAAGGCATGTACATAGCCTGAGGAAAATTAGACTCGGTTTGAGCAGCACAACAAGTGATTAAACAAGCTAAGCATAAAAATTTAGAAATAAAACTTTGTGATATGATTATTTTATGTAACACTAAACAAAATCCAGCTTCAAACTTTCATCAAGTCATCAGGAGGGAAAGTAATCCATAGGCTCCAACTTGGACTAAAATAGGCAAATTAATGATGCACCAAACCCATGGTTTCCATTTTCTAAAAATTTCGTCATCATTCAACATTGTGTCAGCTCTTGATGATTCATTTCTATGGTCCATTGGTCATAGGCAGAAAGTCAATGTCACTGATTGTAGCAATATAGAGAGGAAAACACAAAATGTTGCAATCCAAGGGTTTGATTGCATCAATTAGATTTAATTCTGAAAAGGCATATCAAAATAGTGGCATGATGCAAAATGAGAAGCCAAATTTTGTATTTTGATTCGAAAAACAAAAGACCTAGCCGACTAAAAGAACACCCCAAAAAAGGGAAAACCCAACAAACAAACTCAATAAACCAAATGAAATAACCAAACAAATCAAATTGACCTGGTAAGCCGGCGTTGGATGACAGATATATCTTCTTCGAGCCAACAAAGGCATCTAACACAGTCTTGAACTGGCTCTTTCACATTGATGTCCTATCTTCTTCGAGCCAACCATAGAGGTAGGGCTACCAAGCTAGAAACCCTAATAAATCAAAGCTAGAAATCTCTAAAAGGGGAATTCTAAAATAATCGACTCAAATTCCGTTTGGAATATAACAAGCATCTATTACTTGAAATAGAGGAGCATCCAAACGCACCCCAGAAGGCTTCAAAATCTCCTCTCCCTTCTCTATATGTTCTTCAAAATCATACTGAACTGAGAAAAAAACAATTAGATCCGAGAGTCCAAACTTCAGAATCCAAGAGTCCAAACTTCATAATCTCAAGAAAATTGAAAGTAAAGCTAGGAATGAGAGAAGTTACTGGAATCCACAAAATCAAACCCTAAACCCTTCAATGGCCCTCAAAATCAAACCCTAACGAAATGAAAAGGGTTTGAAGAGATTACCGGACAATATGGAAACGTCGAAGATATGAGAAAGGTGATCGAGATCCGCTTATGTCGATGGTGGTCGAGATCTACTTCTATTGAAGATGCCGGAGATCTGACCGCAAATGAGAAGCAATTTAGCCTAGCGATGTCACAACGCCAGCGGAGTCATGGTGGATTCACCTTCTCTGTCAGATCTGGTTGAGGAGAAGATCTCGACGATGGAGGAGGAGGTGGTGCTCTGACTAGAATGGTGGCGAGGGTTTTGAGAGGATCTCAGATCTGTAACGGTCGAGGAGATCTTAGATCTGTGAAAGGAGTATGAGTAGTTGAAGAGTGAAGTAGGGAGAGAGATAAGAGGTGGCGGTGGTGGTGGTAGTGGCGGTGACGGGGGCAGAGGCGGACATCCGGGAGAAATGGTGAGGAGAGTGAATGTGGAGAGAGGGGAAATTTTGTTAGGTGTTAATATTTCCCCCAAATTTTGAAACCCCTTCATGTGTTTCGATTCTGCTTATTTCAACTTTGAAAATTTAAACCTGCACTCATTTTAATTTTTTTCAGAACCAATAATTTTACATCTGTCAAAATATTTGACCGTTGTGTAAACTTTTTAAAACATCACAAAAAAAAAAATTATTGATGTAAAATATGAATTTAAAATCTGTTGCTTTGTTAACGGACTTAAATCATATGATGTCTAATTGCAGTATTCTAGTAGTGCTGGCAGTTGACACAACACCTGATTTTGGGATTTAGCGCATAATGTTATGAGTCTTCTTCCTTAACCCTGGTTTTTATACAGTGAGAACACTGTAATCTTTATGTATGGGTTGGGGGAAAGGCCCGGCCTGCTTCCCACCGAAAAGAAGCGCTCACTAGGTAGCCGGACTAATTCATTCATCATATTTTATCATTGCTTGGATATGAATATCTATTTATTTGGTTCATACATGGTCACATTGGATTTCATATTTCATCTATATGCTTACATGTTGTTTTCCAAAGTTTATTAAAATCAACCCCATTGAAATTTTTTTTATTAGTCTTATGGAAGCTTTACTTGAACTTGACGATGCAAAATTGGATTCATTAGAGATATTGCATGCATGAAATTGCCTAGTAAAGGGAAGTCACAATAAAGTGCATTAATTTCCTAAACACCATGAAAGGATGTAAAATTTGAAGTTGCTTTTAACATATGCATGATAAGAGGACGGATGACTTTATTTTCCATATATTCTTACCTTATTCCTAGCCTTACCTATGCCTATATGCAGCACAAGCCGTATTATGCCTTATTTCATATTTTGCTCCACATGATCTAAAAATTGCCTATTTCTTTACCTTATTACCCATCCGGGGAGTATGTTGAGAAATTGATGTCATATTATGGAGATTATTATATGGTTGTTGTGTTGTATCATTATTTTGGAGTTTGGGAGGAGAATTATTCATATTTTATGGAAAACTTAATAAGTGAAAGAAAATACAGTCACCTCAAGAGATAAAGGTAGATCGACCCTGTCTGCGTTGAGATGTTAGTTCCGCAGGATGGGACACCAAGGTGAGGAGTCCGATGCACTAAGTATCCGGGGACATTCATGACACCCATGCTTGCGACTCGCTGTTGTGAGCCTAAATCGCCGTGTTTAATAGTTACTTTTATATCGTTTTCTGCATACATTTCATGTATTTGGGCTAGAATAGTACATAATCTATGTAGTTTATGCTTATTTGCCAAATTATGGAATCTACACCAATTTCTGTTTAATTTCGCAGAAATCGAGGCAATTTACAGCAATTCAGAAAAAAAGGAGAAAAGCTCGAAGTCAACTACAGAAAGTCTGTGGTCAAGGAGTAGCGGAACCAGTATAAATCGAGCTGGAAAGAAGAAAACCGAGTCAAAACACACAACTCGATATCGAGTAATGCAAGTCGATATCGAGTACAAGAAGTCGATTTCCACCAAAGTTGACAAGAATCGAGCAGAGCTGAGAGATTTAGTCGATATCGAGTTGCTTTACTCGATATCGAGTACCCCATATCGAGTGAAGATCTAGACATCAACACGAGGAAGCTGAGAGCTGAACATGCAAGTCGATATCGACGAACCCTACTCGATATCGAGTTGAAATAAACTCGATGTGCCGTCCTGGAGCCGAGATCGACGAAGAAGCTGAAGACGGAGAAATCTTAGTTGATATCGAGGAAACTACTCGATATCGAGTTGACCCCCAGAAGCCGATATTGAGTACTCTGGATCTTGTTAAGTTTCTATCCCAAATCCAATGGAGATATTTTCGAGAGCAAATTCAATGTTCTAAAAGGCGCTAGGCAGTCGCTAGGCGGCGGGTGGCCGCCTAGAGCCTAGGCGGCTAAGCGGGTGCCTAGGCGGCGCCTAGGCGGACTTAGAGCAAACTTGAATATTTCCTTATATTTTGACGAATAAAACTTGTCAATAATTCATATAATGTAATAATAATCCATAATATCACTCTTAAACCCAAATTTGCGGTTCTTAACTAACATTAAAGTAAATAAACGCAAAAGTACACGTCTAACTAACAACTCTAAACCTCCTAAAATCCAAAACTATAAGTTTGACTAAAAAACAAATACATCCCGACTTTGGGGATAAAAAACCCTAAGTCAAATAATCACATGCTTAAAAGCTCAAATTGAATAATTATTGGACTAGGCAGCGCCTAGGCGGGGTCTAGGCTGGACCAGACGGTGCCTAGGCGGCGCCTAGGCGAGATGAGGCGGTGCCTAGGCGGGACCAGGCGGCGCCTAGGCGGTTCCTAGATAAATTTCCGCCTAGAGGTCCGCCTAGGCTTAAAAATTCCTAGGTCCCGTCCCGCCTAGCGCCTAGGCGGCGCCCAAGCGGCGCCTAGGCGCGATTTTTTGAATACTGGTAAATTCTATCAAGATTTATCAAGCGCTATCAATTCAAGAGAAGATATTTACCTACTTTAGATATAATTCCTTTTAGATTTAATTATTTATTTCCATGTTTTATCTTTATGTTATTAGATAGATAAAATTATATATATATATATATATATATATATATATATATATATATATATATATATATATATATATATATATATAGTTTTCTTTCCTAATTAGAGAGGGAATGAAAGCTATAAATAAAGAATTAGGGGCTGATTTCCATTCATTCAATCCTAGAGAAGGAGAAGTTGTAGAAAGTAGAGAGAGAGAGAGCTTGTGGCGAAAGCAAGGTGGAAAGGCGAGAGCAGATTTGGCTTGTTCGGTTGTAATCTTTCTTTTTAGTTTTATTTTAATGCAATGTTATTTCCTTTTAATATCGATGAGTCTATTGATGATGAAGAGCGAGTAGTCCACCAACTTCTAGGGTCGGGGTGAGCCCGACGGTAGCCATGTGAGGTGATGCGGTAAATGTTTGATCTTTTTATGCAATTCGTCTTCTATCCCTGAAAGCATGATTCTTTTGCGAAAGTTGAAGGTGATCCTTGTTTGTGTTATTGAAGCGAAAGTGATCTTAATACAACTAGGGTTAATTATGTGAAAAAGAGTTAGTAACAATAAGGATTTATGCGAAAGCCTCTATCTTCCTATTTGTTAATAACGAGAGTTATTTGATGAAAATCATGATCTTTTATGCCTTTATGTGTTATTTTGCATGGTTATCGTTGTGGTGTTGAAACCCTGATCTTGGAAGTCTTTATTTTATTGAGTTAATTTTGTGTTTACATTCGTTTTCGCTCGAAAAAGTTGCAATTTTAGTTTATGAGTTACTCGATCTCGGGGAAATTTGGTCGACATCGAGGACTTTTGTCGATGTCGAGGTAAGTCTTGTCGAAATCGAGTTACTTTGTTTGGTTTTGGTTTCTGTCAGTCGATTTCGTGCACTGTTGGTCGATTTCCTTAGTCGATAGCGAGTAATAGTGGTCGATATCGACCAGTTTTCTGTGCTTTGCTTTCTTTTCTGCTTTTCTCGGTTATTTCTGCCTGTTTGTGAAATTTGTTGCTACCTGAGATCCGCTGACACGCTTCCTCGAGGATCGATCCTGACTTCCCGCTGCTACATCAGGAGGAGGTCTTGTAATTATGTGCAAGGGATGGAATCTGGTTTGCTTTACTTTATTTATATTTTTGAATTGCAAGTCTCGATTTCTTTCTTACAACAAATTGGTGTCGTTACCGGGGAAGCAATCATTCGCGCCTTAGGTAGTTAGATCTCGCGTTTTCTTTATGTTTTGATTTTGCAGGTGTATTCGTCGTTTTGGTCAACCACCTGAGTTTGACCCCTTAGACGATCCGGAACATCTTATACACATCTATTCTAAACTGAAAAGGATCATGGCAACTACCGAAACACAAGCTGAGATGATTGAGAGGCTTTAGAGGGAACTAGCCGCCAATGATACCGCTCTCACCACTGAGAGAACACGCACTGCGCAGGAAGCTGAGCGAAGGAGTCAAGCGGAAGCTGAGCTTGCCCAATACCCTACCACTGTAGAGGATTACATGCACCCGATTCTTGTCGTGCCTGAATCGGCCATTCTAATCCCTGAAAATAATTTTGAAATTCGCACTTCTTTCCTGATTGAGATTAAAAAGAATGCCTTCTATGGAAGATTTAATGAATGCCCTCTTGAACATATTACCAATTTTTCTGACATGTGCCATACTCTTTCTGAAGGTACTACTCTGGAATATGTCAAGATGAAGGCTTTTCGACGGTCTCTGGCTGGTCCTACATTGAAGTGGCTTGAAGGTCTCCCTCCACGATCCCTAACAACATGGGCTGATGTAAAGCAGGAATTTTTCAACAAATTCTTTCCTCCTGCCAAGACAGCGTTCCTCCGCCAGAAGATTATAGCTTTTAAACAGAAGCCTGGGGAGCCGCTAGCAAAATCATGGGAACGATATAAAGATCTACTGCGATCCTGCCCTACACATGAACAGCCACCCTATTTCGTTCAGGAGATCTTCTTAAATTCTCTTGATCTAGACGCTAAGGATATGATCAACCAATATACTCATTATGAGTATCTGACAATGCCACCCGCTGACGCATGGGCTACCCTCGACAAGCTTACCAACTACGACAATAAGTATGGGACTCCGACAAACTATGAGCCTTCTAAGGAGATTGACCCAGATGTCAAGGAGCAGTACTACAGAGATCAGAATCGCAAGCTCCTCAAGCAAGTCAGGTACCTTTCTGTCAACCAGCCCTGCATCGAATGCGGTTCACAACGGCACACCACTACTGAGTGCCCACACACGGAGCAAGTCAGGATGGCAAAAACCCACGAAGAGGTAGCTTACGCAGGGGGTCCCAATCGCTATATGGGGGACCAAAGGTTTCAGCAACCACAATGGAACCAAGGTGCCCCTAGGAACCCCCTACCATACAGAACTCCAGGACATCCAGAAAGAGATCAACGGAAGGATGATCTACAGATGATCCTCGATGAGATGCGCCGGAATCAAGCACAACAGCAGCAGTCTACAAGCGCCATCAACAATCAGCTCCAGAATCTCAATACAAGATTGGGAGAGATGGACATTTAGAAGAGGAACATAGAGACCCAGATGGGTAAATTCGCGACACAAATTCCACGACAGAACCGACAACTCCCTAGGCAAACAGAACTAAATCCTAAGGGGAAGACCGGACACATCGCAGCTGTAAAGCTCAGGAGCGGATATCAACTACGTGAGCCAGAGGTCAGAAAGCAGCGGGACGAAGGTGAGAAACAACTCGATATCGACCAACAACAAGTCGATGTCGACCAAAATTTGGTCGATGTCGAGCAACATCAAGTCAAAATCGAGCAACAGCTTGGTCGAGATTCGTCTGCACATCACTCCAACTCGAAATCGACTACAGTGATCGATATCGAGCAACATCATGTCGACATCGAGGACGCTGAAACACCTCCGACATCTATTCTGGCTCCGAAGCAGACCAAGAAGCTGCCTTTCCCGATGAAATCTCCAAAGGATCCAGCAGAAAAGAAATTCCAGCGCTTCATCAAGATGCTTCAAAGGCTCAATGTCACCACACCCTTCACAGAATCTCTTAATGAAAAGTCATCATATGTCAAGTTCCTCAAGGAGATTCTAAGCAAAAAGCGATCAATGGCTGAGATCGCAGAGGAGTGCAGCCATATGGACATACTTGAGAAAATGCCAGATCCAGGTAAGTTTGCTATAACCATTGGATTTGGTCAATATAGATTTAATGCATTATGTGATCTTGGAGCCAGTGTGAGTATAATGCCTCTATCAATATGGTCCAAGATTAAGATAGGTGTCCTAGAGCCTGTGGATGTTAAGCTTTATATGGCAAACAACACGGTGGTCATCCCAACAGGCATGGTGACAATGTGCTAGTACAAGTAGGTAAGTTCTTCGTCCCTGCTGATTTCTTAGTTATTGATATGGCGGAGGACCCTGCTTGTCCAATTATTCTAAGAAGGCCCTTCTTGGCGACGGTGGATGCAAACATAAGCGTAAGGAAGGGAGTGCTCACTTTCAACATCAGCGATGAGGTAATTGAGTATTCCTTTAATAAAACTAAAAGGCATACAGGTCCCATGGAAGAGGTAAAGTCTATATAAGCTGGTTACATTACTTGCGGGGAGCCTAAGGTAAGAAATATGACTCCCGAAGAGCTAGAAAAGAGGGATATGGAAGCCCAGGTGGAGGAGATCATGGTCATCCTAAACAAAGAAGCTAAGAATCCACTTGACATAGACCAAGGTACGTCGTTATGGACAAACTATTTTTTGGATGATTTGCCAGGTCTTAAGTATTGGGTCAAAATCGACTAGGAGGAATCGACAAGACCACATAGTAAGTCGATATCGACTTCATCTACTCGATATCGACCAAACCATATCGATTCACCTCCTCCAGAAATCGAGCAGAAGAATATCGAGCAGAACTACTCGATATCGACCAATCTTGGTCGATATCGACCAAACCATGCCGAGTCAACTTCTCCTGTTGAGCAGAATCCACCCGATTTTGAGCCAAGCAACTCGATATCGACCACAGTTGGTCGATATCGACCAGATCAGGTCTACTTACCTTCTTCTGAATCGATTGAGTCCCCACCAATGCAGCAGCAGTTGACATCAACCGAACTTACTCGAAATCGACCAGACCCTCAGGAGCTTCTGGAGTCCGAATCTGCAAAGGATTTTCAATGATGAGCCTAAGGAGTATGAAGTTGGAAACAATCTCTAGGTTTCCAAATCAAAGGATCATTGGTTTCCTAACAAATTCAACAAGAAGAAGATGGGACCTTTCATTGTAAACAAGATCCATTTAGGAGGATTGCAACTGATGGACAAGAATGGAGTCCTATTTGAAGCCCAAGCTACATGGGTCCTGCAAATGCCACCTTGAGCTTCATGGAGAAAGTCGGCCTAGCGACTATAAAGTCTAGAGCTTGTAAATAGACATTTACTTTTTGGGATATTTGGACATTGCTGCTTTTGTTTTTTGGTTTTGAACTTTTAGTTTTTCTATTGTGGGTATTTCTCTTCTACATTTTTTAGGTCCATGGGGATAGAAGCAAGAAAATCCGATCACCTAAGAATATGTAGATCTACCCTACTCGCTTAGATAATAGTTCGGCGAGATGGGACACACAAGTGAGGAGTCCAAAGTACTAAGTATCCGGGGCCATTCATGACACCCATGTTTGCGACTCACGAGATGGCAATGCTGATGTTTGAGAGGTAAGAGCATATTATTGGAAAAAAGCTTTGAGGGAAAGTACTCCATTTCCCTGGATCATTAACACCACATGGCCAAAAATTGCCCACATTTAGCCTTTTACCAATTTACTCATTTATTGAGCTTAAATAGAAGTCCTCTTGATTATTGATGCTTTGTTACATGAATTGTTTTTGCATAACCCTCCTTTTGTGAGTAGATGTTGCTTTTAAATTGCACATGGATGGATTTGTGACATAAGTACCTTTTCGAGGATGGTAATTGATTGCAGGGACATATGACAATGAATCTAAGATGTTGAGAGTTTTGATTTCTTCCTCTGAATTACAATTAAAAGTATTGCTTGAGGACAAGCAAGCTTAAGTATGGGGTGTTTGTTGTGAGCCTAAATCGCCATGTTTTATAGTTACTTTTATATCGTTTTCTGCATACATTTCATGCATTTGGGCTAGAATAGTACAGAATCTATGTAGTTTATGCTTATTTGCCAAATTATGGAATCTACATCAGTTTCTGTTTAATTTTGTAGAAATTGAGGCAATTTACATTAATGCAGAGAAAAGGAGAAAAGCTTGAAGTCAACTACAGAAAGTCCAAGGTGGCCGAGACTCGTCTACACAACACTCCAACTCGAAATCGACTACAGTGGTCGATGTCGAGCAACATCATGTCGACATCGAGGATGCTGAAACACATCCGACATCTGTTCTGGTTCCAAAGTAGAACAAGAAGCTGCATTTCCCGACGAAATCTTCAAAGGATCCGAGCAGAAAAGAAATTCCAGCGCTTCATCAAGATGCTTCAGAGGCTCAATGTCACCATACCCTTCACAGAAGCTCTAAATGAAATGCTATCATATGTCAAGTTCCTCAAAGAGATCCTAAGCAAAAAGAGATCAATGGCTGATATCGCAGAGGAGTGCAGCCATATGGACATACTTGAGAAAAGGTCAAATCCAGGTAAGTTTGCTATAACCATTGGATTTGGTCAATACAGATTTAATGCATTATGTGATCTTGGAGCCAGTGCGAGTATAATGCCTCTATCAATATGGTCCAAGATTAAGATAGGCGCCCTAGAGCCTGTGGATGATAAGCTTTATATGGCAAACAAAACGGTGGTCATCCCAACAGGCATGGTGGACAATGTGCCAGTACAAGTAGGTAAGTTCTTCGTCCCTGCTGATTTATTAGTTATTGATATGGCGGAGGACCCTGCTTGTCCAATTATTCTTGGAAGGCCCTTCTTGGCGACGGTGGATGCCAACATAAGCGTAAGGAAGGGAGTGCTCACTTTCAACATCAGCGATGAAGTAATTGACTATTCCTTTAATAAAACTGAAAGGCATACAGGTCCCATGGAAGAGGTAAAGTCTATATCAGCTGGTTACATTACTTGCGGGGAGCCTAAGGTAAGAAATATGACTCCCGAAGAGCTAGAAAAGAGGGACATGGAAGCCCAGGTGGAGGAGATCATGGCCATCCTGAACAAAGAAGCCAAGAATCCACTCGACATAGACCAAGGTACGTCGTTATGGATAAACTATTTTTCGGATGCTTTGCCAGGTCTTAAGTATTGGGTCAAAATCGACCAAGAGGAATCGACAAGACCACAAAGTCAGTCGATATCGACTTCATCTACTCGATATCGACCAAACCATATCGATTCACCTCCTCCAGAAATCGAGCAGAAGAATATCGAGCAGCACTACTCAATATCGACTAGGATTGGTCGATATCGACCAAACCATGCCGAGTCGACTTCTCCAATTGAGCAGAGTCCACCCGATTTCGAGCCAAGCAACTCGATATCGACCAGATCAGGTCGACTTACCTTCTTTTGAATCGACTGAGTCCCCACTAATGCAGCAGCAGTCGATATCGACCGAACTTACTCGAAATCGACCAGACCCTCAGGAGCTTCTGGAGTCCGAATCTGCAAAGGATTTCCAATGATGAGCCTAAGGAGTATGAAGTTGGAGACAAGCTTTATGTTTCCAAATCAAAGGATCATTAATTTCCTAACAAATTCAACAAGAAGAAGATGGGGCCTTTCATTGTAAACAAGATCCATTCAGGAGGATTGCAACTGATGGACAAGAATGGAGTCCTATTTGAAGCCCAAGCTACATGGGCCCTGCAAAAGCCACCTTGCGCTTCATGGAGAAAGTCGGTCTAGCGACTATAAAGTTTAGAGCTTGTAAATTGACATTTACTTTTTGGGATTTTTGGACATTGTTGCTTTTGTTTTTTGGTTTTGAACTTTTAGCTTTTCTATTGTGGGCGTTTCTCTTCTACATTTTTCAAGTCCATGGGGATAGAAGCAATCTAAAATCGGACTAGGCCCAGCAGCATAGCACTCGATTCTGACGATTAGCACACCTGTCTAGTGAGTTTCTTTCTTTACCCTTATTTTTTATACAGTGAGGACACTGTAATGTTTAAGTATGGGGTGGGGGAAAAGCTTACTTCATGCATATTTGATTTATTTGACCATATTTGTGCATATTTAAGGTTTATTTCTTGAATTGCTTATACATGGCTATTTTGGAATTCATTATTGATTTATGTGCTTATATGGATATTTTCCAAACGTTTTAAAAAATGACCCCCATCAAAATTTTTGAATAAATGTCATGGAAGCTTACATTGAACTCGACGATGCAAAATTGGATTCATTAGAGATATAACATGTAATTGCCTAGTAAAGGGAAGTCACAATGAAGTACAATATTTTCTTGAAAACCGTAAAAGTAGGTAAATTTTGAAATTGCTTTTGACATGTTGCATAATAAGATGATGGAGGACTTTATAATTTCCATATAATGCTCATATGTTGATATCCTAGCCTTACCTCTGCTTATGCATCATAAAAGCCATATTGAGTCTTATTTCATATTAATTGCTCCACATGATCTAAATATTGCCCATTCTTTACCTTATTTCCATCCGGGGATTATGTTGAAAATGATGTCACATTATGGAGATTATTATATGGTTGTTGTGTTGTTATATTATCATTATTGGAGTTTGGCAGGAAATTGAAAAAATATATGGAAAATTTAATGAGTGAAAGAAAATTCAATCACCTAAGAATATGTAGATCTACCCTACTAGCTTAGATAATAGTTCGGCGAGATGGGACACACAGGTGAGGAGTCCAAAGCACTAAGTATCCAGGGCCATTCATGACACCCATGTTTGCGACTCGCGAGAAGACAGTGCTTAGGTTAGAGAGGTAAAAGCATATTATTGGAAAAAAACATTGAGCGAAAGAATGAAAGGTGAAGAATCAAAAGAAGAAGGAATGTGGTATAAAAGTTTGGAAAGTACTCCATTTCCCCGGATCATTGACACCACATGGCCAAAAATTTCCCACCTTTAGCCTTTTACCAATCTACTCCTTTATTGAGCTTAAATCAAAGTCCTCTTGATTATTGATGCTTTGTGACATGAATTATTTTTGCATAACCCTCCTTTTGTGAGTAGATGTTGCTTTTAAATTGCACATGCATGGATTTGTGACATAAGTACCTTTTCGAGGATGGTAATTGATTGCAGGGACATATGACAATGAATCTAAGATGTTGAGAGTTTTGATTTCTTCCTCTGAATGACAATTAAAAGTATTGCTTGAGGACAAGCAAGCTTAAGTATGGGGTGTTTGTTGTAAGCCTAAATCGCCATGTTTTATAGTTACTTTTATATCGTTTTCTGCATACATTTCATGCATTTAGGCTAGAATAGTACAGAATCTATGTAGTTTATGCTTATTTACCAAATTATGGAATCTACACCAGTTTCTGTTTAATTTTGTAGAAATCGAGGCAATTTACAGCAATTCAAAGAAAAGGAGAAAAGCTCGAAGTCAACTACAGAAAGTCCGAGGTCAAGGAGTAGCTGAACAAGGACAAATCGAGCTAGAAAGAAGAAAACCGATTCAAAACACACAACTCGATATCGAGTACTTCAAGTCGATATCGAGTACAAGAAGTCGATTTCCACCAAAGTTGACAAGAATCGAGCAAAGCTCAGAGATTTAGTCGATATCGAGTACCCCATATCGAGTGAAGATCCAGACAATAACACGAGGAAGCTGGGAGTTAAACATGCAAGTCGATATCGAGGAACCCTACTCGATATCGAGTTGAAATCAAGTCGATGTGCCATCCTCGAGCCGAGATCAACAAAGAAGCTGAAGACGGAGAAATCTTGGTCGATATCCAGGAAACTACTCGATATCGAGTTGACCCCCAGAAGCCGAAATCAAGTAGTCCGTTTCTTGTTAAGTTTCTGTCCCAAATCCAATGGAGATATTTTCAAGAGCAAATTCCATCAAGATCTATCAAGTGCTATCAAGTCAAGAGAAGATATTTACGTACTTTAGATATAATTCCTTTTACATTTAATTATTTATTTCCATGTTTTATCTTTATGTTATGAGATAGATAAAATTAGATATAGATATAGTTTTCTTTCCTAATTAGAGAGGGAATGAAAGCTATAAATAAAGCCTTAGGGGCTGATTTCCATTCATTCAATTCTAGAGCATCAGGTAGTAAGTAGAGAGAGAGAGAGAGAGAGAGAGAGAGAGAGAGAGAGAGAGAGAGAGAGAGAGAGCTTGTGGCAAGAGCAAGGTGAAAAGGCGAGAGCGGATTTGAATTGTTCGGTTGTAACCTTTCTTTTTAGTTTTATTTTAATGCAAAGTTATTTCCTTTTAATATTGATGAGTCTATTGATGATGAAGAGCGAGTAGTTCACCAACTTCTAGGGTCGGGGTGAGCCCGACGGTAGCCATGTGAGGTGATGCGGTAAAGGTTTGATCTTTTTATGCAATTCGTCTTCTATCCCTGAAAGCATGATTCTTTTGCGAAAGTTGAAGGTGATCCTTGTTTGTGTTATTAAAGAGAAAGTGATCTTAATACAACTTGGGTTAATTATGTGAAAAAGGGTTAGTAACAATTAGGGTTTATGCGAAAGCCTCTATCTTCCTATTTGTTAATAATGAGAGTTATTTGATGAAAAACATGATCTTTTATGCCTTTATGTGTTATTTTGCATGGACATCGAGGACTTTTGTCGATGTCGAGTTAAGTCTTGTCGAAATTGAGTTACTTTGTTTGGTTTTGGTTTCTGTCTGTCGATTTCGTGCACTGTTGGTCGATTTCCTTAGTCGATATCGAGTAACAGTGGTCAATATCGACCAGTTTTTTGTGCTTTGCTTTCTTTTCTGCTTTTCTATGTTATTTCTGTCTGTTTGTGAGATTTACTTCTACCTGAGATCCGCTGACACGCTTCCTCGAGGATCGATCCTGACTTCCCGCTGCTATATCATGAGGAGGTCTTATAATTATTTACAAGGGACGGAATCTGGTTTGCTTTACTTTATTTATATTTTGAATTACAGGTCTCGATTTCCTCCTATATGTATGAAAATAAGCTAATATAATATGCAATTATACGACTAAAATAGACCCTATCAAGCATGCCATGTAGTATCAAGCTAGGATTGCACTTGTGAATGAGCAATCAGTTACTTGGTGTGTTTGAAAACAGAACGACCGTTATCTGTATGTCCTAGAGTCTTTGCTAGGGTAATGGGGTAGCCAAGCCTCATAGGGTTTGTCCTAAGTCATTAGCGTAGATATGAGCATGATATGATAGCCCAATACCACCGAGCATGAGATGAGATGATGATGTTATGTTATGATGTTGAGATATGATGATCAGCATGTTATGATGATGTGCGCACATGTATGATGGAATGGGTACCATACTAGCCAGGTCCGCTCATGAAAAAGGGGGTGAAGTTGGACAGGGATATGTCACTTGGCATTGTCTGGGACCCTTTACAGTCTTTCTGCATTATCTTATGTCCTGATAAAAGCATTCCTTATGTGTTTAAATTCTGTACTGTACTAGATCATCCTTTATTTTAGGTATAGGCGTATTAAAATGTCCTCAGCGTGGTCTTTAGGGCCCGCATGAGTCTTTGGGGCTGACTTCGTGGATAGTGTTAGGTACTTTCTCCTTGCTTGCTCCGTGCTTCTATGATGGGCAATCCTCCTGGGTGAAGGCGAAGAACCAGCCTAACTAGCTAGTTCGGCTAAGTATTATTTGATTATGTTTTCTTGTTTTTGTTTTGACCCGGCTCCGCCGTGGCAAGTTGTACTTACTTTCGCCTTTTGTTCCACTTTTCTTAAATGAATTTCCGTGACTTAGACCTTAGGACAGGTTAAGGGTACCCAACGGCCCCACGATGATTTTGAGGTCCGAAATCCCCGCTTTAATTACTAATGCTTAAAGAGGTTTGAAACCTCGACCCAAACCTGGATTGCAAGATCCGAACGAAGGTATCCAACCTTCGAAACGTAAATCGGGTATTTATATTTGGGCCGTTACAATAACAACCCAATGATCATAGAATTACCATTGTTGCAAATACGAGTGAAACTATATTTATCATTATTATTCTATATAAACCAACCATTTCTACTTTAGTTATTTATTGTTTTCTTTCATATTATTTTGTTAATTGTCTACCTGCTTTGTAAACATATTTAAAAAGTCGCACGCACTCTCTGTGGGATCGACCTCTACTCACCACTAATACTAGTTGTTTGAGTTCGAGATATTTGTATTTGGGGATTGAACCACGACATTCGTCCTCGACCAATAATCAAATAATGGAATAGCCTTGGTGAAATAGGTCAAACTATGAAAGTTAGCCCGTTTTATATTATTGAGGCTATTGTTCTACGCGTTGAGGTTGTGTTTATTGTTTCGTCATTTCTTTTTTCAACTTAACAACATTGACGCTTATGAACAATAAATCACCAATCAAATGTTGATGTCCTGCACATAGTTGTTTGATGCAAGGATGTTTGAAACCCCATTTGTCCTAGATCAAGAAAGCAAAAGGATGCTAGACATTGTGTTTCTACAATGTTTCTACAATGTGATCGTTGTAATCTCGGCCCCTTAATATTACTCTATATGATCTAACAAAGAATATAATAACATATGAAAAATTAATATCTTGGGATCTACCATTTGATTTACACTAATTGTTTTAAGACCAAAGTTGATAAAGGCCGGAATTAATATCTTATAATCTAACAAAGAATTTGATATGATTTGGAGAATGATATAAAAGGACGATTAATAAAATGTTTCCCACATTATAATGACAAACATTTCAGCAAACTCCAAATCAATCTAATGTATTAAACTCATAAACTAATGTAAGTATTGTTATTCTAACACACAATTTAATGCTCATAGAAATGAGCACTGGTCTAAGAATAATTCATGACATCATCATTGTCATCTCCCCATCCTCAATCTCCTAATCTTCGTCCTTTTCATCCTTCTCCTCGGCCTCATCACCGTTGTCGTCTTCCTCTTCAGCCTCATCGTGGAGTTGCACCTTGGCCTCATCATCATAGTTACAAGAAGGGGAGAGATTCTATCTAGCAAAGTGGTTGAAGACAAGAAAACAATTAGTAAAACAAAACTAAGATATCTCATCCCACAACAGAGAACTAAGCTGATATCTCATCCACCATGAAATGTAAACATAATAGCCTCCTTCTGATCCTCGACCTCCTCATCGCCATCCTCCTCCTCGATCTTCTTCTCTTCCTGCTCCTCAACCTCCTCCCTAGCTTATCATGTACATTCATAAAATAAGTTCAAACTCATGATATAAATTAGCTAGTATTATAAGTAGATAAACATCTTCTTATTTAGGAACTATACCATTTGAATATGATTTTCTTTGGAAATTATATGTGAGTTATAACATGCTTCCATGATAGTTTTAAACTTTTTTACTTGTTTTTATTTATCTTTATTAATTATAAATTCTACATTTAAACAAGAAAAAACACTTGAGGCTAGCTTAAAATAAACTATAGCCTCTGCATATTAAAGAGTCTGTTCAACTTGACCGATCCCCAAATGCATCTATCCTCACATTTTGATCATGAGTTAAATTCTAAGTAATTTGCAATTTCACAAGTCAAGTAAAATCTTACAGCCCCTATTATTTGTCCATTTATATTTTTAATACAAGTTAATTTATTTCAAAAGCTATACAAGTCGACAAGAAGTGGAATGACAACGTTAACTATAAGCGTTGAGCTTCATTCATCACCTCGCTTACATGAACCAAGGTTCCTTCATCACCTCGGCTACAGGTGTCGAGATTCCTTTATTACCTCGACTACAAGTATCGAGGTTCTTTCGTCACCTCAACTACAAGCACCGAGTGCCCCTCATTTGCTCAACTAGTAGTAATGAGCACGACCTACTGTTGTGAGCTGAATCTGCCATGTTTTACAGTAACTTTTATATCGATTTCTGTATACATTGCATTCATTTGGATTAGAACAGTACAGAATCTACACCAGTTTCTGTTTAAAAGTTACTGTAAAATGCCTCGATTTCTGTATACATTGCCAAATTATGGAATCTACACCAGTTTCTGTTTAATTCGCAGAAATCGAGGCATTTTACAGCAATTCTACAGAAGGTCGGAAAAGCTCGGAAAACCACTACAGAAGTCCAAGGTCAAAGCGGCGGAACCAGTCTGAGAGTCAAGGCTACTCGATCTCGAGTAGGCCTTACTCGACATAGACGAGCTTGTCCGAGCAACCTTGGTCGAGCAGAGCCTGATCGAGCAAGCCAGACCAACCTGGCTCCGAACCCAACTCGATCTCGAGGACCACTAGTCAAGATCGACGAAGCCCAGACACCACACCCGGAGTCGACAAGGAGAGAAGCCGAGGACGGAGCCGAGGACGACCAGGCGGCACTCGCTGCCAGCGGAAGAGGCAACTCGCGGAAGCGGAAAGGAAGGACACCGCGCACTCTAGTCGATCTCGAGGACCCTTTGTCGAGGTCGACGAGCGCCTGAGTCCAGATCCGGAGTCCATCGAGTAGAGCAACCCGAGGAGACCTAGTCGATGATCAGTCCTACTCGACATCGACAAGAGCTTGTCGAGGTCGACGAGATCCAGTGAGCCAAGTCCGAGCACATCGAGCAGATCTAGCCGAGTAAGTCCAGTCGACGAACCACCCTACTCGAGGTCGACGAGCCGTGGTCGAGGTCGAGTAGAGCCGTTTCCAGAAACTTCTCGACGAGACCTGTCCGAGTAGAATTGAGATTCCTTGGGCGCAAAGGAGTCGATTCGGCCGAAATTCTATCCGATTCCATCAAGTTCTATCATCAAGGAGACAAGATCTATCAACATCATGCAGACTTACCCTATTTAGTTTTATCTTTTCCTTTTAGATTTATTTCCATAAGTCAATTTATTTATCCTTTCAAGTTTTAGATATAATTTTATATAGAGATAGATATCTTCTTTCCTAGAATAGCTAGGGAATGAAGCCTATAAATAAGGCCCTAGGGGGCTCAGTTTTATTCATTTCGGATCACATTCCAATTCACACACAATTAAGTAGTTCCACATATAGAGTTTAGGAGTTCTAAGGTTTTTAGGGTTTTGACTTTCAGCGAAAGTTGATTGCCGGGATTGTAAAGGCTTTGAATTTAGTTTTAATGCAAGTTATTTCTTTTCATTCAATGTTTGTTATTGCGATGAGGCGTGAGTAGTCAACCCACTTCTGGGGCTGGGGTGAGCCCGACGGTGGCCATGTGAGACGATGCGATAAAGGTCAGATTTTGTTATGCAATTCATCTTCTATCCCTATGAGCATGATTCTTTTGCGAGAGTTGAAGGTGATCCTTGTTTGTGTTATTGAAGCGAAAGTGATCTTAATGCAACTTGGATTAATTATGTGAAAAGGGTTAGTAACAATTAGGGTTTATGCGAAAGCCTCTATATGCCTATTTGTTAATGACGAAAGTTATTTGATGGAAAGCATGATCTTTTATGCATTTATGTGTTACTTTGCATGGTTATCGTTGTGGTGTTGATACCCTGGCCTTGGAAGTCTTTTAATATATTGAGTTTATTTTCATCAAAAATCTGAGTTTAAGTTTCGATTCTGCAATTTATATTTTCTGTCTTTCTTGTCGACATAGAGTAGTGCTTTGTCGAGATCGAGTAAGCTATGGTCGATCTCGAGTAGGACTGGTCTAGGTCGAGTTGGCTTTCTTCTGTTTTCGTCGATTTTCACTTTCTGTTGTTCACTGTCTTGTCGATCTCGAGGAGCTGTTGTCGAGATCGAGTACGCCTTTGCCTTTGCTTTTCGTTTTTGCTTTGCTTTGCTTTATTTCTTGCTTTGTTCTTTGCTTTTGTTTTAGTTGCCCTTGCCGGGTTTATTTGTTTCTTTCCTTTCTGTGTTTCTGTCTTTCTGTTGCTTCTGTGAGAATTTACAGCTACCTGAGAACTGCTGACGTGCTTCCTCGTGGATTCGATCCTGACTATTCTCTTACTACAACGGGAGGAAGTCTTGTATTTATTTGCTGAGACAGGGAAGTCAGTCTGAACTTTATTTAATATTTATTTCAATACTCGATTTACTCCTGCAACAACAAATTGGCTTCGTTGCCGGGGAAGCAATCATTCGCGCCTTAGGTAGTCAGTTCTCACTGTTTCTTTGAGTTACTTTTCAGGTGTATGCGTCGTTCTGGTCAAACACCTGAGTTTGACAGCTTAGACGAACCGGAGCGCTACCTACACATCCACTCTAAACTCAAAAGGATCATGGCGGTCGCTGAGACACAGGAACAGCTGGTCGCTAGGCTTACCAGGGAACTAGCCGCAAGGGATGCTGCTATCGCCGCTAAAGATGCTGCTATCGCCGCTGAGAGAGCAGCAGGGGAACAAGCACAGGCTGAGCTTGCCCAATATCCAACCACGGCAGAGGACTACATGCACCCAACTCTCGTCGTGCCTGAATCGGCGATTCTAATCCCTGATAACTCTTTTGAAATTCGCACTCAGTTTCTTATAGAGCTTAAAAATAATGCCTTTTATGGTAGATTTAATGAGTGTCCTCTTGAGCATATTATAAACTTTTCTGACATGTGCCGTACTATTGCTGAAGGTACAACTCTGGAATATGTCAAGATGAAATCTTTCCGCTGGTCTCTCGCTAGGCCTGCACTGAAATGGCTGGAAGGACTTAAAGCAAAATCACTCACAACCTGGGCCCAAGTAGAGCAAGAGTTTCTGAACAAATTCTTCCCACCTACCAAAACAGCACATCTCCGCCAGAGAATCACCGCCTTCAAACAGAAGCAAGGGGAACCGCTGGCAAAAGCATGGGAGCGCTACAAGGAACTTCTGCGATCTTGCCCTACTCATGGACAGCCACCCTACGTCATTTAGGAGATCTTCTTCAACTCTCTAGATCAAGTCACAAAGGACAGAATCAACCACTATACTCGCTATGAGTATCTGACAATGCTGCCAAGTGACGCATGGGGTGTGCTTGAGAAGCTAACTAACTACGACAACAAGTATGGGTCTACTGCAACCTATGAAGAGAACCCATACGCCAGGCCAGCACCATCCATGCCCCTATATGAGCCACCTAAAGAGATTGATCCTGATGTTAGGGAGCAATACTACAGAGACCAGAATAAGAAGCTCATCAAGCAAGTAAAGTATCTCTCTGTCAACCAGCCTTGCATAGAATGCGGATCGCAAAGGCACACCACTCCTGAGTGCCCACACACAGAGCAAGTCAGGCTGGCAGAGCACCATGAGGATGCAGCTTACGCAGGGGGTCCAAATCGCTACATGGGGGACCAAAGGTTTCAGCAACCACAATGGAACCAAGGTGTCCCTAGGAATCCCCCGCCCTACAGAGCTCCAGGACATCCGGAAAGGGAGCAGAAAAAGGATGATATACAGGCAGTCCTGGAGGAAATACGGAGAAACCACTCAGAAACTAGGCAATCTTTCAACTCCGTCTATACTCAAATGCAAGGTGTCAACTCTAGGCTTGGGGAAATTGATATCTGGCGGAAATCAGTTGATACACAGATTGGTCAGCTAGCAGCAGGAATCCCCAGACAATCAGGGTCACTCCCTGGATCTTCAGAACCAAATCCTAAGGGAAAGACTGGACACATCGCTGCTATAAAACTCAGAAGCGGCCATCAACTGCAAGAGCCAGAGGTTGGAAAGTAGCAGAACGACGAGGAACAACAAGTCGATCTCGACAAAGCCGTGGTCGACCTCGACAAGAGCCTTGTCGAACTCGAGGAGACACTTCCAGAATCTTCGTCTGCACCACACAACAACTCGACTGGGCCCAATCTGGTCGATGTCGACAAAGGCCTTGTCGATGTCGAGGAGCCCCTGGTCGACATAGAGAAGTCTACAACATCTCCGACGTCTGCTCTGGCTCCGAATCAGAAAAAGAAGTTGCCTTTCCCCACAAAATCTCTAAAGGACCCGGCAGAGAAAAAGTTTCAGCGCTTCATCAAGATGCTTCAGAATCTCAACGTCACCATCCCCTTCACAGAAGCTCTCAATGAAATGCCATCTTATGTCAAGTTCCTGAAGGAGATTTTGAGCAAAAAGCGATCGATGGCTGAAATCACAGAGGAGTGCAGCCATCCGGACATATTGGAGAAGAGGTCGGATCCAGGTAAGTTTGCCATAACTATTGGATTTGGTCCATACAAAATTAATGCCCCATGTGATCTTGGAGCTAATGTGAGTATAATGTCTTTAACAATTTGGTCCAAGATTAAGATATGTGCCTTGGAGCCTGTGGATGCTAGACTTTACATGGCCAACAACACGGTGGTCATCCCCACAGGCATGGTGGAAAATGTCCTAGTACAAGTAGGTAAATTCTTCGTCCTTGCTGATTTCTTAATAGTTGATATGCAAGAAGATCCTGCTTGTCCAATTATCTTAGGAAGACCATTCTTGGCGACGGTGGATGCCAACATAAGCGTAAGGAAAGGAGTGCTCACCTTCAACATCAGCGATGAGGTAATTGAGTATTCCTTTAATAAAACTGAAAGGCATACAGGTCCAATGGAAGAGGTCAAATCTATCTCAGCTGGCTATATCACCTGCGGGGAACCCAAGGTCAGAAATATGACCCCTGAGGAGCTGGAAAAGAGGGACATGGAAGCCCAGGTGGAGGAGATCATGGCAATCCTCAAGGAGAACACAGAGAATCCAATCGACACGGACCAAGGTAAGTCGTTGTGGATTCATTATTTTTCGGATGCCTTGACAGGGACTAAGTATGGGGTCAAGATCGACCAAGGTTCCTCGACATCGAGTAGAGCCCTAGTCGATCTCGACCAGACCAAGGAGCCTCCACCGACACCAGCGTCGTCGAGCAGCAAACCAGAGGAGCCACCCTACTCGACCTCGAGTAGACTTGTCGAAGTCGACCACCAGTGCCCTAGCTCGATTCCATCCTCCTCGACACAGAAGCCGCCCGACGAACCAGCCTCGTCGATCTCGACTAAGCTTGTCGAGATCGACCACCACCCGGCGCCACCAGAGCCTGCTTCATCGGCGCTGCAGCAACCAGGAGGAGAGCCCTCGTCGATCTCGACTAAGCTTGTCGAGATCGACCACCACTCGGAGAGCCCAGCCCCGACTTCCTCGATGAGCAAACCACCAGGAGCGGAGTCCTTGTCGAGGTTGACCAGACTTGTCGAGGTCGACAAGCCTTGTTCTTCCTCGACTTCTGAATCTTCGACCAGACCACCACCAGGACCAGCAGTCTTGTCGAGATCGACTAGCCCTAGTCGAGATCGACCAAACACAGTGGTTCCCGATTCCGTCTCTGCGAAGGTAAGCCAAGGTATGGATCTGTCTTCTCCTATTTCCATTAAAGATTTATCTATACATGGGAGAGGTCTACCTTGGTATGTGCGATTGTGTAGGATATCCAATGATGAGCCTAAGGAATATGAAGTTGGAGACAAGCTCTATGTCTCTAAATCAAAGGATCATTGGTTTACCAACAAATTCAACAAGAAGCGGATGGGACCTTTCGTGGTGAACAAGATCCATTCTGGAGGATTACAGCTGATGGACAAGAATGGAGTCTTATTTGAGGCCCAAGCTACATGGGCTCTGCAAATGCCACCTTGAGCATTAATGGAAAGTCGGCCTAGCGACTATAAAATCTAGAGCATGTACATAGACTTTTTAGGACATTTCAGACTTTGTTTTTTTATTTTGGTTTTGAACACTTTTAGTTTTGCTATTATGGGTATATGTCTTCTACTTTTCAGGTCCATGGATGGAACCAAGCTACATTAAAACTCGGCCAGGAGGTGCTCCATTCGAAATTTTGAGGCTCTGCACACCTGTCTTGTGAGTTTCTTTTTTTACCCTTACCTTGTTTTTTTTATACAGTGAGGACACTGTAATGTTTAAGTATGGGGTGGGGGAAGGGCTTACTTTATGCATATTTGATTCATTTGACATGACTTGTGCATTATTTCTTGGAATTGCTACATGGCTATTTTGGAATGCATTATTGATTTATGTGCTTATATATGCATGTTTTCCAAAAAAAGTTTAAGAAAAATGACCCCCATTTGAAAATTTTGAATAATGTCATGGAAGCTTTATATTGGACTCGACAATGCAAAATTGGATTCATTAGAGATATAGCATGAAATTGCCTAGTAAAGGGAAGTCACAATGAAGTGCATTATTTTCTTGAAAACCATGAAAGGAGGTAAAATTTGAAGTTGCTTTTGACATGTTGCATGATAAGATGATGGAGGACTTTATATTTCCATATAATGCTCATATGTTTATATTCCTAGCCTTACCTATGCTTACGCATCACAAAAGCCATAATATGCCTTATTTCATATATTGCTCCACATGATCTAAAAAAATTGCCATTCTTTACCTTATCCGGGGATTATGTTGATAATGATGTTACATTATGGAGATGTTATATGGTGTTTGTGTGATAATTATCATTATTGAAGTTTGGCGGGAAATTATTTGAAATATATGGAAAATTTAATGAGTGAAAGAAAATCCAATCACCTCAGGAGATAAAGGTAGATTGACCCTGCTCTCTGAGATAATAGTTTGGAGAGATGGGACACATTGTGAGGAGTCCAAAGCACTAAGTATCCGGGGTCATTCATGACACCCATGTTTGCGACTCGTGAGAAGGCAGTGCTAAGGTCAGAGAGGTAAAAGCATTATTATTGAGAAAAAGCATTATGAAAGGTGATGAATCTTATGGAGAAGGAATGTGGAAATTCAAATTGGAAAGTACTCCATTTCCCCAGATCATTAGCACCACATTGCCAAAATTTGCCCACCTTTAGCCTTTTACCAATCTACTCCATCATGAGCTTAAATTAAAGTCTTCTTGATTATAAATGCTTTGTCACGAATGAATTATTTTTGCATAACCCTCCTTTTGTGAGTTGATATTGCTTTTACATATTTGCACGTGCATGAATCTGTGACACTAGTACCTTTTCGAGGATGGTAATTGATTGCAGGGACATATAAGAATGAATCTAAGGTGTTGAGAGTTTGAATTCTTCCCCTGAATGACAAATAAAAGTATTGCTTGAGGACAAGCAAGCTTAAGTATGGGGTGTTTGTTGTGAGCTGAATCTGCCATGTTTTACAGTAACTTTTATATCGATTTCTGTATACATTGCATTCATTTGGGTTAGAACAGTACAGAATCTATGTAGTTTATGTTTATTTGCCAAATTATGGAATCTACACCAGTTTTTGTTTAATTTGCAAAAATCGAGGCATTTTACAGCAATTCTACAGAAGGTCGGAAAAGCTCGGAAAACCACTACAGAAGTCCAAGGTCAAAGCAGCGGAACCAGTCTGAGAGTCAAGGCTACTCGATCTCGAGTAGGCCTTACTCGACATAGACGAGCCTGTCCGAGCAACCTTGGTCGAGCAGAGCCTGATCGAGCAAGCCAGACCAGCCTGGCTCCGGACCCTACTCGATCTCGAGGACCACTAGTCGAGATCGACGAAGCCCAGACACCACACCCGGAGTCGACAAGGAGAGAAGCCGAGGACGGAGCCGAGGACGACCAGGCGGCACTCGCTGCCAGCGACTCGACTCGCTGCAGCGGACCGCTCGCTGCCGCGGAAAAACTCGCTGCCAGCGGAAGAGGCAACTCGCGGAAGCGGAAAGGAAGGACACCGCTCTAGTCGATCTCGAGGACCCTTTGTCGAGGTCGACGAGCGCCTGAGTCCAGATCCGGAGTCCATCGAGTAGAGCAATCCGAGGAGACCTAGTCGATGATCAGTCCTACTCGACATCAATAAGAGCTTGTCGAGGTCGACGAGATCCAGTGAGCCAAGTCCGAGCACATCGAGCAGATCTAGCCGAGGAAGTCCAGTCGATGAACCAGCCTACTCGAGGTCGACGAGCCGTGGTCGAGGTCGAGTAGAGCCGTTTCCAGAAACTTCTTGACGAGACCTGTCCGAGTAGAATTGAGATTCCTTGGGCGCAAAGGAGTCGATTCGGCCGAAATTCTATCCGATTCCATCAAGTTCTATCATCAAGGAGACAACATCTATCAACATCATGAAGACTTACCCTATTTAGTTTTATCTTTTTCTTTTAGATTTATTTCCATAAGTCAATTTATTTATCCTTTCAAGTTTTAGATATAATTTTATATAGAGATAGATATCTTCTTTCCTAGAATAGCTAGGGAATGAAGCCTATAAATAAGGCCCTAGGGGGCTCAGTTTTATTCATTCCGGATCACATTCCAATTCACACACAATTAAGTAGTTCCACAGATAGAGTTTAGGAGTTCTAAGGTTTTTAGGGTTTTGGCTTTCAGCGAAAGTTGATTGTCGGGATTGTAAAGGCTTTGAATTTAGTTTTAATGCAAGTTTTTCTTTTCATTCAATGTTTGTTATTGCGATGAGGCGTGAGTAGTCCACCCACTTCTGGGGCTGGGGTGAGCCCGACGGTGGCCATGTGAGGCGATGCGATAAAGGTCAGATTTTGTTATGCAATTCATCTTCTATCCCTATGAGCATGATTCTTTTGCGAGAGTTGAAGGTGATCCTTGTTTGTGTTATTGAAGCGAAAGTGATCTTAATGCAACTTGGATTAATTATGTGAAAAGGGTTAGTAACAATTAGGGTTTATGCGAAAGCCTCTATATGCCTATTTGTTAATGATGAAAGTTATTTGATGGAAAGCATGATCTTTTATGCCTTTATGTGTTACTTTGCATGGTTATCGTTGTGGTGTTGATACCCTGGCCTTGGAAGTCTTTTAATATATTGAGTTTATTTTCATCAAAAATCTGAGTTTAAGTTTCGATTATGCAATTTATACTTTCTGTCTTTCTTGTCGACATAGAGTAATGCTTTGTCGAGATCGAGTAAGCTGTGGTCGATCTCGAGTAGGACTGGTCTAGGTCGAGTTGGCTTTCTTCTGTTTTCGTCGATTTTCACTTTCTGTTGTTCACTGTCTTGTCGATCTCGAGGAGCTGTTGTCGAGATCGAGTACGCCTTTGCCTTTGCTTTTCGTTTTTGCTTTGCTTTGCTTTATTTCTTGCTTTGTTCTTTGCTTTTGTTTTAGTTGCCCTTGCTGGGTTTATTTGTTTCTTTCCTTTCTATGTTTCTGTCTTTCTGCCGCTTCTGTGAGAATTTACAGCTACCTGAGAACTGCTGACGTGCTTCCTCGTGGATTCGATCCTGACTATTCTCTTACTACAACGGGATGAAGTCTTGTATTTATTTGCTGAGACAGGGAAGTCAGTCTGAACTTTATTTCATATTTATTTCAATACTCGATTTACTCCTGCAACAACACCTACAGACGAACAACCGAAATCACAAAAATCAATCCACTTTCATCTATTTCAATTACAATTTCTATTAATCATTTGGAACACACAACATATAAACCAACATCAATCAACAAAACACAAAAATCAATCAATTTCATCCGCTTGAATGCATATTTTTGAAAACCCTAAACCCATTAATTTCAATCGTATATACGCAAACAAAAAAAAAACAATCTAAATGTTAAATCTTAACTTGTGATTGATAGGTTGGCTAAAAACTTGAACAAATTTACCAAAATTAGTTGAAATTCCTTCAAAATTTTACATGAACTAGTGGTCATTGGTCAATAGTAATGAGTGAGGGATGCGAGGAAAGATGTATAAGATTATTTTTAAGGAGTATTAGGTTGTAAATTTTTTTTTTTTTAGAAGTGAAAAGGAATTGTTGTAGTATAATTGATGTTTTGCATGAATATACCAATTCATGGACCACTTTGCAAAAATAACCTGGACCCAAAAAATTGGCAAAAGAATGACAGAATGTCATTCTTGCAAATTAAGGGGAACAGGTTGCCGGTTACACAATGGAAAAACTGGGAAAAGCTGAGAAATAATTGGACACGTGTCGAATGGAAAGAGTGTGGGAGGTTAATATTTTGGCCAAAAATAAAATAAAAAAAGGAATGGTTGCAGAGAGTGACAGTGACTCTATGAGAGAGGGTGGAGAGAGGGTGTGGAAGGTTGGAATGACCAACATTAAATGCTAGGAGAGAGAGGGTTACCTTTTCACAAAAACAGCTACCGCCAAGGCAAAATGGAGGGAAAACACATGGGGATTTTATCGGTTTTCAGAGGGAGTATAAAAGGAGATGGGGGAGCTCGCTAGGTGGACCAAAAAGTGCAAAACATCTGATTCTTCCTCATGGCTGCCATTAACGTCTAGTTGGAAGGATAAAACCCAGAAATTTAGTTACTAGCCAGGAAAAGGGAAATCCTAATCATCAACCGAAGATATGTAGCCATAGACAGGGATACACGTGTCAATTACAAAATCCATCCATCAACGAATATGGGTAAGTATGGTTTTTGTTTTGTATTCACAGTAATGGATTTTTCCCATCCTTCCCTTACCTCTAACCGATACTGAGAGGACCATCTTAACCTCATTATTTCGCAGGAGAGAAAGGGGTGGTATTACTTACTCTCGTTTGCAATGGTCGATGGGAGCATCTCAGAGGAGGATGGGTGTATCATGGTCAAAACGCCCACAAAATAATGCTCATAGAGGAGACCATGTCATTTGGGTCTGTCAAGAGCAAGATAATGGAGAAGCTCGCGGTTGACCCGAGGTGCTATGAGTTGGAGTTGAAATATCTACTCGATACGAAGATGGAGGGATGTTATCCGATTCAACTGGATGCTTTCAAGTACTGCAACTCAAGGGGTGGCGATGGCACATGGCCCCTTCCTTTGTACGCTTCGGTGAACGAAGGTGGAAGCTAACATGGAAGTCGCTCCATGGTTGGGAACATGGAACAACGCAGCAAATCATTAGACGGATACATCACAATACTCGTGGTGGAAGAGGGTGGTTGGGTTGATATGACCGTCGATGGGTCCATTTCCCATCTTCATCTGAATTCGGAGAACGGCTCGGATAACATCATTGATGGAAAGGAAAAAACTTTATCTGGCAAGGAAATTCAGACAACTGGCAAGGTTATCGAGATAGCTAGGACAGAACCAACAACCGTCACTCCGGAGACGAGAGGTCAACTGCTGGACATGGACCGGGGGAAACAAATCGTATGTCTGAGTAGTGATGAGGAGGACCTCTCATTCCCACCTTTGACTCCCTGCTCCACCTTCCTCACCAGTGCCCCATCAAGACTCTCGTGTGTGGCTTCGTAACATACCTTACCCCACGAGTAGTCGAAGAATCGGTCGAGGTCTTGCACGAGGGCGACCACCCACCCTTTCACTGCCCTGCCCACATCCCCTGGCAGCAGGATGCACTCTACAATGATGAGAAGTGCAAGCTTCAACCTCTTCCTCTCACTCCTCTCTTTCTCCTTTGCGACCTCCCAAATGACGGGAAGGTCGGACACCTTGACCCTTTCCCTTCCAAAGAAGCTCTGAGTTGCGCCTTTGTGATCCTCCGCCTGAAATGCCCGATTCATTCCACCACATTTGAGGCCGGTGACGAGGCAAAACTCCTTGATGGAGAACCGGAGGAGTCGCCCCTGGATCTCATACCATGTCTCACATTTCTTTAGTGTCTTGAGCTGCCTCTCTAGGAAGTAATGGATCAGGGCTGAGCAATAGGGCACATTGGATCCGATCTTGGCAATGCCGCCGAGTCTGCTGTCCTTGAGCATTTTCCAATCAGCTGCAGATACCCCATCATCCATTTCCGTCAGTACACCCATCTTCGAGAACTGGTTGGACCTCCCTCTAAAATATTTCGACGGAGGAAGGGCAAGAGTCACCTACACAAATATAATAAGAGAGTAACGATGTTCACATCACGAACACAGAAAAATAACGCCCCTAATCTGCTGGCTCGTAAGATATTACAGCTGATACCTTCTTGCTCGAAGGCGTCGCGACCTTTTTTCCTTTCCCTTTTGCCATTGTGTCTTTAATCTGTCATTCAGATAACACTAATTTCAGCAATAATCCTAGCCAGTACATACAAATGCATAGCCAGTGAAAATATTTATTCTGCCAGACATTTTAACATTTTGCACATGACAACACCACACAATTGCTTGGAAAAACCATCAACAACTGACAACACCATACAAATGACAACACCACAAGAGGTCTTTGAAAAATCATCTACAATTGACAACACCACAACATTGGTTTCAAGATCTATGTTTTTGTTATTCAATAAACAAGAGTTACGAAACTCAAAAAACTTCATATCCATATGTTGTTTTTTAGGTTCAATTCGTACAGATTTCACCATTGATTTCATTTTATGCTACAAAATGCTACTAGTTTCCCTTAATTCCCCAAATCAAACCCTACCCAGATTTTCCTATACCTAGCCATTCAATTGTTTCCCATATCCACAAGAAGGACCCCGTTCGCCATTGACGAGTTATCCCATTCCCAATTTCATTGTTTCATTACGGTTGTCTAACCTTTTATACCCTTTTTCGACCTTCAATTTCATCCCTAAACTATCATCAATGGCAACTCTCCACCCCTATCCCCAAACCGCCGACCGACCACACTTATAGTTAGGGTTTCATGTTCCCATGTTTCGAACCCCATTCACCCAATTCTTCCAACCGGCCCGAAATTGATTTTACATGCATTGAAACCCCCTAACTACCATTAAAGGAGAAAGCTTTGAGATAGAGGACGGGGGATTACCTCTCTTCAATGGCGGAATCGCCACTAGGGGTGTTCTCTGTCTCCAATCTCGGGTCGTCCCTCACTTCCCCTCTCGCTCTGGGTTCCGGCGTCGCAGCAAGCAGCACCTCTCTCTCTCTCTCTCTCTCTCTCTCTCTCTCTCTTTCAGTTCTGGCGTCGTCCCTCACTTCCCCTCAAGGTTTTCCTTCCAACCTTTGTCAATGGCGATTTTCCCCTTTGAATTCCTACGGGTTTGAGAAGTTGTGATTGTGACTGAAGACGTTGATGTGATGTCTTCTTTCTTCACTTTTTCTCTTTCCAATTTTCAACCGTATTGTAACCTGTTGCAACATGTATGGACAACCAGTTATTTTTGCAAATACATGGACGAAGTTGACATTCTTGCCATTTGGGCCCGGGGGATTATTTTTGCAATAGCCCATTGAAAGGGGTATATCCACTGCCATTTTCTCTAGTATAATTTTATAAAATAACATCATAGTAATTTTATAATCTTGCTAATAGTCCCGACGTTGAAGGAACAAAAATGAGGATATCAAGCCGGTGAACCGTACAATAAACTCATGGCCAAACAAAAAAAATGGAAATAGAAAACCCTCTTTTTTCTGAAAAGAACGCGCCGACGCGTGAAACACTACCTCCCCCAAATCCCCAACCCAGAAACCCTAGATCCAGAAAAATCGACGAAAACTCGAGTGCATTCACTGGGAATTTCACTGCGGAAGTGACATCCAAGCCTTCAATCAACCAAAACAACCATTGTTTATTCAAATCAAAGGCTTTAGCCTTCGGGATCTGGCATAAAATCTGGAAAACAGGATGGGGTGGAGTGTGGTGTGGAATTGGGGCTTCCTCTGGCTTCCCTCTCTCCCAATTTCATCGACGGGTAGCCTCGACAACAATCATTGCTTTCTCAAGAAATCAATCTTCTAATGGCTCCTTCTCTAGAGGTCGGATGCGATGGGACGAGGCCTCTGACCGGCGTGGACTTCTGTGGCCTCGCAAGCTTGGTATTCCGGATCTGGGCTTCGAGATCTGCCTTCGCCATCACCACCTACTACATCAGATGGTTCCCCAGGATTTTGCCATCGCCTCTGGCAGGTATGGCTCTAATAACCCCTCTCTTTTGGATTTCCAGTTGCCTTCTGGAATATGTGTGAACTCTCTCAATTACTCTCTCTCTTGCATCCTCTATTTAAGCTTCCATGCTCTAACATTAAATGTCCACACAACTGCTTCCTTTTTCCTGCTCTTCTCTGCTACAAACATTCCTTTCTCTGCTCGATCTGAATTCCACTGTCTGTTTTTAAGCTTACTTTGTCTTGCTACAACGGAGTCAAACAAAACCGATAAAGGGAAGGGGATTCTCTTAGAGGATCCACCGACACCCATTAAAAACAAAACCAAAGGGAAGGGGGTCCTCTCCGAGGAACCACCGACACCCAAAAAAAACCCACAAGAAACCAAAAGTTCCTAAGCCACTGAAAAGTGACAAAGGAAAAGAAAAGCTGGACTTAAGCTCTTTCTTCACCCAATTACAACAGTTCCAACCACAATACCGTTTTCCAACCAAAGCCAGGCTCTATGGGAGAGCTTTTGGTGCTCCCATAGATTTCAAGAAACTTGAATCCAAACTCAATTTCGACTGGAAGGGTCTTTCTGGTGATCTCCAAATTGTTGAGCTTCCAAACCATTGGTTGGAGGTAAGGTTTACTGACCCAACTGATCTTCTTATTATCTGGGAAGCAAGACCTTTTCATGTCTATGGCCAACTCATTATTTTGAGGATTTGGTCAGATGCCTTTGATCCAATAACTGAAAACTCCTCTACCATTGATATGTGGGTAAGAATCACCTCAATTCCTTATGCATACAAAAAGCCTGGAGCCTTAGCCCTTATCATAGAAAAAAACAAATTTGGTACCCTAATCAAAACTGACCAAACTGTGGATCCCAGTGCTAGATATGCTAGGCTTTGTATTAACCTGGATCTTGCCTTACCTATGTCTAACATAATCCTAATTCCTGTCAACCCACTTGAGGTGTCTGCCCATGTCATATGGTTTGAAGAATTCCCTGAGGGTTGTGGCAATTTTGGGGGTCAAGACCACATTTTTAACCACTGCCCTAACTTTATCCCTAAACCAAAAAAATTTCAAGTTACAATAAAAAAGCCAAACAACATGATCCCCAAACCTGTTATGGGAGATGCCTGGGCTACCATTGGGAAAAAAGGAAAAGTTCTAAAGCTTCCTAACCCCATCCATGCATTTGGTAACAAACCCTACTTATCTGGTAGAGGGGGTGTGGCCATTGCTTTTGAGACCATTTCAAATTCTTCAAACTCATCCATTGGTTCTAAGTCCCCAACTGACACAAGCACCCTCCCTAACACCCCAGCTCACACCACACCTTCTGTATTGCCTACTGCTGCTGTGTTGCCTGGTCCAGGAATCACTCCCTCCACGGCTGGCCTTACTGGTAACCCTGCAGGTTGGATACCTGTAGCTGGTTTCAGTGTTGGCCCTGGGGGGTTGACATTCCTGGTCCCTCTGCCTCTGGCATACTCACTACTGAACCTATTGAGATTTCTGACTATGAGAATAACAAAACCTCTGATGATGATCCTATGGATGCTGTCTTTCCTCTCCTTAACCCACAAGACTTCAATGAGATTGGAGCCGAAGTAAACTCAGAAATCCTTCCTTGTCTCCTCTATGAATATGAAGAGGATGACCTGCTTGGTGGAGATTATGATGAGGGGCACTATTTGCTGGATGAACCCATGACTGATCACCATGTTGATCTGATCTCTGAGCCTTCTTTTCACTCTCTTCAATCCAACACTTCCCTGATGAAGATGCTCACCACCTCTGAAGCTCCACTAAAGGATTCCTCTACTTCAGGCTCTCTCAAAAGGAAGGCTGTGGGTGGGGATGATGACACGGCTAGCTCCATCCTGAAGAGGGGCAAAAACATTGAGTGATCAATGAATTACAAGCTTTTGCCAAACAATGGGTTACCAAGACCTGACCTAGGGGTCTGCTGTGATGATCTCAGTCTATCTCCATCACCTTTTGAGAATAATCCACTAACTTTTGCAAAGAACTCAAGTCCTATTTTTTTGGCAAAATCTTGATTTGTACTTTGGCCAACCTAGAGCCACTTTGTATTTGGTTATTTTCAAATTATCTATCCTTGTAAGCTGTTGGTTTGGGATCTCTTGGGCCCTCATGTTCCTTTCTCAAGTTGATCCTAATGCTTGTACTCAGCCCCTGTTAATGAATCAAAATCTATATTATGATATTCTAGACTATCTTAACATGTTTATTTGGTTTATCTCTAACCAGATCTCAACCATATTACTCATAAATTGCCATCAAATTCTTAATTATTTGACACTTGCAGGATACCATCAATGCACTGCCACCCTTACCTTAAACCTGAACTCTCCTAAACATGGAGCCTGGCACCTTAACCTTGATAAGTCCTTACAAACCTTTCATGTTGAAAAACAAAAACCACACTCTAGCTATCCTAAATCTAACTGTAACAATAAGTATAGTAACTTAACATTAGAATCTTCCTTACTTCTGCCTAAAATTAGTTTACAAACTCATAATTACCTAAATTATAAAATATATAACTTAGATCTCCTATATGCCATAAAACAAAAACATTCTATTAAGCACCAGCTTTACCTTTACCTATATAATATATCTCCTACTATATCTTGGCATCTATCTAGCTATCTCTACTTATGCTTTTTTAGCTGCCAGATACAAAGCAACAACTGCACCAGGAGTTATGATCATAGATATAGTGATGCACATCACTTTGAATTTTACTCTCTCTGGATAATGTGCTCAGCCAGCTACCTTAAAATTCCATTACTAGATTACTTTCTTGTTAATTCTCTATATCTCTCCTGCTGCTATCCAATTATTCTTTGCAATAAACTGCATCAATACACTGAATATATTGGCAACAACAAAACAACTCTGAATAACCATATATGCAAAAGTAGCATTAATCATATTCTTCTTCCTTTATCTATGAACATTGAGTTAGAATATGAACTTCATTATTATTTAATGACCTTCTTAGTGATAAATCAAAATATATATCATGAATTACTCTACTATCTAAATTGGTGTTTATGGTTATGTCCAATCCTCATCACTACTACATTTGCTTGCATATCATCACTAATTATAAACCATTACCCTTATCATGAACAAAGGTTTTACAAGAGCATGGGTTCAATGTTTCTTACTATTAGAATCTCTAATTTAATTCTATCAAGACTGTCACAAAACCATAACAAACTCACCACTGGCCTCAATCAAAACTGTAATGCTGCATTTGATTTTGAAATAATTCACTACTTGAAATTGTGCTTTGATATTCACCATATAAATCTATTACTTAGATACTTTGTTGATAGCTCTCTGAATCACTCCTTCTGCATTTCTAGAACAATAACTCAGTGCAAGGATACATTCTCTTTACTTAAAACTTGCTTTGTCAAGTTAACACATTACCCTAACCTGCATCACTACTCTATATCTGTTATCACATTTCATCCATGTTTGATTTCTTTTAAATATGAATGTATTATTAATCATATCACTCTACACTTATTTATGAATCAATATATACATCCTGAACTGCTCTACTATCTAATGCATTACCTTAAACTGCAGCATCATTCTATAAATGCCATCACCAACCAACCATATCTATGTAATCACATTTATAAATACATTACTTATCAATTTTATTTATCCTTGTCTATGAATCAAAAGCTATATCACAAAATTCTCTGCTATCCAAAAACGTCTCTATGGTACTTTGCTAACCAAATTTCTCCTTTATCTCTTATATTGTCATTATGGTTCATTATTGCTTGCACTCAGCCCCTGTTAATGAATCAAAATCTATATTATGATATTCTAGACTATCTTAACATGTTTTTTTGGTTTATCTCTAACCAGATCTCAACCATATTGCTCATAAATTGCCATCAAATTCTTAATTATTTGACACTAGTAGGCTACCATCAATGCACTGCCACCCTTACCTTAAACCTGAACTCTCCTAAACATGGAGCCTGGCACCTTAACCTTGACGAGTCCTTTCAAACCTTTCATGTTGAAAAACAAAAACCACACTCTAGCTATCCTAAATCTAACTGTCATAATAAGTATAGTAACTTAACATTAGAATCTTCCTTATTTCTGCCTAAAATTAGTTTACAAACTCACAATTACCTAAATTATAAAATATATAACTTAGATCTCCTATATGCCATAAAACAAAAACATTCTATTAAGCACCAGCTTTACCTTTACCTATATAATATATCTCCTACTATATCTTGGCATCTATCTAGCTATCTCTACTTGTGCTTTTTTAGCTGCCAGATACAAAGCAATAACTGCACCAGGAGTTATGATCAAAGATATAGTGCTGCACATCATTTTGAATTTAACTCTCTCTGGATAATGTGCTCAGCCAGCTACCTTAAAATTCCATTACTAGATTACTTTCTTGTTAATTATCTATATCTCTCTTGCTGCTATCCAATCATTCTTTGCCATAAACTGCACCAATACACTGAATATATTGACAACAACAAAACAATTCTGAATAACCATATATGCAAAAGTAGCATTAATCATATTCTTCTTCCTTTATCTATGAACATTGAGTTAGAATATGAACTTCATTATTATTTAATGACCTTCGTAGTGATAAATCAAAATATATACCATGAATTACTCTACTATCTAAATTGGTGTTTATGGCTATTTCCAATCCTCTTCACTACTACATCTGCTTGCATATCATCACTAATTATAAACCATTACCCTTATCATGAACAATGGTTTTACAAGAGCATGGATTCAATGCTTCTTACTATTAGAATCTCTAATTTAATTCAATCAAGACTGTCACAGAACCATAACAAACTCACCACTGGCCCCAATCAAAACTGTAATGCTGCATTTGATTTTGAAATCATTCACTACCTGAAATTGTGCTTTGATATTCACCATATAAATCTATTACTTAGATACTTTGTTGATAGCTCTCTGAATCCCTCTTTCTGCATTTCTAGAACAATAACTCAGTGCAGGGATACATTCCTTTTACTTAAAACTTACTTTGTCAAGTTAACACATTACCCTAACCTACATCACTACTCTATATCTATTATCACATTTCATCCATGTTTGAATTCTTTTAAATATGAATGTATTATTAATAATATCACTCTACACTTATTTATGAACCAATATATACATCCTGAACTCCTCTACTATCTAAACTGCTTTTCATGGGGATTTGCAAATCAGATTTCAAATTCATTACTTAGAAGAATGCCACATATTTGGCATCACTCGAATTCTGTACACCACCACCACTACACCATCACTGCACAACCTCTGAATCCCTCCTTATGGTTCTTTGCTATTCAGCTGCCACTCTTAACATTCATTAGAATGCCATAAAATCGGTACTACACAGCCTTTGTATCCCTCCTTCTCAGCATTACATGCTGTGGGCTTTGGGATCTCAGAGGTCACCTCTTGTTTTACCATTATACTCCTGCATCTTCTGATATCATAACTCCAACCATAAAAACAAAACCCATGTGATGATCACTCGCAAAACCCATGTGATGACCACTCGGCTTGGTTGTGCATAATTTTGCAATTATCCCAATCAGGAGTGTCAAAAAACTACAAATGCTCAACCTATGCTTTAAACAACTACTATAGTGATGTATCAAATTATGATTTGAATTGCTACCTGAATAGGTGCATTGTTATCTACCTTAGAGACTTCTTGCTAAAATGCTCTGTTGCACATTCTCTGGTAATTTATTATTGTTGTCTTGGATCCTCATTTCAGTGCAGGTCTATACTCTATCTACTAGCTACTTGCTCAACTATGATAATGCATTACCTTAAACTGCAGCATCATTCTATAAATGCCATCACCAACCAACCATATCTATGCAATCACATTTATAAATACATTACTTATCAATTTTATTTATCCTTGTCTATAAATCAAAAGCTATATCACAAAATTCTCTGCTATCCAAAAACGTCTCTATGGTACTTTGCTAACCAACTTTCTCCTTTATCTCTTATATTGTCATCATGGTTCATTATTGCTTGCTCCCTATCTGCCTCTTACTGTTGCTTACAAACTCTATCTCAATGCACTTGCTATCTACTTATAACATGCTCTGCCAAATTACCACGTAACCTTAAACTAAACTTGAGCAAAAACTCTATTACTATTTACCTAACATATTTGTTTATCTTTATATATGAATATGCTATAAGTCATCAGACTAATCATGCTCGAGGGAGTCATTCCCTCGAGGAACAAAACTTTTTACACAATTTGCAGACTCGTCCTCAGCTTGGCTGGTCTCATGGCTCATGCCTTGTTGGCTTGGGGTTTCAAACGCAGGGAATACTCACACAAACGACCCCAACGGTTCTGCTCTTGATCCAGGCTATCTACATCAAAGACGGCTGCACCGATTCACTTCACAGCATGTGTGAGCGTCCTATTGCCATCTTCAAAGTTTTAGATGTTAATTGTACTAGGGAAGGATTACCGAATCTGGATTTTAAACAAAACTGCAAACCTGGACGCAACAAACGAAATAATCCTTACTGCTCTAATTCAGCAGGCTATGTGATGGATACTTATTTAGTAAACCATTATCGCACGTTTTATGTAAGAAACGATAATCAGTATCATTCAAAAGACTTTTATGGACTGTCAAGAATGATTATTTACTTAGAATTTCTCTTGAATACTAGTTATAATAATGACTCATGCCCAATCCAAAACCACTACTATGGTCTTGGGCTCCATCTGCATTATAGTGAAACCAATAAGCAAGATTTGCAGATTAACAACTATACAAATGAGACATCATCTCACACATACAGATTTAAACACAACCATAACAAAACTCCTTCGAATGGAGCTGCATTCAAAGTAGAGATCACACACATACTCGCAACGAAAGACGAAACAAACAACACAAACCATAAACAAATAAGAACCACATTGAAATAACGTTAGCAGAAAGAACGTTTGGACCCACATTGAAGCCACAACCAAAGCAGAACACATAAAAATCTTAATGCTGGCATAAACAAAATTAACAAACCCTCCACCAGACAATTGCTGGAAGAAACCGGGATTTGACAGAATGCATTTTATCCCTTCCAATGGCCTTGCGGGTGGCCTTTGTCTTCTTTGGAAAGAATCCCAATTCCACAATGAAACCTTCACAGTTAGAACATCGACAGACCGCATTATTCAAGCAGACTATATAAACACGGCTCTCAAAATTGATGTAGAAATTTTATTTGTTTATGCAACCCCTTATGCAAAGGAAAAAAACGACTTCTGGAACTCACTATCAGACTATATTCGCAACGCTAAGGATTCACTGATTATTATTGGAGACCTTAATGAAATTTTAGAACCTAGCGATAAGCAAGGGGGTAGGACCCCATCAGCTAATAGATTTGCAAGACTACAAGACGCCATCAGAAGTTTCAACCTGGTAGATTCCCCAACTACCGGGAACGATTACACTTGGAGAAAAAGTGAACATGGCATTGACAACATATTTGAAAAGCTAGACTGCGCTATGGTTAGCCACCCAATCCTAAAGCAATTCCCGAACCTCAGTACAAAGAACCATGCGTTTCTTAAGTCAGATCACGCACAGATCACTTTAGACCTCATGGATAACCGCATACCAAAATTGCAACCCTTCAAATTTGAAATGGCATGGACAACAAGATCGGACTACGAAACTGTAGTGCGATCAGCTTGGAGATTAGACACTCCTGGTTCGAAAATGTTCAAACTAACGAAAAAACTTCAAGAGGTCAAAAGAAAAAGCAAGGTCTGGAGCAAAGTAACATTCGGAAATGTTTTCCGCCAAATCAAGCAAATAGAAATAGATCTGCTAGAATCTCAAAATAAGCTTTGCAACGCTTACAACCAAAACCTAGATAACAAAATCAAAAGACTAACTTCAAAGCATACTTCCCTCCTCTCTTTCCAACAGAAATATTGGGGGCAAAGGGCGAAAAGAATGCACATAAAATCCATAGACACCAACACTAAATATTTTCATAAAATAGCAACAGGCAGACGAAATAGAAACATAATAAAGCACCTACAAACCACGGCGGGTATAACACTTACCAACGAAGAAGATATTAGAAACCTCATTAAGCACGATTTTAGCCAAAGATTTACGCAACAGGCAAGACAGCAGCCACAAAACAACCTACTCCACCATATAGAGAATGAAATCACAAATGAAGATAATGAATGGCTTACTCGCCAAGTCACGAACTCCGAAATTAAAAATGCAGTCTTCAGCTTAGCCAACGATAAATCACCAGGCCCAGATGGCTTCCCAGCTGGTTTCTTCAAAAAGTACTGGCATATCGTGGAACCATCTGTCATTAAAGCAGTTAAAAGTTTCTTTCTAAGTGGAAGGATCCTGAAACAAACAAACCATACGTTCATAGCACTAATCCCAAAGATAGATAACCCAACCACAACATCGCACTATAGACCTATTAGTCTCTGCACAACAACATATAAAATTATATCCAAAATTCTAGCTTCAAGACTCAAAAGGGTAATCCCCAAAGTAACCAATCCACTACAAAGCGCATTCTCTTCAGGCAGATCAATACAAGATAACATCCTAATCGCAAATGAAGTCTTCCACTCCTTCTCAAAGAAAAATGGAAAATCTGGTTGGATGGCTGTAAAACTTGATATGGAAAAAGCTTTCGATATGGTCGACTGGAATTTCTTAATCGCAATTATGTCAAAATTTGGGTTCTCGCCCAAATTCACTCTTTGGATCAAAGAATGCATAACCACTGTCACCTACTCGGTACTAGTAAATAATGAACCTACGGAAATTTTCTTTCCTGAAAGGGGAATATGTCAAGGGTGCCCGCTTTCACCTTATCTCTTCTTGATTATTTCGGAAATTCTGGCCCATGGGTTACAACATGAATCGGAAAAACCACATAGTCACCTAGGTATCAAACTGACGCGAGGAGGAACTAAAATCCCTTTCTTAGCCTTCGCGGATGATATCGTCATCTTTGCATCAGCAACCAAAACCGGCTGCGACCAAATTAACAAAATTCTAGCTGATTACTCTGCTATTTCAGGACAAAAGGTAAATAGGCATAAATCCCAATTCCAAGCATCAAAAAACGTTACAACCACACAAAAAAACCTAATTAGAAACGAGCTAGAAATAGCACACACCCCCAAGATGGGTACATACCTGGGCTGCCCCCTAATCGAAGGAAGAATGAAAAAGGAAGAATTTACGGAACTTCTAACAAACACCAAATCACAACTCCACAGATGGAAGGCGAATTGCCTCTCTCAAGCTGGACGTTGTACTCTAATCAAAACAACACTATCAGCCAAGCCTCTACACATAATGCAATGTTTTATGCTGCCAAAATCAGTCCATACGGAGCTTGATAGGATCAACCGAAACTTCCTCTGGAATAAGGGACCCAACCACAAGCCCCTCATCGGTTGGTTTGAGGTTTGCAAAACAAAGGAAAATGGAGGACTAGGACTGCGTAGCTCCGAGGATATGAATTCTGCACTTCAGATGAAATTACTGTGGAAACTACTAGCGGAACCAACTAGCCCTTGGGTCAAACTAATCAAAGAAAAATACATTAAAAACCAAAACATACTCACATATCAAAAGCAGGGTACCTGTTCCTGGCAATGGACTCAGTTAATAAAATTAATACCGTTGTTTAAACAAGGACTAAATTGGTCTATTGGAGACGGAGCCTCTATTAAGTTCTGGCAAGACCAATGGTTAGGCCAAACACCGATTAAATCAGCTATCTTAGGAAATCAACACATAGACGATACAATCAACATAAAATATTTTCTCAACGACGACAAAACTTGGAACCAAAATAAACTACATGCAGAATTACAAAACATAATTCCAAATAACCTAATTGAAATTATCAAAACGATACCAGTACCACAACACATCCATGTAGACAGACTTTATTGGAAATGGAGCAAGAATGGCTGGTTCAGCACCAAGTCTGCAATTGATATGATACACAATCACAAGAAGCACGAAACATCAAATACAAATTGGGTATGGGGACTTGATATCCCACCAAAAATAAAAACATTCCTATGGAAAATCCTGAAAAACGCAGTGCCCACCTCTGTCAGACTAGCTTCTCGACACCTTGGGATTCCGACAAACTGTCCTCACTGTGACTCATGCTATGAAGATCTGATCCATCTTCTTTGGAACTGTCCGATTACGAGGGAAACCCTAATTGCAAATAACCCGGGAACGTTTCGTAAAATAAATGGTTGCTTCAATGAAGATAAGCACTTGACCACTACTCTTTGTGAAATCAAAGATACGATAGGAACAAAAAGCTTTGAAGATCTCGCCTTTGCTTGGTGGGGTATCTGGTACTTCAGAAACAAAACACTTTTTGAAAATATAAACCCGGACATAAGACGCATATTATCTTTTATAAGGGAACAAAGATATGTCTGGAAGACTGCAAATTTAAACTGCCCGGACTACTGCAAGATTGACAAAAAAAACCCGCCAAGAGGGGAGAAACAAAGGCCAATATCAAAGAGAAAGAGAACCAAATGGGAACCTCCTCCAAATGGAACTCATAAACTAAATTTTGATGGTTCGCTTTCCACAGATGGTTTGGGCTCATTTGGATTTATCATTCGTGATTCCGAAGGATCCCCGATTTTCTCTAGTAATGGACCATCAGCAATCAAAACTGTCTGTGGCTGTGAAAGTTTGGGTCTCTGGAAGGGACTTCAGGCTGCGACAGAACTAAAAATAAGAAACCTTATTATTGAAGGAGACAACCTAACAATAATAAAAAGTATGAAAGGTATGGGGAAGCCTACTGGAGACTGTGAAATGATTGTCTCGGACAGTCTAGTCTCGCTGGGCTTTTTTGGTTCTGTTGAGATTCGTCATGTCTTCCGTGAGGCAAATTTGGTTGCTGATCGCTTGTCCCGTATCACACCATTCTTCTATGGAATCTGGACTCCTGATGACTCTCTGTTGCGTAGTCTCATCCGCAAGGATACTCTTGGCTGATAGAGCTCAGCTCTATGGTCAAACTAGTCAGTGGCCCGTGCGCAGACGCACGGGATTTTTAAAAACCATATGAAATGCACAAATAATATTTATCGGGTGTTATAGTATTATATATGACACATGAAATGTATACATTATTATTAAACTACATAAACTCATCTTTCCATAGAAAACCCTAAGTAAACTCATCTTATTTTTCAGATGTTATTATATTAATCAATGTGTTTTAAACGATATATAAAACATAGTACTCGTCAGAATATCTCTCGGACAATTATTAAAATGTAATAAACTTTTAGAAAACAACAATAACAAAATCAAAGAAAAATATGACATTTAAGAAAAAATCAAAAAATTTAAAACAACAATAGGCTTATATTGTGACACAATCTCGTGCGCTCCGCACGGGATTTTTAAAATTAATCGAAGTAAACTCATTATTTTTCAGATTTATCATATTAATCAACAATAACCGTTTAGACCATTAGACATATATAATGAAAGAAAAGATGCAATAAAAAAAATGATAATTGATAGTTGTAGTCTTGTAGATATTTTCATTAGGGTGAAACAGGATGAAAAAAACAGATAAAAATTTTGTGGAAATGAGAAATGCATAAATATTTTGGAGTATAAAACGCAAAATGAAATGTATATCTTAAATAATCATTAGATAAAAAAACGATACTCATAAACACACAACGTCAGAAACCACTGCATTAAAATGATTAAAAAAAATAATATGTACAAAGTATTTTTTAATTTATAAATTAGGTGGAAAAAGATACAATATATTTTTTAGGGAAATTCAGTTTGGTACCCCCGAGTTTTTGACAATTCCGGATGGTGTCCCACACTTTTTTTTGTCCGGATGGTACTCTTGAGTTTTGTCAAAAGTCCGGCTCATGCCCAAAACTCATAGTTTATTCTTTTTAATGAATAAAACCACCCATTATTTTTATTTGTTTCATAAATATGCCCATTTACTTTTATCATTGAACAAAACTACATATTAATTAACAAACTTCAGCACAAAAGTGAAAAAACCAACTTTATTTTTTAAAATGTTACAAAATCACATATTATTTCCAAAATTTTTATTGCAAAATCACTCTTGTTTAAAAAAAGATAGAACAAAATCACTATGATTTTTAAAATTGTACAAAAGATCTATTATTTTTCTTCTTGTAAAAGAAAAATATAATAAGAGATTAATCATTCTTATTTTATTAGGTTTTATGTATTCCAAACAAAAGAAATGAATAACACCTTCTTTTATTACACAAGAAGTGATTTTGTGCATTTTTTAAAGCATAAAGAGTGGTTTTACACAAAGTATGGTTTTACGAAATATTTTTTTTATAATGTATAGGTTAACTATTTTTGTTCACATAATAAGATAGTGGATTTGTGCAAAATTTTGTAAATAATGGGTGATTATGTACATGCAATATTTGACAAATAATGAGATTTATTTTTTATAAAATATGAAAAATATGTAACGGATCTTTTGTGTAATGTTAAAAATAATGGTTGATTTTCTTAAAAAAAATTGGAAAGAATGGGTATTTTTTGCTACAAGTTTGGCAATAATGTGTGATCTTATTAATTTTAAAAAATAAAGGCGATTTTGTCAATTTTGTTTTGAATTTAGTTAAATGATAAGTAGTTTTGTTTAATGTTAAAAGTAAATGGGCATATTTATGAAAAAATAAAAATAAAGGGTGGTTTTATTCATTAAAAAGAAGAAACTATGAGTTTTGGGCATGAGCCGGACTTTTGACAAAACTTAGGGGTACCATCCGGAAAAAAAAAAGTGTGGGACACCATCCGGAATTGTCAAAAACTCGGGGGTACCAAACGGAATTTCCCTATTTTTTAAAATTATTTAATAAGGTAAAGTAGTAATAAAACTCAAACACACCACCTATTATAATTTGAAATACATATATCATTATTATCATTAGGATAAAACTAAAAAGGAAAATATAAGATATCATATAATGATTAAAAAAATTATAAGCACGTGATTGTGCGAATACTTTTGAAGTTATGTAGATATAGATAACTTATTCATTGTTTTCATGAGAAAGATGGTTACACAGATGGAGAAATAAATAGAGAAAATAAAGGTAAGAATGTAAGATGGTAAAAAAAAAGTAATCTAAGGCGCTTCATCTAAATTAACTTTAAAAAAGATTTCAAAAAAAAATTAAATTTTAAAATAAGTAAATTGTAAAAAAAAATGGATCTAATTGTTTTTTATAATTAAATTTTGAAATCAAATATTCACAAATTAATTATTTTTACTAACTTTGAAAAAACTCAAACACACCACCTATTATAATTTGAAATACATATATCATTATTATCATTAGGATAAAACTAAAAAGGAAAATATAAGATATCATATAATGATTAAAAAAATTATAAGCACGTGATTGTGCGAATACTTTTGAAGTTATGTAGATATACATAACTTATTCATTGTTTTCAAGAGAAAGATGGTTACACAGATGGAGAAATAAATAGAGAAAATAAAGGTAAGAATGTAAGATGGTAAAAAAAAGTGATCTAAGGCGCTTCATCTAAATTAACTTTAAAAATGATTTCAAAAAAAAATTAAATTTTAAAATAAGTAAATTGTAAAAAAAAATGGATCTAATTGTTTTTTATAATTAACTTTTGAAATCAAATATTCACAAATTAATTATTTTTACTAACTTTAAAAAAAATTAAAGGTCGTAAAATATTGAAATTATAATAAGAGACATCTAGGGTGTATAAAATAAATATAGATTTAAAATATTCATTTTGGAGGTAAATATTTTTTTCTTCGATATTTGAATCCAAACACCAAAAATTAATCATAAAAGAGTGTTTATTTATTTATTTTTAAATGATAATATATGCAAATTTCACACTTTCTTTTCTCAAAATTCTTCAATGTTTGTTTGTAGATATTAAATTGTTATTTTTTGTATTCCAAATAGTCATTTAAGATGTTTAAAATAAATGTAATTTATCTCTAAAAAATCGTTTGTTGAATTTATATAAATGTCATGTAGAATATGCAGAGTAAGTATATATTTAAAATATTCAATTTGGATAATTATTTTCCTCAATTTTTAAGTTTAATATGTGCAAAAATAATTTCTTCTTAAAATTAATGACGTTTTAATTCTATCTCCAAAAATATTTTAAAAATTTTCAATAAAAAGTTAAGATGTCTATATTGTATAATAAATGTAAATTTTAAAAAGCAATATTATTTTGACAGTCATTGTTTTTTTATACAGTAGTTAATTTTGATTTTGACATTTGAATTAAATATTCTTGTTAATTCTTGAGTTATCACATTTCAATATATTAGTCAATTTATTTATATACATATATAAATATAAGATTATGTAAACATTTGATTTTTCAAATATATTTTGTATTATTAGATATTCTAATTAATTACATAACAAATTAAGGATAAGAGTTATATAAATATGTGCACCAATTAATATATATGGCTTCTGATCTGATCATCATGGTTAGAGATGGTAAAACCCGAGAAACCCGACCGACTCACCTGAACCGAGACCCGACTGAACCCAAACCCGAGACCGAGCCCGACCCGAATCTGACTTGACTCGAAATAGATTCGAACACAGACAAAACCGACCTGACCCAAACCCGATCCGACTCTCAACCAACCCAACATTCAAAATGATAGTATCCAAAATTGTGGTCCTCATAAATACTCCCTCCGTTCGGCAAAACTTGTCATTTTAGCTTATTTCACAAGTTTTAAGGCAATTAACAAATGTACTAATTTACCCTAAATTATTACCCTCTTTTTTTACTTTATCGAAAACTACAACTAACAAACCATCAATCATATCAAGGTCATTTTTGTAAAGTGAATGACAAAATACCTACAATGACAAGTTTTTTTGAACAAAACTAACACCCTAAAATGACAAGTTTTGCCGAACGGAGGGAGTATATAATAATATTGATATGAATGAAATGTATAAACAAAGTCGTGATATTAATGAAATAATAATATAAAAGACCACACGGAATGATAATATTCAAAATTGTGGTCCGACGTATATCAATGTACATAATCTTTTCTATGAAAAAAATGAAATAAATATATTTAAAATAGATCACAAATTGATATAAGCATATCAATTTAAATAATCTTCGTATGAAAAATAGGAAACAAATATATATCAAATAGGAAACAAATAATTTCCGCAATAATATTGACCAATAAGAAAATACTATTTGAATAAAAAATGCAACTTTAATTGTGGTTGTGAGACGTCAGCAAAATGCCAGCAGAATTAGTAATATTAATAGATAGATAGATAGTAAATGTAATGATTAATTTACTCAAAATTGCATTTCAAAAACTAAATAAATTTCATAATTCAACCAAAAGTCAGCATTCGGTTAGCTCAAAACAAAATCGGCTATTGTCTTACATTCGATCAATCATCGGGAAAAAAAAAGAAGAAAAATCAAGCTCAATATGGACAAAGTCATAAGCAACACTCACTCACAAATCTAAATTTCAAATGGATTTACCCATCCTTAGGATTAATAAAATTAAAAAATTTCAGGACACGTTGTTACAACTCAATTCATACAGAATCAAATTATTCCTAAACATGGTCAAAATTGCCATACACATGGTCATAAATTGAATAAGGCTATCAAGTTAGTAAGCTATTGTAAATGTAATGATTAATTTACTCAAAATTGTCATACACATGGTAAGATGAACCACTAATTCCAAAAATATAGTGATAATGAACCACTAATTACAATGTTAAAATGCAAAGCATAATTCAACAACCATACACTATACATTGTAGAACACTTCTTTGTATACGAAATTGGTAGTAGACGTCAAAATCTTAGAGCGCTGATCACCTATTATTATCTTTAAACCTCTCCTAGACGTAACTCGAGACACTGCAAGATATAATTGACCATGAGTAAAAACAGGTTTAGGCAAATATAAACCAACATTTGAGAGGGATTGCCCTTTACTTTTGTTGATAGTCATGCCAAAACAAACTAATAGATGAAATTGCCTTCTTTCAAACTGCACGGGCATAGTAGGATCAACAATGACATCTTATAATATTGTCTACCAAAAAAAATCTATTTATATTATTCAACATTGACAGATCTAAGTATTCAGCAATGACATATATCATACAGGAAACCAAAATATGAGTTACTATCATACAACTGAAGGAGGAATATTAGATCTGAAATTTTGAATATTACATATGAATTTTTTGAAAAATCAGTTACAATTATTTTATAAAAATCCAGCCAGAATAAATGAGCAAAGTATGACATCCAAGGAAAGAAGTGAATTAGTTACTGTCATACAATCAGATTTCTTAAGAAAAAACAGTAATATTTTGTGTTCTTTTTGAGAGGAAAATGTGTTAAATGAGCGAAGTATGACATCCAAGGAAAGAAGTGAATTAGTTACTGTCATACAGTCAAATTTCTTAAGAAAAAACAGTAATATTTTTTGTTCTTTTTAGGGGAAAATGCGCTGAAAATCCAAGGAAAAAAGTGAATGCAGATTAAATATCTTTAAAAAATCAGATTACAGTCATATAGGTAAATCAGATTAAACATTCAGATTTTATAAAACATTCAAATTAAAAATCAGATTACATATTTATAAAAAAAATTCAGATTAAAATTCAGATTATAGATTTTATAAAATTCAGATTACAGATTTTATAAAACATTCAGATTAAATATCTATTCTTGGAGAAAAGAGAAAAGTATCACATATTTTAAATGCAGATTTGCTACTTTACTCAAATAACCGAATGCAGATTTATAGTATGACAGATTTTGTAATATTGCAAATCAAGGGAAATAAGTGATGTGAGTGATATAATCAGTTACATTTTGGTTTAAAATCCAGCAGAACAAATGAGCAATTAATCTGAAACTTAGATGACGAATTAGAACAAATAAAGTAGAACAAATTGACATTATATATGCAACTAATTAATCCTGTGTATAAACCGACAAAGCCATTCCATCTCTAATTCAAATAACCGTATGAATGTTTGATAATCTGTTTGATTTTGTAAGATAAAGGTTCAGCTCTAATGAAGCAATGAACATCAAACAAAAACCTAAAAGGGTGTAAGTGTTGGGAGTGGAAAGGAGGAATTGAGAAGCAATTACCTCCTCGTCACATCAGTGTCACCGGCCCAGCAGCCGAGCAGGCGCACCGGCTGAGTGATTCTTGGCATCAAAAACCCTAATCGATCAATGAAAACGGATTGGGACCAAATTAAAGAAACAACAAAAATCCTCTCCAAATTCAGAGTTGGGAGTGGAAAGGAGGAGGAATTGAGAAGCAATTACCTCATCATCATCAGTGTCACCATCTCCGGCGGTAGGGACATCTTCTTCAACCTCGGAGTCGGAAATAGAATCAGCGGTATGGGCGACGACTTGGAGCTCCTCCTTCATCCCCTGATCTTGAATTCAGTCAGAACGGGAGCACCGGTCCCCTCTCGCGCTCGCCCTCCTGCTCTCTTCCGCACCAGATCCACCGTACCTCATCGCCAAAGCAGCAGGCGCACCGACTGAGCCTTTCTTGTTTGCAAAAACCGTAATCGATGAATGAGAACGGATTGGGAGGAAATTGGGACAAAATTAAAGAAACAAAATTCCAAGGATGAAACTCTTCACTAAATGAAAAATCAATACAAAAACACAATAACATGCACTTATAACATCCCATATATAAAGATTTTAGACTATTACATGCTAAGATTCTATGAATAAAAGATAAAGATTATAGATATCTACCCATTATAAAATACACCTTAAACAAATTCATATAAAAAAAGGGTAATAAAGGCAGTAAATGGTTACATAGATACAAATACATAATACATAACATTCATATTGGTTGCTGAGAATGATTAAGAGGCTATTAGTGCGAAGATTCCAGTGATACATCACATCATGTCTTAGTTGTTAGTTAGTCTAGACTATAGCCACAACCACAAAACAGACCTCAAGGGAAGTCCTGGTCAACTAATAAACCTAAAGTTTGAGGTAAAAGGGCTATAATAGAAAATGTTGCTACATAAATTGGAGTAGAGGAATAACGTCAACAAAGTCTATCTATGCAATTGGAAAACAGAAATCCCCTTTTCCCGCATCGGAGCTTCGAAGACCTCCTCATCCTCGAGCAAAGCCGCTCTACAACTACATTTAAACCCAATCAAACAGGAGAAGGCAGCTCGGCACGAAGATCGTCTTCAATGGCGGAAACAAACAGGAGAAGGCAGCTCGGCTCGAAGATCGTCTTCAATGGCTCACCCGGAAGATTGTTAACTATTAGGCAATTTTCATTAAGAGCCAAAATGGGGGAAGCTGCAAAACCTGGTTGCAACCACAAATAAGCATTTGAGTATTGCTTTTACTTGCGAATCATCTTCTTCAAACACCTTCAACCACATCTGAAAAAATAGTCGCTAGCTAAATTATTACTTTTAATAAACTCACAAGGTACAAATATAAATCTATAATTAGTACCCATTTATGGGATAGCCTATTACCTAATTAATCATGTGCCAAGTATTAGACCAGTGAAAGTCAAAGTGGGTAATTAAATATACCAAACATTTCTCAATTTAGCACAAGTAATCCTTCAATGGCACCAAATTGTGTAACATAATCATTTTAAGAATGCCAGACAATTCTCATATATGTAAGCAATTAAAATTTATAAATACTCAGTTTATGTTAGCAATGATTGTCAAGCAAGGAGAAAACATGTGTCAGACCCAAGCAACCACATGAAACGCAAGCATTAATAACATCAAATGGATAGGTAACCTGAAACGAAATGATATATATATTAAACAAACTATGGCAGACGAAAGGAGCCACATATGAGATGCAAGCAAATTTTATTAAACACGTTTGTGACTTTTATTAACAAAGTTTGTTAAGACAGAAAAAAGAGAAACCCCATTTTCAAATGATAATTATAACAATCACCACATTTTCTAAAAAAATTGAGACATCGGCTAATGATCAAACAACTAAAAATAGTCATAGTAACTACAAATCTAGTCTCACTTGACCAAGAAAATCTCAGCAATTAACCCCTATATAAAAATGTGAGCAATGAGTATCCATGCATTATACAAATCTCATCTACAATTTCAGCAGCAATAGCACCATTACTCTTGAAAAACTCCAATTAACTCACCTATAGACCATATTTCTATACAAATCATGCACATGTATCAATTCATCTAACTGATTTCAATTTTTTTTAACTTTCAATTTTGCCATTGCTTATGTTTTTTTACCTGATTATATGATCGAAGAAAAAAATTCTTGAAATTAGAAGAAAAAAGATGGAAAGAGAGAACCCGAACTCTTCTAAAGCCATTCTCAGTGTCGGACGGTACACATAATCTGGATGGATAAGTGACCTTATATATGGAACTAAAAAACATTGGCATATTGGATACGTGACCTTATATATGGAACTACAAAGCACAAGCAAGAGCATCAAGTACTATATAACGAACATCATGACATACTATTCAACTTGAAGACATTAAGGATCTACATAATTACACCAGTTTTCTTAACTATTTAACTATGCAAGCAAGCAATAGCTAGGGGAGAAGTGACCTTATATATGGAACTAAAAAACATCTCTATCCACTGTTGTCGTCTGCTTCTCCATGTCCAGCACAACCTACTAGAAATGCAGAGAAAACCCGAAAGAAATAGCGAAAAGGAGTATAAAAAGAGTCCAGGATTTCTAGCCACAAATCATAATTTGCATTCACAAAAGGTAGATTGTTATAAAGTAAAAATATTTTTTTGATAATTGGAGTGCTTGAATGAACCTAAGCCACACTGTTATTCAGCACACCAAAGAAACTAATGCTTTATGGATGGCAATGCCACTGATCATTTTGCTAACAAAACTCGGCTAAATAGGTATGTTAGTACAAATCACCAAATTATTAGAGTATCATTCTATTCGCGTTCAATTACTGGTGTATTCAAAGTTTATAGAAGATACCTTTGAAGCAAAGGTCCCTTGTGGCCAACCAAGCAGTCCTGCAACCATTTGTCCTGTTTGATTGCAATCATCATCTATCGCCTAACAATTACAGCATCCAAATTAAGACATGAGCACCCACGCAATTCGCTATTCTGAAACTTGCCCACCAACCCACGAAATTAAGGAAAAGACAGAAAAAGTAATTAGATAAATACTTAGTTTCTCCCCATAGTTTCTCCCCATAAGGAAAAATTTTGATGCCACTGGATAATAAAATTTAAATTTCTCACTTTAGATCTCATGATCGATAACATGGTAAACAATGACAATGTAAACCCCTTATGTCCATACTATATAATGCTCCATAATATGAAACTAAGATACCAAAAACTCAAATGTTTTTTCAATAGGATAAAGCATTATACTTCCACTTCAGCCCTAATAGGAATCACTTAGGCTATGTAATAAGAAAAACATTTAGGTGAAATGAGTGTTGGCTCCTTAAAGAAGATTACGACTACAAGTCATCAGTTTAGATAAAGCCTGCAATGAGATATCTACATCATCGAACGAAAGAATGGAGGGAGTAAATACACCTCACCACCACTGACTCATTCTTAGTACTCGGAATTTCGAATCAAATCAAACACAAAGAGAGGAAGATCTTAACCTCCATAAACGCATTATCTGGTCAGCAAAAGCAGCTGCAATATTCCCTTGGAAAATTTTAAGCTGCCTCTCAGCTTCCAACTTCTGTAAAGACGATAAAGCAAACATTTGGGAAAACTTTTCAATTTGGATTGCAGCTTTCTACAAAATTTTAAACAGAATATCCTCCATCTAGAGGTTACAGTTCATACCTCTGGAAACGCATTCTAGTGGCAAGGAGGAGGTAGCTAGGGCCAGCTTGTTGTGTGCATAATTGCCCAATATCTTTTATTATTTCATCTCTCTCTGCAAAAGGAAAGAAGTGATTAAATCCCATTTCTTTCAAAGGCGCCTAAAATGGACATGGTACCATATTAGAAGCAAATAAAGACTTCCAACCTAAAAGACTCAGATCAATCTAAATGCATCCCTTTTATTTAGAGCAAAAGTACCTCGTGAGATAGCCAAGGCCCATAAAACCAAACTGAAAGAGGAGCAATAAAGTGAAGCCAAACTCCATAAAAGCAGTCACTCTTACTCTAGATATACGATTAACAATGTTCTAAAATAAGCTTGGCGGACACACTGTATCGGGGTGAGGCCTAGGGTGTAGGTGAGTTTCGAATCAAATCAAACACAAAGAGAGGATCAATTATTCCTAAACTCGAATAATCAATAAAAACGCAATTGAAGAGAGAGAGAGAGAAAGGGACTCGTAGCTGAAGAGCTTATAGAAACTTGTCATGTTCAATTCATACTTGGTTAATAACTCATAATAACTCATAATACTCGAAATTTCGAAGCAAATCAAACACAAAGAGGGGATCAATTATTCCTAAACTCGAATAAATTAATAAAAATGCAAAGGATTAATCACACTGAACAAAGAAATGTATGTCCTGTGCCATTAACAACATTCTTTCCAAAATATAGAAGCATACCAATACTTTTTCACTTCCAAAATCACAGATCTTCAGCTGGTGCGTACGTGGATTCACCTGATATCATAAATAAAGTTTAGTCCCGTAAATAATATAACCCTAGTAAAATCTTAATTAAGTTGTTTTTATCATAATTCTCTAAAATTTGAATTCAGTTTTTTTTTTATCATAATTCTCCAAAATATGAATTCGGTTCTGTACAATTTTTTTTCTGGAGGAAAAAAAAAACATCCTGAAGTCATTAGTTTTATCAGTTTATGATTCATTCTATTTTTTTTCCACGGCAGTTCTGCCTATATGTTTATTCTTGATTCCTAATGTGAATTCTGAAATTCCTAATTTATTTTTTAATCTGAATTCTAAATTCAGTTGTTTGTCTTTAGTTCTGACTTTTGAATTCTAAATAAAAAAATTGTTCTCTTAAATCTGAATTCTCTAAAAGAACGTCACTCCATATATATTTCTATAAAATCTGAAATCTATCTGTTGTTTTGTCATAATTCTCTAAAATCCATATTTAGTTGTTCTATCATAGTTCTCTAAAATCTAAATTATATTCTCTTTGTTAAATGAATATCTGTCCATAATTTTTTTTAGAAAAAAAAACATTCTCAATTCATTAGTTTTATCAGCTTATGATTCATTCTATTTTATTTTCCACACAACTGCCTATATGATAAGATCTCTAAAATCTACCACCCATTTACAAAAGGTTTTGAAGGTGAAAATGTCTTTTAAGTTATGAATGGTTTTACAAAAAAGTTAAATAGATGGGTGCTTGAGTAATAATAGTCAATGCATACAAAGAGATAGCAAACATCCAATTACTTCATTTGTTTTTTGGAAATAAAATAACCATTATTTATATAAGGTTAGAATAGAAGTATCTAGGACCACTAATTACCCGATGCTACAAACAAATCAGATTTAAACTTTTACTAATGTCATGGTTACTACTATGCATCTAAGATCACTCTCTACATCAAAAGTTCACCAAAAAAATCAAGGACTTGAAGAAAACATCAGTAGCATAGGATAGCAGAAATCTACTTGTATGACAGAAATCAGAAGCATAGCAAAAGCCCAAAAATCAGCAATCAAATAGCATAACAAAGGACATGTAGTATAGTTGTATGATAGAAATAAGATTTCGCCTTTGACTCCTATACATTACAGAAATCAGATTTCTACTTTCATGCAGATACATGACACAAATCAGATTTCCCTTCTCACTCATATACATGACAGAAATCAAAACCCAAAAATCATATTTTGCCAAAAATCAGAACACAATACATGAGACAAAAAGAGTAAGGAAAGGATTAAAAAACCAACCTTGTGTATTCTCTAGCAGCAAGAGTGATGGTAAGGTTCTTGAAAGGGTCTCATAATTTTTTTTTTCCAGTGCAACTAACCTATAAACTAAGAGCAACTTTATCTATCTTAATTCATAAATCAGCCCAGACATTCTTACATTCAACCAAATACATCAAGATAGGGAAAAGCAATTGATAATCATAAAGACATCGCGTACAATGATTAGACCAAGAAAAAACCCCAAATTGAACTCATAAATTGGAATAAAAAAAAACTAATGAAATTAAATGATAACAAAAGAGTAAGTTTTAAACTCACATGCTCATGCAGGCTGGTTGTCAAAGGTTTCAATCCTTGAAGTGCACTCTTCCAGTGCAGGCTCTCCAGCAGAGCCAAAACCCACAAAAGAAAAGGACCAAGTGAGAAGGAAACACACTAATATAAACATAATATAGAAAAAGAACGCAAAGGAGAAAAAGGCAGACCTAAAAAGGTTCATAACTTTCAAGATGGCTTCATGTGCTTCCTGTTTTAAGAAAAGGACCAAGTGAGAAGGAAACAGGTTAAGCATGTTTGCCCTTCTGTTGAAAATAATGAAAATCCACAAACACGACACGAAACTTACTCTTAGGATAAGTGGAATGTGCCAAATGTTGGGAACATCGTGGATAGACACTATATTTTCAGCCTGATCATAACATTTGCAATATATACAAATTCAATATAAATAAATAAAAGTCATCTACAAATATAACAACAACAACAACAACCTAGTACGAAGATCGAAAGTCGAAACACTGACCAGATTCAATCTCTACAACTTACAGGCCAAAGTTTGGCCGCCAAACTACTGCATATGTTCAGAACTTACACCAGGTGATGTATTACCTTGTTAAGAATTGGTTTTAAGGTCCTACATGAACCACAAGTTGATGTTGTGTATAACACACAAAGAAGCTTTGAATTCTCATGATACAACTTCTGTAATGCATACTGCAGAAGTAAAAAATAGTGTCAGTCGAGTTCAATGAAAGCATCCCTACAAAGACAATTGATAAATATCTACAAGGGCGAATTAAGAAAGTTGGGCAGGTGATACCTGTCCCTTGTGCTTGCTATGAGAAATGACAAAACCTTGCATAACTCTCTCAGAAACTTCCTCCTTATAGTCTACTTTCTGCGGCTATCAAAAAATTTCAAAGAAAATGGAGGTTAAGTTTACTTATATGACCCCAAATCTGATTTTTACAGCTGAAGCCAACCAAATCTGAAAATTACAGCAGCTGAAGACACCAAAAATTGAAATTTAGTGCAGCTTAAGTGTGAATCTATTATTGCTCAAATTTAGTACAACCATAACTGAAATGTGAAAACACCACCCAAATATGAATATGCCATTTTAGCTAAAATGACATATTCATATTTGTGTAACTAAACAATACGAAGCTAAAAAATTTCAATTAGATAGCTCTAACAAAGAAGAAAGAGAAAAACACACAAAGAAGAGCAACAAAAAAGTCTCAATGGAAAACTATTCTGGAATTAGGGATACAACAATCAACAAATTACCTAAGAACAGGGTGTGGTGAACGGGAAGTGGAGAGGGAGTCATCCGCCCAGATTCAGCCATATCCGATGACCCCTTCACCCCCACCATCTTTTGGCTTCCTGCTTTGATTGCTTCACCCCCCACAAAATAAAAAGTAAACCCTAAAACTGATGATCTCAAATATATGATGATCCCATCACCGCCACCATCTTTTGGCTTCCTCTTTTGCTTCCTTCACCCCCCACAAAATAAAAAATAAACCCTAAAACTGCATCAATTTGAAAAAACCAATCAACAAAAAATCAATTCACATACCAATCAAATTCAAAAACAACCAATCAACAAAAAATCAATTCACATACAAATCTGATTAGCTATATGAACACAAACAATCAATAATATTCACAAATTTATGGCAAAATTAGCCCTAGAACCATTCCAAAACTCATATCAAGAGGCAAAACGATTCAATCATGGAAGAACTCAAGCAAACCAACCGGAAACCCTAGAAACCATATGAAAATCGAAGAAAACTTACCAATTTTGCCCAAATTTTCGCCTAATTTCGCAGTTTCAGGCATCCTGCAACACCAACTCTCTGGCCTCTGCTGCTGGTTGAAGAAGGTGGTCAGGTGTCTCAGCCTCAGTGGCATCCCGCGCCACATCCATCACCAGAAACTCCACTGTTACACGAAAAGGTAGATTACACACATAAAGGCACTGAATTTGGGAAGAAAAAAAAACACAAATTTAATCACAGTCACATAAAGTCGATTTAACGCCATGACTTACGAGATCCTTAACAGAGCATCAATGTGGTGGTACCACCGGGAAGCATTGACGAAGCTCGGTGAAGGGGGCTTAGGAATGGCGGAGTACATAGTGAGATCGTCCTTCAAAGCTTGGAAACTAAAAGAAACCACGACTGAGATAATAAGGATACCAAATTTCCAATTGGGAACAAAGACAGATCCAATAACGAATAATAAAGGACTCACCTAGTGACGTAACTCCTGGGTAGGAGGTAGTCATCAAGCTTCTCGAGGCCATCGTCGGATCCGAGGTTGTTAAACACGACCATGGAAGCTGCTAACTTGTTGATCTGCATCAATAGTTTTCACAAGTTTAGGTGATTGAATTGCGAAAATTAGAGAAAAATCTAAAATATAACACTGATAAATTGTAACGAAGAGCAAAGCGAACAAATTCGATCCAAATTCACAAATTCACAAACAACCAATCAAATTCACAAATTTATGGCAAAATTAGCCCTAGAACCATTCCGAAACTCATATCAAGAGGCAAAACGATTCAATCATGGAAGAACTGAAGCAAACCAACCGGAAACCGTATGAAAATCGGGCAAATGTCGCCCAAATTTTCGCCCGATTTCGCAGTTTCAAGCATCCTGCAGCAGCAACCCTATGGCCTCTGGTTGAAGAAGGTGATCAGGCGTCTCAGCCTCGCAGGCATCCCAGCCTTGGCGATCGGAAACCGGTGACTCATCCCTGGCAATCGGAAGCTGCTGGCTGCTGTGGAGTTCGCCTTCGAGCCTTCGTCCTCCGCTCCTTTTGCCTTCGCTTTGTTCGCTCGCCCAAAGCCAAACGCGTTAAGTGATTTATTTATTTATTTAACAAACGGTGTTGGTGATAATCTCAGGGCTCCGGCCGGCATCCCACAGCCCTGGCGATCGGAAGCCGACAACTCAGGAAATCGAGAATTGGAAGAAGAGGAGCGGAAGAAAAACCGCTGACGAACAGTTTCTAGAGGAGTCTAAGGAAATCGAGAATTGGAAACCGCTTGGAAGAAGAGGAGTTTGGAGAGAAGAAGCAGGAAGAAAAGAAAGAGAAAAACAACCGCGGCCTAAAACCTTCAAGAAATCTCTGCTAGACACGTGGCAAAATCTTTTGCACAAAGAAGGCTTTTGCTTTTATATTTCAGGGGATTTTTTCCGTTTTAAAAAAAAAAAAGCCGGTGAACCGTCCCAATTCGGTAATTCCTATCGAGTTTCCACGACCAAAAAGAAAGAAAGGCCGGGTGATGCAAATTCGTGCTGTGTGGATTGTGAAATTGTGGTCTTCTCCTATTTATCAAGCAGTCGTCGATCAACCATCTTCATCGTCTTTCCCTTCCCAATCTGAATCTCCCTCATTTCTATTTTTTTTTCGTCTTTAGGGTTTCGTTTCCGCCCTTGATTTCTTTCGTTCAATCCGATTCAGCCTTTCTTTCTCGATTCGCAAGGCTCGATGAACTGCGAAGTTTGCCAACTCAAAGAACTTGTTAGCTCCTTCTTCTTCTTCTTCTTCTACTTCTCACTTTGTCGGATGTCAGCACACTGTAAGGTTGTGCAGTAATGTAATTTCATTCGAATCTGTTTGTGTTTGCTGTTCTTTTCAGGAGGTAGAACACTTCGAGATTCGAGAAGTCCTTCGATGTAAGTTCCTTTCAATCCTGTCTCTCCGCTTTTCAGATCAATTTTGATTTGTCTGATCAGTTGAATTACACAGCTCAAGATGATTTTATGGTGATTCCTGATGTTCGGTTGAGGGTTCTGAAATTACGCAACTGATTCCTCAAGCCCCAGTTATTATGTTTACCTGGAGGATCTTCCTGATAGCACTATCTTAAAACCCCCAACCCCTGAACAAAAGGAAAAATAGAAAAGGAAAGCGGATTATAAGCTTTGGAGAATGTAATGGTTTTTGAAAATGCTATAGTGTTTAATTCTGTGCTTAGGATTGATTTTAGCCAGGTTTGAACTTAATTATTACTACTGATCTTCCGGTTTAATGGAGTGATTATACTTGTGAACTATATAGCAACGAAGAAAGATACTACTTGGTATGTTAGATGAGTTGATGATTCTTATGGATTTATATAGCATCTGATATCATTTTGAGGTTGTCTCACTGATGAACAGAAATAATTGGTGTATGAAAATGGTTGCAGGCATACTGCACACAATCATGTTCCACAGAGCTCTTGGTCTTGTACGGCCTAGGGATATTGACTTGCAACTGTTTGAAGTTACCTATGTGAGTTAGTTGAAGTTTTGAAGCTTTGTGTGGATAATTGCCTTAATTTGAGTTTATTTCCTAAGCATGTAGTGTTATACTGCATTTGATTAATATTCAACCTTTTCACAACTTTGGGTGAACTGCAGGTTCAATGTGGAGATACAGACCTTGAAAAGAAGATTGAAGAAAAGATTGATCAGTTCATTTGTTGGGTAGAGAAGCATCCAAATAAAAAGAGCCAGGTACAGGACCTCCATGGAAAATCTCTAGCTCACTCTTTGATATGCAGATGGATTTTTTTTTACTTTCATTCCTCAGATGTTTTGCTCACAACAATCACGGTCCATTTCCTGTTTCTGTTCTCAAATAAGCAAAACTGTTTTTGTGCTATCTGTATTTTGTTATGGAAAGTGTTGTCATCTTGTTGGTATTTGCCAAATAGTTGCTGAAACCTGTCCGGTAGACAAGGAATATTTTGAAACAGCCTCGTCATTTTTTGTCTTTTTTTTTTGGCATTCCTACCTGTACTTTGATTTCGCAATCTGATTATCTTAATGTTTTTGGTTTTTGCAGATCTGTCTTTCTTTCTATGAGGTTAAGAATAACAAGGCAATGTGGTTCTCAAATAAGGTTGAGCGTCTATACTGGGAACAGTGGTATATCAATTTGCATGTGGTTCAGCACCCAAAGAGTCGTTCTATTAAGTCACACCACTCCAAAGTACTGGACACTGGAGGTGATCTAATCTGCCAATGTGTTTTGTCTTTCACATATTACTAGTTGATGTGCTCCTTACATCTTTTGTCAATATTTGTAGAGAATGCTTCAGATGAGGAAAGTGCTCGTCGAACTGCACTGGAAGCATCTCTACGTGAGGTCCTGTTTCAGATAATAAGATTTGTAAATGAAAAAAAGGATCATGTTCCTTCCATACCAAGTCGGGAAGGTATCTCATTTCCATATGAGATCTCTATTCCAAGGTGAGTTTTTGGTTCTTTTTTCATAGGTTTCACTTTTATAAGCTCAAAATTTAAAGTTGCTATGTCCCTAAGATGTACAGTTATGGTTCCATGTCCCCTGAATTTGATGACAGATAACAAAGTAGGTTGATTTTTTAGCTGGCTTTGGAGGTGTGATGTGTAACCTTCAATTAGTTAGCTTTTCACAGTGGTTTCATTGGCCTCTGGCCCTAACTTTTGCATTCTAGAAGAACCAAGCTATTGGCAAAACCAACTAATTTTTATCTAGACAACTGCAACATCTAAATACAATATGTTGTTTTTATGAAATTCTTTTGGCCAGATAGACAAAAAAGGCCTGGGGGGGGGGGGGGAACCAGAAAGAGTTGATGCAGTTTAGATATCTCTTGAAGATAGGCTCCATAGTCAGATAACTATTTCATTGATACGAAGTGCTGAAGTACGTGATGATCTCTTCTGCATGTTCCATGTCATTATGATGGTTTAGGAGGGGTAATTACTACCAGTAATAAAGTTTTCATGTTTTCCCATAGAGAACATGGAATATGTGATCATATGAGAGAATTTATCTTTCCTTTTGAAGAGAAAGGACTTTCTTTCATCATTTTTGCCTTTTCATTCGTTACCTAGTTGTGCTTGGAGGAGGAATTCATATTTTTCGTCTCCTTAAAGAATGCTCACTAGGAACCAAGCAATTGCATTAGTTGTTTGCTGCTGCTCAGGATCCTCACATAATTGCTGAATAGTGTATCAGATGTTGGGTTAGGAGAAATATTTGGTTATGTTACTTTCAGAACAAAGATTATCCCTTCGTTTGTTCCTGCATATTTAACTCCCAAGTATCCAACAATGCAGTAGTTAGTTGAGCTAAAATATGATACCATTGTTATCCTTTCAGTTCATCAGATAATACGTTTGACATGATTAAGAGGATGCTTCAGACAGGCCATCCAACCATGCTCAGCTGATTTACTTGCGGCAGCACAGAGTTGTCGTCTCTTTCTTGTTGGATGATGGTATATCAGGGCAGGTATTTAGCGGGAGGTTGATGGATAGTTGACTGAAGTCTGTGGGTACAAATGTCTCATCTGTTTTTATGGATCTTGAGACCTTTCTCTTAATCTGTTTGTATGTAACTGATTGGGCTTGTTTGTATATACTCCGTATATCTTTTAGCATACAATACAACTTTTCAGAAGTTGGTCAAATACTAACTTAATGCGTCTTCTCAAGCATCTGTTTGCTTCATAGTTGTACAAACTTTGTACTTGATCTCGTTCTGCAGGCCATCCTTTGTTAGTTCATTGCAGCATACAAACCAAATGTGTGGTAGGGGTGTAACCGTAACTACAAGTTATAGCATTGTGAAAAACTTTAAATATTTCCACGATCTCTCTAGTCGTTACCCAAATTTCACAAAAAACATCGGACCTTCGATGAATTGGGCAACGAAAAGCGGATAGGACCTCTCTATACAAATACGATTCGTGAATCATTAAGTAAGTGAAGTTCCACCGGGTGGGAACATGTATCCCTAGAAAATTTCTTTGGTCTCACCTTGTTTTGTTTACAAAAGGTCTTCCATTGGTCACGGAGTGTTTTGGTCTTCCAAAGGGCCTTAAAAACAAAATGAATAGGTTCGATAAAAGATTGTAAATATCGTAAAATGTCCTGAACAGATAAGTTTAAAACGTGCGGTGCACAACGGATGTGGAAAAATGTCCCTCCGGTCTATTAAATTAATTCTTCAATAGAGGTCGTATTCGCGGAGGCATTAGCTAAACCTTCCACAACTACCATTTCGGCAAATGAATCACTATTATATTGGAAATTATAACTAAATAAGCCAGGATGATGGGAGGAAGAAGATGCTTACCCAGTTAATTGTTTTTGGCATGACGCCATACCGCACTTCTCAAGATGCTTGTTCTTGATATGCCTCCGTAGTTCCCATAGCCTCCTCCTTTGGGATGCTTGTACGATGTATCGTAGAAGTTGCACTTGGCCTGACAACTTTCATCGTCTTGGAGCGGAACCTTGGTAAACCAATATTTGAAGACGGCCACCTTGATTTCATGTTTGCTTGGTCTCTCTCCTTCAGCTTCAGGTGTGGCCTCCTCATGTGCATCAACCGTCACTCCGGACTCCTCTACTTTAGGAGTCTGGTGATCCACATGATAATCAGAGATGGTCACATCGTCGTCGTCCTCCTCCATCTCAACCCAGGGCCTTCGAGACCGCTCCCATTGCAGACACTCCGATGTGGTGGTTGGGGCTTGGGTTCCATGGCCATGCTTCTGCTTGGTCTGATCACACTCTTTTCAGCCTCGTCGAAACATGATAAGTCGAAAATAGAGGAGTTATCAAGAAATTAGCGAGAGATGAGCGAAAGATTAGCGAGATTAGAGAAGGGATGATGAGAGATTAGATGGATTGGTTTGAAACTATATAAGATAGGTCATGAGAACTTGCTATGCTCGTAAAAATAGACGTACGATTCTTGAGAAAATGACTTGATAAATGAGACCTTGTCCACTTCTTTAAAGTTTTAATAATTTACTATTTTGCTTGAGTTAATGATTAAACAAAACTCGAGCCTATTTTCAAAAATGTTTAGAGTTATTATTTTGATAATGTTTAAAACTAAGTTTGACCTTGTTGGTTAATTAGATGATTGATATGAATGTTTTAGGCTTGTTAATTACTCAAACTCTAGTTATGATTAATTTCGGTTATTATAGTTATATATAAGATCTCTTGATAATTTGATATGCTTGTTGAAAATGTGTTAACGTGCTAGCTAGGGTATGTATACCTAAGCACAACTAAGTATAGAAAATGGGCGTACACGTTATAACATGAAAACAAGTAGTATATGTAAATATATGTGATATTACTAGGATCTTGATGGCAATGCTAAACCACTTGAACAAAACGTTGTTTTAGTAATGGATTGATTTGAGTACTTGCTCTTATGCTAATTGTACGTGTATTGATGAATTGTTTCATTGATTTGGACTAGTGTGACTTGGTGATTTAATTGGTTATTTATAATCGTTGATTATGGGAAGTGTAGTAAGTCTTCTTGACTTACTCACTTTATACCCCTCATTTATATGATTTAGATGGGGAAGGCGGAGTTTAACGCCAACAAAGCTAACAAGGGGAGGCGGCATGTGGTGTTCCAGCCTGGAGATCTTGTGTGGGTGCACCTAAGGAAGGAGAGGTTCCCGGAGCAACGGAAAAGCAAGCTAGCACCACGAGGAGATGGACCATTCAAGGTCCTTCAACGAGTTGGTGAGGATGCATACATGCTGGAGCTTCCTAGAGACTATGGCGTGAGTGCTACATTAAAAGTCGCAGATCTCATTCCCTATCTTGCGGTGGACGAGACCTTGGATTCGTAGTCGAATCATTTCCAAGAAGGGGAAGTTGATGCGAGACCATCCAAGACACCTCCTGACACGCCTATCATACTTGGGTATGGATCTATGACTCGAGCTTGTGCTAAGAAGCTTCAAAGGGAGTCATTCATGTTCGTGAGCCACGCCCTATTCTCAAGTGTGGTTCAACTTCAAGATGAGCCCTTGAAGACTTACCTATGTTCTTCTCTTGCTGTTACCCTCGGCGCCGACACCAGGAGCCTCGACGCCGAGACCTGAAGATGTTCTTCTCTTACTGTTGGCCTCGATGCCGAAACTAGAACCTCGACACCGAGACCTGGCCTAGAGCCTAGTTTCACATATGGGCCGAAAATACTAAGTGTTGGAACACTTCTTTTTAGGAATGTATTTTAATTATTCTTTTAATTATTATTTCATCCAAAAATCAGTCTTTAGGGTTATATTAATCGGCAGGCCTCCATTGTAGAAATACACGTACACTTTGATTAATCAAATTCCTCCTTTGTGTTAAACATATTGAGTGCAAGTCGATCGATTCGTAACTAGGCTCATCGATTGCAAATTGGTATCGTTTCAGCTTGGTTTGCCTTGAGTTTGTCAATCTCGCAAGATTTGGTAATCCTTGGTATCCACGAGCCCCCTCCTTGTGCCTCCAAGTTGTCCGCTTGGTTGTGTAGCGTTGTAGAGGCGGGTTATATAGTCATTGGTGTTGGTTCTTACCTTCTACGGAAGCCGAGGGTCTTCATCTTGTTCTATATAGATCGTTTCACCAATCTATTGAGTCTTGTTCTTGTTTCTTGTTCTTGTTCTTGAATTCGTGTCTTGATTGTCGAAGATCGGGCCATCATATGGCTTACCCCATATCAAATTGGTATCAGAGCTCCACCAAGCCATAGGGTTCAAGAACAATGCAAGAACTTCAAGAACTCTACAAGACTCAACAAAGACAACAAGGACTTGGTTGTAATGGACTTAAAGGACTCGAAATTCAATGAAACAAAGACTGATAGATTGGTGAAACGATCTATATAGAACAAGATGAAGACCCCATGCTTCCGTAGAAGGTAGGAATCAACACCAATGACTATATAACCCGCCTCTACAACCCTACACAACCAAGCGGACAACTTGGAGGCACAAGGAAGGGACTCGTGGATACAAGGGATTACCAAACCTTGCGAGACTGACAAACACAAGGCAAACCAAGCGGAAACAATACCAATGGTACAATCGATGAGCCTAGCTACGGATCGATCGACTTTCTCTCAATTGTGTTTTACACAAACTGATTTTCATTCAAGGAATAACGCGAGTTTGACAATGGGGAATCAGCTATTCTAATATAACCCTAGGGCTGATTTTCTAGAACAAAAATAATAAATAAAATAGAAATTAAAAGAAATCCCTAAATTACCTAAAATAACTTAAGTAAAGAAGGTCTTTAAAAATAGTAACAAAAGGAAGTTCCAACACTTAGTATTTTTGGCCCGCATGTGAAACTAGGCCCCAGGTCTCGGCGTCAAAGTTATGGTGTCGGCGTCGAGGCCAATAGTAAGAGAAGAACATCTTCAGGTCTCGGCGTCGAGGCTCCTGGTGTCGGCGCCGAGGGTAACAGCAAGAGAAAAACATATGCAAGTCTTCAAGGGCTCCTCTGGAAGTTGAACCGCGTTCGAGAATAGATCATGGCTCACGAACATGGAAGAGTGTGTCCAAAGGTGTCTTGGATGGTCCCGCACCAATGCTAGAGATCCTTACACTCACTTAGTATATGCCATATGCAAGAGATTTGGGGATTTTGACTCTTGATTTGATATATGACTTGCTATTGAGATATGTGGTTGTGCTTGAGGCATTTTATTGGTTGGCATATGGTATGTGATTTCATATATGATGCGTTTGACTAGGATATTGGATATGATATGTGATTTGATATGAAGTGATTACATGAGACATTAGTGGTGATTTGTGATATGATTTCTTGGATGTGTGATATACTTGGGGTATGCGCGTTTTAGGGGTACAAGAGGATCCATTCTCATTCTCCTGGTTCCAGGTGCGAACCTAGTGTACCCAGTTGTTATTTATTTTCGATACAATGTGACGCGATGCGGGGAATTGGATGAGGATCGGATAATGCCTATGTGATATGACGCGCTTAGGCGCTTTGGGGAGATTTTGGTGATGATTTGGGTGGAGAGCCGGACCGGGTAAAACCTTAATCTCCTAGATATATGTTGTAGGAGGAAATCGAGATTGCAAATAAAATATAAGTAAAGTACAGCAAACGTGTCCCTTGCAAATGATTACAAGACTTCCTCCCGATGCAGTAGTGGGAAGTCAGGATCGATCCACGGGGAAGCGTGTCAGCGGATCCTAGGCAGCGGTGAAATTTTACAGACAGAAATCGACAACAGGGGTCCTAGATCTCGAGTACAGCAACTCGACAGAAGATCAGACAGTCGAACACAGCGCAACAGCAATCACAGGTTCTCGTCGATCTCGACTAGGTCTTACTCGAGATCGAGTAAAGTCGTCTACGTCGAGTTGGCTTGGTCGAGTTCCTGCACACAGAAGCTACAACGATTCTGGAATCGAGGATCAGTAACTCGATATCGAGGAGTGCTATTCGATATCGAGTAAGACAGAGAATAAAACGAAATAATGTAAAGTAAAAGCAATTGCTTTGGGATTTTGAACTAAACTGTATAAAAAGGACTTCCAAGATTGGGGTTTGCGACAACGATAACCAAGCATGCATAAGGCAAGAATAAAATAGATAATCATGTGAATTGCATCAAAGGACTAAGCTTTTGCCTTTTCCAATAATTGGACAACTCTTTCAAGAAACCCTAATTGTCTCTACTGATTTTATGTTTACAATCCAAGTTGTTAGTATGGACCTCCATTAGATGGGTAATAAACACATAACAAGTAGTAGATGCTCAAAACATGATAAAAGTCGGATCTTTACCTCAAACACGCATGGCTATCGTCGGACTCGCCCCTACCCTAGAAGTGGGTGGACTACTCGCGCTTCATCGCAGCCTCAAACATTGATTGAAAGGAAAGAACAACTTGCATTAAACTAAATTCAAAGCCTTTACAATATTGGCGATCCAACTTTCGTTGAATGCCAAAACCCTAAAACCTTCGAACTCCTAAACGTCTCTGTGAACTACTTCTCTAACTTGTGAATTGGATGATATATTCCTAAAATCAGTCCCATGGGCTTTATTTATAGCCTTCTAATCCTTGCTATTCTAGGATAGAATATCTCTATCTATATCTAAAAGCTTAATGATAAATAAACGGAATAAAGGAATTAAATCTATAAGGGGAAATTATATCTAAAATAGGTAAGTCTTCCATGTGTTGATAGATCTTGATTTGCTTTGATAGATGTGGATAGATCTCGGACTCCTTCTCCTCCAAGGAAAGCGAAACCACATCGGACAACTCGGACAGCTCACCGCGTAACGTGTCTTCAGAAGATCTCCTCGAGATCGAGTAGGGTTTACTCGAGATCGAGTAACGTGGTCGTCGACTATGGCTCGGCTGGGCGTCTCGGGTAGCTGGTGCTCGATCAAGCTCGGACAGGTGCTGCTGGGGTCCTCGAGATCGAGTAAGTTCCTCGAGATCGAGTAGGGTTGGTGCTCGGCGTCTTCAGTCCTCGGCTTCTCGACTTGGCATAGCTCTTCGACTCCGGACATGGCATCAGGTTTTGTCGATCTCGACCAGTTTACTCGAGATCGAGTAAGGCTTTCGGAGTCGGGTTGTCTCTGACTCTCAGTTTCTCGATCAGCTCTGCTCGACCAGGTGTGCTCGGACACATTTGGTCGATATCGAGTAAATGTAGTCGATATCGAGTAAATCTCTCAGCTTTCTGCTCTGTTCTTAAAACGCACTTTCCCGAGTCCTCGTTCGTCGGATTGACGCATATGACCATGCGTTGGAAAGCTTTTTCCGAGGGCTACAACTCTCATGAAGACATCAAAGCTTGATTCAGAATGATGAATGCTGAAAAATGGCATTTTCTCCAGCTGCACCATTCTTAGCTTCTCCATGAGTTTTCTTTAACCTCCAAAGTGCGTTCGATTTCTGCAAAATATAACAAAAACTTGTGTAGACCTCCATATATTGCAAATAAACATATACTACACAGATTCTGTATTATTCTAATCCAAATGCATTAAATGCATGCAGAAAACGATATAAAAGTAACTATAAAACATGGCAAATTAGGCTCACAACAATATAAGGGATCCACACGAGGCGAGAGAACGGACCGGGTAAAGCTTGAACCTCCCGGGTATGCTTGACTTATCTTATTCTTTGATTTGTTGTAATAAGACTAGTTGATTGTGACTTGGACTTGGGTTAGATCGGTGGTAGTAATGATGCCGATTTTAGGCAGGCACCTTTAGTATAACCTAGATGCTAGACCGATGATAGTATCTTGCTTGGTAGTGTAGTGATACCTTATGGCTTTTGGGGTTTATTTGTAGGTCTTTCCTACTCGGTGTGCCAAAATGGAGATGATGATCTTGCTTTAGGGTCGAGTTGGGCTTCGGAGGTCTAGTTGGGTTTCCTTCTGAGGTTGTTAATTCATGTTGAGGCTTTGGTATTTGTTTATTTCTCTGGAGTTTCTGACTTGTTTTAGTCTATGACTTTACCTATTTATCGATTTGGATTGTGATTTGAGAATTATATCATTGTCTAGGGTTGTACCCCTTTAGAAACCTTCTTCGTGGACTCTTGGTTTTCGGTTTATGATATGAGTCAGGACATTGTTTTTGCTCTCGACAGGTTTTATTTTTGCGTTTTGTTGTAAGATCCATTTATAACTCTTGATACCTATGAATACGACATCCTATTGGGATTTGGGTACGACGACTAGGCCTATTAGGTCCGTTCATTACAGTTAGTGTAGAAAGTCCAAAAAAAAAAAAAAGGAAGCAAGCTCATGAGAGGTTTGATAAGAAAGGAAAGTTGTCTAGACATGGATTGACTTCTCAACTTTCCAAGGAAAAGAATCCTAACATACATGTCCCCAAAAGGACAAGAAGACAATACTTTAAGTAACTCCCATAAAAGTATAACTTTCACATTCATTTTTTTCTTAGTTTATAAATACATTTTAGCTCATTAATAAAAATTGGATACATACTTTCATTCATAGGTGAGACCCAGAGGAATACCACGAAAGGATGTACAACCTCCTAATAGAGAGTGAACATTTAAGGAACATGACCAACCAACCAAATAGATCAAGATGCCGGCTTAGAAAAGCTCCAGCAATCACCATCTCTGAGACTACAGTCCCAAATGGATTTGGTGTTTTTTTTTGGAAATCAAGGAATTCACATTAATGTAAGTAAATAGTTTTACTATATTTTCTAGTTTCAAAATATCACTATTTCATGCTAATGTATAGATCCTCAATTTTGCAGCCAGGTATCACAACACCTGGACCACCCAATCAAGCATTACAAGCTTGAACATCCTCCCAATCAGGAAAGTTGAGTACTAAGTAATGTATTTTTAAAGAATCAGGAAACTAATTAAACCAAGTACAATTAGTTATGATTATGAATGGTATATTTTGGGAGTGCTAATTGGTTAGTTATGTGTTAAAATGATACGTAACTAAACCAAGTACGATTAGCTGTCATGGTACAATCTAGTTGGATTTTGGGATTTTGCTGTCATAAACCTTCAAATTCTTTGACTCTTTTATAATTGAAACAATCACTTATGAAATTTATGGATTTGGATTTTTTTTTATGAACATGAGTATTCACTTTTGTGTTCTATGAAAATCAAAAGGAAATAAAAACAAAACTCATATGAATTCTTTCAAATAAAACTAGGAGAAATGACAGAGGAGAAATGTCGTTAGGTTTCACCTCGTCAATGAAATAACCCAAACTAATAAACTAACAAGCAAACTAGTATAGCGGATAAGTAAAGGGTCGAACCCACTGAGAAACAAGTACTTCAATGGAATGTGTGTTTATCAATTATGCAAATAAGGATAAGATATGAATGTAAATAGGAATTGAGGAATGTAAATAAACTATTATAAAGATATGATTAGGAACAAAGAGAAGATAGAAGATAAGAGTGTGGTTTGCATACAATTCGCAACATTGGTTGATTTACTTGATCCTTGAGTTGATATCAATATTATTCCTAAGGCTATATCGACTTGACTAAAGTTAAAGGATCCGTAGGGATACAATCACCTTATTCAATATCACTAAAGAATAGCATTAAAAACTCAATTGCTTAGACTGATTGGCATATCGATTCAATGCAATTAAGACACAATTGGAACAACTCTAATCGGCATAATCAACATCTAACGATATAGATCAATTGTTATCATCCACTATAAAGACATAGAAATATTACTAAATCAATAAATTCGTTTGCTATCGAGAAACCAACAACGAATTCATAGCATAGATGTAATTCCTAACTAGATGGCCAGTCAAATAGAGGAAGACAAATATAATCAATGAAGATCAAGATGATAAATAAACTCATGAATAATATAGAAATCAAGTCTCACAATCAACCAACCAAGTCTTGAATCATAGAAAAACCACGAAAATTCTAGGCAAGCATAACGTACCTTGAATCCCTAAACTTAAATCCTCTCATCTCTCTCAATTGAATATGAAACTAGGCCTTTGAATGAATGAATGAAAGCTACTGAAAATGACCTAATATAGGCCTCCTCTTGTCGGCCAAACCCTAGACAAAAGTTCCAATAAAGATAGGCTTGGGCCGCGTATCGCAAATCCGGATATGACGAGAACGACGGGCGTCGTAGAAAAGGTGGCAGGCGCCATCTGTACGGATTGACAACCTTGACATACTGAACTTGTAACGCACTTTTTGGAGTCATCCTTTGTCTGATTGATGCATATGAATATGCGTTGGAAAGCTCTTTCCAAGGACTGCAATTCTCATGAAGATCTTAGAAGCTAATTCTAACTGCTCAGAACCTCAAAGATGTGATTTCTCCAAGTTCTCCATTTCCGCTCTTGTTCCTTAGCTCTTCTTTCTCCATTTGGCTCCATTCTCTCTCCACCTTTCGAGGCTGGATCTTATAACCTACAAATAAACACTAAAAACCGTAGATTTCACACTTTGAATACCAAATGACCAATAATGCAAATAAGCTAAATACATATGCAATATGAATACTTAATTCACCTAAGACCTACCTATATAAAATATGCATTATCAAGAAAGCACAATTACGAGGGTACCTCTCGCTTCGAATCGAATCCTAAACGCCATTTTCAAATGCCTACTATCCATCTATGTTGGCATTAGTGTTCTTCGGTTTTGTTGGATCCAGTTATTGGCTTCAATATGTAGTCTATCTCTGTTGTCGTCTTCAATAGTTGGTTTATATATGCCTAGTCGTCTTCTCTAAATTGTCATCATAAATCCGTGAGTATTTTCTATAGCCAGTCGCCTACTCCAGCTCGTCTTCTCTAGGTTTTTTTTATGTCAAATCTTCTCTAGTATTTTTCATGGTTTAATTATTTAAAGTGACATGTCAGGAGCCACATCACCCTAAACAAAACAAAACTAGTGGCCGGTCTATTTGGACAAAATAGGACGGTGGTAGTGTTTGCTCAGGTTTTACAAAGACCAGATTAGTTTTGTAACATTGTAAAGATGGTTTTGTTTTCCGCTCAACTCATTAAAGTTTGAATTATTTTTACCTTATTTAAATTACGCATTTAATTTTTTTCCCAATATATAGTTTTTAAAAAAGTATTATTCATTTATCTGTCTTTTTTTTTTTGAAGCAAGATAAAAATTAGGTCGGGTCGGCCAAAGCAGAGACCCTTCCTAGTGCATCCTTCCGGACGAGAACTCACAGTTCTGGATTATTCTCACAGCAAGCGTCGGCAGGGGAGGCATGGGCACTACGCGCAAGGTAGTCAGCCACAACATTCGATTCCCTGAAAATATGGCGAATAGCTATATGAGTAAAGGACGAAATATCAGACAGAATATCCGCTTGTAGCAACTCGATCGACCAGGGACACTTCCAATCCCCAAGTAGTACTTTTATCACCAAAAGATTGTCTCCTTCGATCAGAAGAGTAGACAGGTTCAATTCCTTAGCCCGAGACAATCCCATCCTGAGACCGAGATTCTCGGCATAAATGACCGATATATTCGTACAAACAGATCTTCCAGCCGAGACAACTGAGCCGTCAGAGTCGCGGATGACAAACCCATAAGACGAGTTACCATTCTGGGTCACCGAACCATCGAAATTTAGCTTATAACTATTCGGTGGTGGTTTGTCCCACTTCCCGGACCGATCCGGTCGTCTGGCTTTCGACCCACTAATTCTAAAAGGCTGGTCCAAATTGCCTTTGCGACAGCTGGGTAAGGGGGTCAAAGGGCCAGATGGATCATCGTTTAGAAACTTTGATTGTATCCAAACGTGAGTAGTAGTGTTGTGTAACAGTAAAACCATCGAAATTTAGGAACCAATTTGTTTTCGACCACACTGAAAAGGTAACAGTTAATTTATCTGTCTCTATATCTATTTATAAAAGAGCGGATCTCCTTGTAAATAATCACACTTTTTTTTCCAATTTATTCCTGTTTTTCTACAAAATTACAAGCCCATATTTAAGGCATGCCAAATCACCATCTATCCCATATTTTACAGCCCAAAAAGGCACAAATCCAATGCGTAAAAATCACGCTCCAGTCTCCGCCGAATTTTATGTACCTTTGACAACCCCTTTGAAAGAAGAGATGCTCATCCACCTTCTAACACGTGGTCCAGAAGCATGTCTCAATTTAACTCATAATCCACCTAAAAATATCGCAGTAGTTGCAAAATAACCCCATTTCTCAAACTCTCAAACATTTTTCTTATAATAAGTTGTAAAATATATTGTTCTCGTTTTGTAATATAACTTCTTATTACTGTTATTTTAAGGGGAAAAAACAAAATTACTCTCATGATGATTATCATATTTGTTTTGTGAATTACTATTCTATTTTAGTCATTGAATAGGTAAATAAAGAGCGGCCAATCCGGGATTCGAACCGGTGACTTATGAGTACTACCCACAAGTCTTATCCTATTTTAGTCCTTACAAGAAGAAAAAAGGTTTAATTTGGAAAAGAGGAATAAGGAAAAAGATTCCTTCATAAAGGTGGAATTACAAACAAGTCCTTATTTTAGGAAAACATGGAAAGATATTATTTATTTTGGGCAATTCTTCATAAAATTATCTTTTCTAACATATCTAATTGCATCTAATATATCATCAAAACCTTTATACTCAATGCAGAGCTTCATACATTAAGTGACGGTTCATAAACAACTACATCAAATCAACAAAACCTTCTTCTGGAACAAAGACGCACGACATAGTTCGCTCATTAGTTGGGACAACATATGTAAATCAAAAGCGGCCGGAGGATTGGGAATACGAAAAACAAGAGACATGAATGAATCACTGCAACTAAAACTCCTATGGAAGATTTTGGCGGAACCGGAGAACAATTGGGTTAAAATCATACAATACAAATATTGACACTACTAGAAAAACGCAATTAGACATCTGTTGACAACAGATGTCTTTCAAAAAAATTTCCGATCTCTATGTGCGTGTAGTAAAAGATTAAAACTTTTCACATCGGTTTTAAGCAGATGTCTTTTCTTGGTTAAAACATCTGTTTTATTTTGAATATAGATATAAACCAACCCCTCAACCTTGTTTATTACATGTTCAATTGTTATTAAACCCTCGTTATTTTTCATTTTTAAGCTTTTGAAGATGCTCGCACCAAGCCTAAATTTTACATTTACATCACTTTTTTTAAAATTAACTAATGTATTAAAACAAAATAGACATCTTTTTTATTATATTGATTACGTATATATTAATTTCATATTTATAATTTGTGATTTTATATTGGTTTCATATAATATACCACATGAAATCTGTACACAACCGATGTATTAACATGATATATACATCATTTTAGATTTTTATAAAGATGTTATTAGCAATATATATATCAATTTATATTAACATTGTGATGTAAAAATAGATGTTACACATTGATTTAGATTATTTAGGCGATGTCTATAATGATACTAACATCCGTTTTAATGTAATGGTTTGATTTCATAGCTATTAAGACACTACACTTTTCATCTATAATTAGATGTTGTTTCGTTTGATATACAACATCCTTTGCTCATAAAATCAACCTTTACAAATGTTTTACAAAGGATAGGTACTTGAAAGATACACTTTTACAAATGAAGGGGACTTTTACAAGGGATAGGTATCCCTTAATGTCTTATTTGGCAGAAGATCATGAGCAAGAATATCTCTAACTCCACAAACACAGAGCGACTTAGAGATAATGCAGTCCCTCATACCTGAACAAAATGCAAGCAATTGTTATAGATTAGATCCACAAAAATTTGAATACTTCATCACATCAATCAAAGAAAAAAATTTGAAACTCTTGTTATGAAATTCAAGCCAAAAGTATCATTCACAGCTACAACATGTCAAAGTTTAATCACAAGATGCAATAACCAACTGGCCTTGGTCCAATGTACACTGATTTACCCAACTAGATTGGATTTTGACATTATCTAGCTAAGAAGACCTACAATGTAAAGTGAAAACTAAACGCCCTGAAATGACCCAATCCAATCGATCGCCTCCTCAAGGTATATCTAGTTCATTGATTGTACAAAAATGTTTAGAAACTTCAAAAAAATGAGACGGATATCAAGTTCATACCCTAGGAAGGAAGGTTGGATTTTCAGGTAGGAATGTAGGATAGTTGTTTTTGAAGGCAACACCCTTAGTGGATAGTAACCAAGCACTGCCCCACTAGGAACAAGAGCAGCTCTTGCTCCATTTATTGTAAGCAAGATGTCAGATCAAAGGGTGCTACAAGATTGAGCAAAATACAGCTGCTAAAAGATATCCGAATGAAGTGTTGTAGGGAGGAAATCGAGTATGAAATATAACAAAATATAATTCAAACCAGATTATGCCCACGCAAATAATTACAAGACCTCCTCCTGATGTAGCAGCGGGAAGTCAGGATCGATCCACGAGGAAGCGTGTCAACGGATCCTAGGCAGCGGAGAATCTCACGAAAGTCGACCACAGAAGTCCTCGAGCTCGACAAAGGGGTTAGTCGACAGAAGCTCGGACTAGTCGAACACAACAGCACTGCTCGGCACAGGTCTAGTCGATCTCGACTGGGGTCTACTCGAGATCGAGTACGACTCGTCGAAGTCGAGTTGGTCTGGTCGAGAATCTGCACAGGTAAGCAACGACGACTCTGGGTCGAGGATCAGTAACTCGAGGTCGACCACAGTTGGTCGAGATCGAGTAGGGCAGGGAACAAAACGAATAAAAATAAAGAAAATAAAGAACAAATGCTTTTTGGGTTTCGACTAAACTTAATGTAAAAAAGACTTCCAAGATCGGGGTTTGCAACGACAATAACCAAGCATGCATAAGGCAGAACCAAACAGATAATCATGTGGATCGCATTAAAGGATCAAGCTTTCGCCTTTTCCAACAATTAGACAACTCTCTCAAGAAACCCTAATTGTCTCTACCGATTTTATGTTTATAATCCAAGTTGTTAGCATGGATCTCCATTAGACGGGCAATAAACACATCAACAAGTAGGAAAATGCTTAAAACATGATAAAGGTCGGATCTTTACCTCAATTATGCATGGCTATCGTCGGGCTCGCCCCAACCCTAGAAGTGGGTGGACTACTCGCTCTTCATTGCAAACTCAGACATCTTTGATTGAAAGAAAACAACTTGCATTAAACTAAATTCCAAGACTTTAGAATCCCGGCGATCCAACTCTCGTTGAATGCCAAAACCCTAAAACCTTCGAACTCCCTAAACCGTCTCTGTGGAACTACTTGTCTTCCTCTGAAATTGAATGAATAAAACTGAGCCCCATGGGCTTTATTTATAGGCTTCATTCCCTAGCTATTCTAGGAAAGAAGATATCTATCTATATCTAAAACTATATCTAAAACGCTTAAGGATAAATAAAAGACATAAAAGAATTAAATCTAAAATAGGAATTATATCTAAAAGTCTTCAATGGATAGAATCTTTCTCTTCATGGTAGATCTTGATAGTTTTGGATAGAATCGGAAATCTTCATGCCCAAGGAATCCAAATCCGAGTAGAGTTGATCAAACCGCGTCGTTCAGCTTCTGGAAGCTTCGTCGACCTTGACAAGGCTCTTGTCGATCTCGAGTAGAAGTCTTGGTCGACTGGCTTGGTTCGTCGTCTCGGCTAGCTGGTGCTCGACAAACTCGGACTCTGGCTCACGGTGCTCGTCGACCTCGACAAGCCCTAGTCGACCTCGAGTAGACTGTTTCGCCGACTAGGTCTTCTCGGGTAGATCTCCTCAATGTGGCTCGGACATGGCTTCCTGGGCTCGTCGACCTCGACTAGCACTCGTCGATGTCGAGTAGGGTTGGTCTTGCCGACTAGGTGCTCTCGGGTGGCTTTACTCGACAAGCCTGGATCCGAACTCAGGGGCTTGTCGATCTCGACCAAGCTTCGTCGAGATCGAGTAGACATGATCTTCTCTGGTCGAGCAACTTCTCCTCGGCAAGGACTCGGGCAGGCGCTGGAAGGCTCGTCGATCTCGACAAGGGCTCGTCGAGATCGAGTAGGGTTGTGCTCGGCTTCTCGTCCTCAGCTTCTCGGGCATCTCTTCTCCTTGTCGACTCCGGGTGTGGTGTCTGGGCTTCGTCGATCTCGACTAGGGTTTGTCGAGATCGAGTTGGGTCCGGAAGTCGGGTGGTCTGGGTTGCTCGATCAGGCTCTGTCGACAAGGCTGTGCTCGGACATGCTCGTCTAGGTCGAGTAAGGCCTACTCGAGATCGAGTAGCCTTGACTCTCAGACTGGTTCCGCTGCTTTGACCTTGGACTTCTGTAGTGGTTTTCCGAGCTTTTCCGACCTTCTGTAGAATTGTTGTAAAGTGCCTCGATTTCTGCGAATTAAACAGAAACTGGTGTAGATTCCATAATTTTGGCAAATAAACATAAACTACATAGATTCTGTACTATCTAAACCCAAATGAATGCAATGTATACAGAAATCGATATAAAAGTTACTGTAAAACATGGCAGATTCAGCTCACAACAAACACCCCATACTTAAGCTTGCTTGTCCTCAAGCAGTACTTTTATTTGTCATTTAGGGGAAGAATTCAAACTCTCAACATCTTAGATTCATTCTCATATAACTTTGCAATCAATTACCATCCTTGAAAAGGTACTAGTGTCACAGATTCATGCATGTGTAAATATATAAAAGCAACATCTACTCATAAAAAGAGGGTTATGCAAAAAACATTCATAAGTGACAAAGCATTAATAATCAAGAAGACTTTAATTTAAGCTCATGAAGGAGTAGATTGGTAAAAGGCTAAAAGGTGAGCAATTTTTGGCAATGTGGTGCTTTTGATCCGGGGAAATGGATCATTTCCAAACTTGAGTTTCATTCCACATTCTTTCTCCATTTGATTCATCACCTTTCATATTGCTTTTCTCAATAATAATGTTTTTACCTCTCTAACCTCAGCACTGCCTTCTCGCGAGTCGCAAACATGGGTGTCATGAATGGCCCCGGATACTTAGTGCTTTGGACTCCTCACAGTGTGTTCCATCTCTCCAAACTATTATCTTAGAGAGCAGGGTCAATCTACCTTTATCTCCTGAGGTGATTGGATTTTCTTTCACTCATTAAATTTTCCATATATTTCAAACAATTTCCAGCCAAACTCCAATAATGATAATAATCACAAACACCATATGATAATCTCCATAATGTAACATTATTCTCAACATAATCCCCGGATAAGGTAAAGAATGGTCAATATTTAGATCATGTGGAGCAATATTTGAAATAAGACATATTATGGCTTTTGTGATGCATAAGCATAGGTAAAGCTAGGATTTTAACAATATGAGCATTATATGGAAATATAAAGTCCTCCATCATCTTATCATGCAACATGTCAAAAGCAACTTCAAAATTTACCTCCTTTCATGGTTTTCATCAAAATATGCACTTCATTGTGACTTCCCTTAACTAGGCAATTTCATGCTATATCTCTAATGAATCCAATTTTGCATCGTCGAGTTCAATATAAGCTTCCATGACATTATGTCAAAAATTTCAATAGGGGTTATTTTTCTCAAATTTTTGGAAATCATGCATATTAAGCACATAAAGCAATAATGCATTCCAAAATAGCCATGTAGCAATTCAAATAAATAATGCACATATATATCAAATATGATCAAATATAGCAAATATGCACAAAGTAAGCCCTTCCCCCACCCCATACTTAAAATTTACAGTGTCCTCACTGTATAAAATCAAATAAAAACAAGAGTAAAGTAAGGAACTCACAGGATAATGCATCGAGGAAGGCTGATCAGTGTAGGTCGAGTAGAGGTGCCTCGTCGATCTCGAGTAAGGTGTACCCGATCTCGAGTAGGCTTGTCTGCGTCTGGTGGTTTCTGAAGTCGAGGAGTGTCTGGTGCTTGTCGAGGTCGAGTACGTCTACTCGAGGTCGAGTAGCTCCTGGCTTCTCCTCCTCCTCGTTGTCGACTTGGCCTTCGTCGATTCCGAGTGGTTCTCAGGAACTTCTGCCTTCCACCTTTCGCGATCCTTATATGCTTGCCGATCAAAAAGTATTAGATTCCACAAAAACAAGACTATCCATATGAATTATTTTAAAAAACAAAAAACAAAAAAAAACAAAAATTAAGAAAATTCAAATAAAATTTATATACACGCTCTAGATTTTAGAGTCGCTAGGCCGACTTCTCCGTTTGCGCTCAAGGACCATTATTGTGGGGCCCGCTCATGCTTGGCCCTTCTCCTGGATCATCTAGGTCCTGATGGTAGTATGCAAGCTCAGCGGACAAGGGGTTGCTTGCATCATCTCCCTTTTCTTTTTTCTTTTTCTTTGTAGCCCTCAGTTTTTGCAAATTCTCTCGCCATGGTGTTTTAGCTCCCTTTAAATCATTAAAAATTTTATTTATGGACTGAGGGGGAGTAGAATTCATACCTGAACTTACCTGTTCGGACTCAAAACAGAAATCTTTGGGCTTGGGTCTACTCGATGTCGAGTACAGCTGGTCGACCTCGAGTACAGGGACCCCATACTTAGACTCTGGGCAAGTCTCTGGCTCAGCAGTGGTGGTCGAGATCGACAACGTTTTGTCGAGGTCGAGTACAGCGCTTGTCGAGGTCGAGTAAGGCTTGTCGACCTCGAGTACAGATTTGGTGCTTTCCTCCGTTGTTTGCTTAGTCCCGTCGATGCTGATGCTTTTCACCTCTAGCCAAGAAATTTCCTCTTTTGCAGGGCCAAAAGAGAAATCTAAAACCTCATCGCCTATGGTGAAGGTGAGCGATCGATTCTTAACACTAATCCTGGCATCTGCAGTAGCTAAGAATGGTCTACCAAGAATAATAGGGCTAGTAGGATCTTCAGCACAGTCAATAATAAGGAAATCAGCCGGAACAAAGAATTTACCAACCTGGACTGGAACATTCTCAACTATACCTGTAGGGATTACCACAGTATTGTTTGCCATGTATAATTTAGCATCCACAGGTTCTATGCATCATATCTTAACCTTCCACTAGATTGATAAAGGCATGATGCTCACACTTGCTCCTAAATCGCATAGAGAATCATATTTATATTGTCCAAAACCCACAGTAACAGAAAACTTACCAGGGTCAGGCTTCTTTTCAGGGAAGTGGAGGACTTTGCATTCACCTGCGATCTCTGAGATAGATCGCTTCTTGCTCAGGATTTCCTTCAGGAATTTGACATATCCAGGCATCTCTTACAGGGCTTCTGTAAAAGGAATAAAAAAGTTTAGCTCTTGCAACATATTAACAAATCTATTGAATCTCCCTGCAGTGGGATCTTTATGAGTTTTAGAAGGGAAAGGAAGTGGCTTTTTCTGTTTCGGAGCCAGATCAGCTGTCGGAGATGCTGCAGAGTTTTCGACGTCGGCCAGATGCTCCTCGACTTCGACCAGAGGCTTGTCGAGATCGACCAGAGGCTTGTCGACCTCGAGTTGACTTGTCGACCTCGGGTTGCTGGTCTGCACAGCGGAGTCCGAGCTCAGATTCTAGTCTTGGTCGAGTACGGGCTTGTCGAGGTCGACCACAGTCTTGTCGACATCGAGTACAGGTTTCTCGAGATCGAGTTGTTGTTCTGCTTGGCTCTGCTGTTTTCCGACCTCTGGCTCGTGTAATTGATGCCCACTCCTTAGTTTGATAGCTGCGACATGTCCGGTTTTCCCCTTAGGATTTGGTTCTGTCTGCCTAGGGAGCTGTCCGGACGGTCGTGGGATCTGTGCAGCGATTTGTCCCATCTGAGTTTCGATGCCCTTTTTCCAGATATCAAGCTCTACAAACTTTGTGTTGACGTGCTGGAGCTGATTATTGACGGTGTTGGTAGGCTGCAGGTTCTGGGCGTGATTTCGGCGCATCCCATCAAGGATCAGCTGCATATCGTCCTTCTTTTGATCTCTTTCTGGATGCCCTAGAGCTCTGTAGGGTGGGGGATTCCTAGGGGGACCTTGGTTCCATTGCGGTTGATAGGGCTTTTGATCCCCCATATAGCGATTAGGACCCCCAACGTATGCTGCCTCCTCATGTGTTTCTGCCATCCTGACTTGCTCTGTGTGTGGGCACTCAGTAGTGGTGTGCCTCTGTGATCGGCATTCGATGCAAGGCTGATTGACAGACAGATATTTGACTTGCATGAGGAGCTTGCGATTCTGGTCTCTGTAGAACTGCTCCCTGACATCTGGGTCAATCTCCTTTGCTGGCTCATAGAGAGGCATAGATGGTGCTGGTCTGGCGTACGGGTTCTCTTCATAGGTTACACTAGACCCATACTTGTTGTCGTAGGTAGTGAGTTTCTCTAGCACACGCCATGCGTCACTTGGCGGCATCGTCAGATACTCGTAGCGAGTATAATTGTTGATTATGTCCTTAGTGACTTGATCAAGAGAGTTGAAGAAGATCTTCTGAATGATGTAGGGTGGCTGTCCATGAGTAGGGCAAGATCGTAGCAGTTCCTTGTAGCGTTCCCATGCCCTTGCCAGCGGTTCCCCTTTCTGCTGTTTAAAGGCGGTGATTTTCTGGCGGAGAAGTGCTGTCTTGGCAGGTGGGAAGAATTTGTTGAGAAACTCTTGCTCTACTTGGGCCCATGTGGTTAGTGATCTTGGTTTCATCCCTTCTAGCCACTTCAGTGCAGGTCCAGCGAGCGACCAACGGAAAGCTTTCATCTTGACATATTCCAGAGTTGTACCTTCTGCAAGAGTACGGCACATATCATGAAAATTAGTAATATGTTCAAGAGGACACTCATTAAATCTATCGTAAAAGGCATTATTTTTAAGCTCTATAAGAAACTGAGTGCGAATTTCAAAAGAGTTTTCAGGGATTAGAATCGCCGATTCAGGCACGACGAGAGTTGGGTGCATGTAGTCCTCTGCCGTGGTTGGATACTGGGCAAGCTCAGCCTGTGCTTGTTCCCTTGCTGCTCTCTCAGCGGCGATAGCAGCATCCTTTGCGGCCAATTCCCTGGTAAGCCTAGCGACCAGTTGTTCCTGTGTTTCAGCGGCTGCCATGATCCTTTTGAGTTTGGAGTGGATGTGTAGGTAGCGCTCCGGTTCGTCTAAGCTGTCAAACTCAGGTGTTTGACCAGAACGACGCATACACCTGCGAATTCACTCAAGAGAAAAGTGAGAACTAACTACCTAAGGCGCGAATGATAGCTTCCCCGGCAACGGCGCCAATTTGTTGTAGGGAGGAAATCGAGTATGAAATATAATAAAATATAATTCAAACCAGATTATGCCCATGCAAATAATTACAAGACCTCCTCCTGATGTAGCAGCGGGAAGTCAGGATCGATCCACGAGGAAGCGTGTCAGCGGATCCTAGGCAGCGGAGAATCTCATGAAAGTCGACCATAGAAGTCCTCGAGCTCGACAAAGGGGTTAGTCGACAGAAGCTCGGACTAGTCGAACACAACAGCACAGCTCGGCACAGGTCTAGTCGATCTCGACTGGGGTCTACTCGAGATCGAGTACGGCTCGTCGAAGTCGAGTTGGTCTGGTCGAGAATCTGCACAGGTAAGCTACGACGACTCTGGGTCGAGGATCAGTAACTCGAGGTCGACCACAGTTGGTCGAGATCGAGTAGGGCAGGGAACAAAACGAATAAAAATAAAGAAAATAAAGAACAAATGCTTTTTGGGTTTTGACTAAACTTAATGTAAAAAAGACTTCCAAGATCGGGGTTTGCAACGACAAAAACCAAGCATGCATAAGGCAGAACCAAACAGATAATCATGTGGATCGCATTAAAGGATGAAGCTTTCGCCTTTTCCAACAATTAGACAACTCTCTCAAGAAACCCTAATTGTCTCTACCGATTTTATGTTTATAATCCAAGTTGTTAGCATGGATCTCCATTAGACGGGCAATAAACACATCAACAAGTAGGAAAATGCTTAAAACATGATAAAGGTCGGATCTTTACCTCAATTATGCATGGCTATCGTCGGGCTCGCCCCAACCCTAGAAGTGGGTGGACTACTCGCTCTTCATTGCAAACTCAGACATCTTTGATTGAAAGAAAACAACTTGCATTAAACTAAATTCCAAGACTTTAGAATCCCGGCGATCCAACTCTCGTTGAATGCCAAAACCCTAAAACCTTCGAACTCCCTAAACCGTCTCTGTGGAACTACTTGTCTTCCTCTGAAATTGAATGAATAAAACTGAGCCCCATGGGCTTTATTTATAGGCTTCATTCCCTAGCTATTCTAGGAAAGAAGATATCTATCTATATCTAAAACTATATCTAAAACGCTTAAGGATAAATAAAAGACATAAAAGAATTAAATCTAAAATAGGAATTATATCTAAAAGTCTTCAATGGATAGAATCTTTCTCTTCATGGTAGATCTTGATAGTTTTGGATAGAATCGGAAATCTTCATGCCCAAGGAATCCAAATCCGAGTAGAGTTGATCAAACCGCGTCGTTCAGCTTCTGGAAGCTTCGTCGACCTTGACAACGCTCTTGTCGATCTCGAGTAGAAGTCTTGGTCGACTGGCTTGGTTCGTCGTCTCGGCTAGCTGGTGCTCGACAAACTCGGACTCTGGCTCACGGTGCTCGTCGACCTCGACAAGCCCTAGTCAACCTCGAGTAGACTGTTTCGCCGACTAGGTCTTCTCGGGTAGATCTCCTCAATGTGGCTCGGACATGGCTTCCTGGGCTCGTCGACCTCGACTAGCACTCGTCGATGTCGAGTAGGGTTGGTCTTGCCGACTAGGTGCTCTCGGGTGGCTTTACTCGACAAGCCTGGATCCGAACTCAGGGGCTTGTCGATCTCGACCAAGCTTCGTCGAGATCGAGTAGACATGATCTTCTCTGGTCGAGCAACTTCTCCTCGGCAAGGACTCGGGCAGGCGCTGGAAGGCTCGTCGATCTCGACAAGGTCTCGTCGAGATCGAGTAGGGTTGTGCTCGGCTTCTCGTCCTCAGCTTCTCGGGCATCTCTTCTCCTTGTCGACTCCGGGTGTGGTGTCTGGGCTTCGTCGATCTCGACTAGGGTTTGTCGAGATCGAGTTGGGTCCGGAAGTCAGGTGGTCTGGCTTGCTCGATCAGGCTCTGTCGACAAGGCTGTGCTCGGACATGCTCGTCTAGGTCGAGTAAGGCCTACTCGAGATCGAGTAGCCTTGACTCTCAGACTGGTTCCGCTGCTTTGACCTTGGACTTCTGTAGTGGTTTTCCGAGCTTTTCCGACCTTCTGTAGAATTGCTGTAAAGTGCCTCGATTTCTGCGAATTAAACAGAAACTGGTGTAGATTCCATAATTTTGGCAAATAAACATAAACTACATAGATTCTGTACTATCTAAACCCAAATGAATGCAATGTATACAGAAATCGATATAAAAGTTACTGTAAAACATGGCAGATTCAGCTCACAACATGAAGCACATATAACTGCTACACCCGAATGGAGCACAAATAACTGCTTTACACTAACAAATTTCAGATTTAGGTTATTACTTCCCCGTGTGCAGATAGACAATAGATGGTGATGATCAGCATTTGCAAAGAATTACTTATTACTCTGCACTCCTTGTGTTTTGCTCAATAGCAATAGAGATAAACAAATCATTCCTATTATGATTAATAATAAAGGGTCATATAACTTTAAAAGAATCAGTGCCTCAAGTTATAAGCTGCCAGTCATATAAATGGTTTGGAGAAAACCCACAACATAAGGGAATTGATAACATAAATTTGGGTTATTAAGAAATACGGTTTTGAACATTGAGCAATTAGTGGCGAACACTTTACACTTGGCCAATATGTATTAATTCACTTTGGCATACGAAGATCGTGTAAATAGAAATGTTGTTAATAAGAAAACTAATACTATCTATTTCAGGAATCAAGCAATACATGATGGAAAACAAATGGAAATGTATCTCGTTATTTTCAGTTATGGTCTTCTAATATGTATTGACTTGAAACAAACTGGAATAAAGATAGTCTATGCTTGAACCAAACTTATATGTGTAGGTTATAGAAAAACCTAATTTAATAGTTTGGGAACTGTGAATTTTGAATTCTGAAAAGTAGAACCAAATGTCATCTTTTGAAAAGAAGAAAAAATGTGACCTTGCTTACTTTTTCTTATCAATACAGGAAATGTGAGTCCTCTCAACTCTCTCCATGACAACCTGAACCGCACCATCAGAGAGTATAACAAGCAACTGACCCTCTTACTAAATGTTAAAGCAAGTACAATATTAAACCCTCCTACTAATTTAAACACAAAAATAACCAAATATGGCATCCCTCGGCACAAGGAGAATGAAGAGCCAATATAGTGAATAAAGAAAATTAGCACACCAAGAGATCTAACCACTCCATATAATATAATGAAATAACACTTAGTAATTGAACCGCAAAAAAAAAAAAGACATGATATGCGATAATGAACCATGGTCGATCCAATAATTTCTGAAATGTAGGATGCTATACCCGTATCTATCTCACATATAACTTTGACAAAGAATATTAGTTCATATAATTATTTTTACATACCCAAACTTGAAGGGGTCCCAAAATCCAGCCTTAATTTCATGGACCTTCATTCTTCTGCTTCCTGCAAATATAAATATAAATATAAATATAAATATATATAAGTTTTAAGTTTATTTTTTCTCTCAGAAGACAAACTAACTGCCGGGAAAAAGACCAATTAGTTTCTTCAGTGTGCTTAAAATGACATTCACGGGGGTAAAACAAAGAACAACAGGACAACAAACTGTTTGTTCTAAATAAAAAAGGATTTCAATTCAAACTCCAATCTAAGCCATCATCAATCCAATTTTCTGCTAAATGAAAGGGAATAATTGATATAGTGTCAAGAAACCAGAAGTTCAATAGTTTACACGATGGTCAATTGTTCAGATAAGAAGCAGCATGATGGATATTTCCTTGTAGTGGTGGAAACTACTTCTCACGATCTTACTAATTCTCCTTTTGAATATAATTTGGAGAGCACTCTAATATCCACTAAGCTAGGGTGACAAATATTTCCCTAAGGTGGACCTTTTTTTTTAATCATAGTTCTAATAATTGCTCCTTGAATACCTTTAGGAAGACAATATTGTTGCAAAGTAGTCTCAATTATGTTTCTTTGATAGCTTGGTGCATTGATTCACATACATAGCAATCAACTAAAGCAATATACAAGCTGATTTATAAGTTGACATATTAAAACAATAGGCACATTGGGAAAGATAGTACCAGCTTATTAAGAGGTCAGTCAACCCCAGAACACGTGATAAAAAAAACTGGATGCATGAGTTTGCACATGGATTTGAATATAAAAGATTATGTAACAAGTAGTGCAGCTGTACAATAGTTTCATACAACTATACATGTCACTTTAGCGGAAGGTAAATAAAGTTTTGCTAAAGCTAATGAGTTGTTAAGACTTTGGACAAAAGGTAGCAGAAAAAGAGGGCACAACTAAGTGTATAGGATGGTTGTAACGTGTCAAAGTGCTCATATTACAGTAAAACTATAATCTGAAATAGATTGCCTACTCATGTAACAGTAAGAATGAGAAAGACAAGCAGTGCCCACTGGCCAGTGGAGGATACTAGACTAGCTCACATTGTCCAGGCAAATATTTAAAAAACAAAAATAAAAATAAAGTTGAACAAGCTATGTAAGGTTCAAATCTATAACTTTTTCTATCAAATATTACAAGATAAGTAACTCCATGAAGCCAGAATTCACTCAATTACTTTTACTAAACAAAGCCCTTTATTATCAACTAAAATTTTCTATTCAGAATAAATACAAGGATAGGGATATTAGAGTTGGAAAACAACCTGTAATAAGTGCATAATTCAGAATTTGAGAAGAGAATAGCTGAGCTGATATCCCAGTAAACCCTAAAACTACACCAAACACGCAAAAATGAAGCAATAAGGAACCCTAAAAGAGAAACATGATCTAGAAGTGAAAACAATGAGGGGGAAGAGAACGATAAGAAGGTACTAGATCAGAAATAGGGAGAAGAGGAAGAAACCGGGAGAAAGCAAGTAATGCAATAATAAAGAAATTTCCAGATCATGGAGGTATGTATTTAGAGTTTTACACCTCTTTAGAATATCCGTCCATTCGTAGTCTATGCTAATGATGGTGAAGGCACCGTTTGCTCAAGAATCAACTAGCAAATAAAAAGTTCACGAGGTTTGAATGCAGGATCACACCTAGAAAGCAAAAGAAAGGTGTAAAACTCTAAATACATACCTCCATGATCTAGAAATTTCTTTATTATTGCATTACTTGCTTTCAAGCCCTTTTATACTACTTAGTTTCATATGATTTCTGCATGCAATAAATCAGAAAACCAGGCCTACACAAGCATTCCTAGTAATTCAGCAAAAGTATTAAAATAGAGAAATCTAGTTTGTTATTACTCTTTGGTTCAATCAAAATATTCACAGACATTCAATATCTTTCTTTTTTGGGAATGTGACTGCAACTACTCGCCACTCTTTTACGGTTGTACTTATCTAACCATTAACAAAAGGAAAATGAAACAAGGTAATGTAAAGTTATAAGTTACAGTAGTTACAAAAGAGTATTTAACTAGATATATCTGCCAATGGAACATTCAACTAATGTTGATCACGACAAGAACTGTCAAAGCTATGGAACATTCAACTAATGCAGAGAAGGAAGACAAGGGGAAATGGAAGGTGATAGGAGCATAGATAAAAGAATTCAGAAAAAGAAAATGATAAATTAAGAAAAAACTTCTAGTACATGGTTAAATGTTAATAAGGCTATAAAAAGGGCAATAGAATTCCCTTCCAGAGGAATCAATGCCATGGTTACAATCCAAGATAGTACTTGATTATAAGACAAACAGAAGTACAAAGCATTGATGCTTTGATGCTTACTAGCTTAGAAAACATTCCCTTGAGCGATAACACAAAATAAAGAGCATAATAAATTTTAACTTTCTATGTTTTATTTTTACATTTGAAACAACTCTAGCAAGAGTTTTCACCATATTCTCTACAACATTAGTGTTTTTGGGGTTCCTGCAAATTCAGTGAAACCAATATCCCCGCTGGAATACTGCACTATATGGACATTAGAAAGCAATGATCGATTCCATAACCTCTCGCAGATCGAAGCAGTAAAACCAATAGCTCAGCTGGAATAATGAACTACAAGTACATTAGAAAGGGGATAAGAAAACGAGTACCTTGTGGTTTAGGGAGCAGACGAATACTGAAGCACCGGTTCAAAGCTTCTTTTGAGAGCCTTCTTCTGAGACAACACAGGTTAGGGATTCATGAAAAAAAAATAAGAAAACAAGAATGAAGAGGGAAAACAAATCGAATCAAACAAAGAGGTCGGATACCTTGTGGGAGCACCCGATTGAAAAGAGAAAAGAAACGACATAGCCTTCTTCTATGACAATAGAATTGGGATTAGGTATTTAGGCATACAAAAGAGAAAAGAAAGGAGGATGAAGATTGGAAAACAGATAAAGCCACAAGGAGGCCAGATACCTAAGGAGTCGGAGATTTTAGGGTTCTTCAACTCCCATACATTTTTTGCAGCGGTCGGGTCGTACTCGTCGGGATGGGCTTTAGAGAGATGATGGCCAGAGGAAGAGGACTGAACCAGGAGGATGGCCGCCAGAGGGGAAGATTGGATCTGGAGAGAGATGATCGAAGATGGCGTTGGGGATTTGGGGCTCGGGTTTGGATAGAACGAGGTTTTAGAGGTAGCGAGGGGAGAGAGAAAAGAGAGAGAAATGTTTTCAAGTGTTATGGAGTAAATTTTAAGAAAGTAAATAAAATGGGTCAAATTATTTTGAAGTGTTTTAACATTTCTTTCAAATTTGAAAGCCCGGGCTACAAAAATTTTCTAATTGTTTTAATCCCGCCTTTTCTCCTAAACGAGCGCGTTTTTGGTTTTTTTCAGAACTAATAATTTCACATCTGTCCATATATTTGACTATTGTGTAAAATGTTTTTAACATCACAAAAAAAATTATTGATGTAATAAATCAATTTAACATCTGTTGATTTTTTGACAGACTTAAATCACATGATGTCTAATTGCAGTATTCTAGTAGTGTTAAAAGAAAAAAAACATCCTTAACTATACTAGGAAAGGTAATGCCTCTTGGCAATGGTCAAAACTGAGTTCACTAATTCCGAAATTTAAATCGGGGCTTATCTGGCTGGTGGGAGATGGGAAATCAATTAAGTTTTGGAAAGACAATTGGGTAACGACTCCGCTTATAGATAGAATAGACTCTCAACATAATATAAACATACAAGATTTTGTAAGTAATTTCATCATAGGAGGACAAGGAGGACAATGGTGGAGGGAGAAGCTTGTCTCTGTTCTCCCAGTTTCTATAACTGAGGAAATTATGAAAATTCCCTTGCCTATCACCCCCTTCGAAGATAGACTGTATTGGTGGCCCACCAAAAAAGGTTGGTTCACAACGTCAAGTGCCTATAATTTAATCTCATCTACGTCACAAAGAACATCGGATGAATTTACTTGGATTTGGAGAATGGACGCCCCTCCAAAAGTTAAAAACTTTTTATGGAAAATAAAACAAAAAGGTCTTCCCATGGCCACTTGTTTATCCCAAAAGGGGATTGTGGTGCCCAACACATGTATCTTTTGCAACCAGTTAGAGGAATATGATATTAACCTACTCATAGAATGCCCAGTCAACAATTTCCATCAGCGATTTCCCACATTAATATCTCAAAGAATAAACAGTCTTCTGTCTGAAAATAGGGACATGGAGCAAATTTTACAAATACTAGGCTCTATTCTTCCAATGGAGAGGAAACAAAATATAGCTATCAGATGGTGGGCTATATGGTTTGTTAGGAACCAAACTATCTTTTGAATGTAAACATCCCCTCTACAGAGGGTCTCAAGAAAATAGTTTCGGATAATATTGAAAATTGGATAAGAACTAGTAGAGGAAACTCAACAGATAATGAGGACATCAAGAAACAGAAAGGGGGAAAGAGTCAAGCTAAAAACATCAAAAAGGTCTACCGTTGGAAGAAACATTTTTCTGCCAAGTACAAATTAAACATTGAGGGATGATGCGGGACAAACGTCGTTGGCACTGTTTCCCTTTACCAAATAGTAATAATATCCAAACTTAAACACACAACCAATAGATTAGGCAATCAATAACTTGATAAACCAAATAACTACTAGTATAGCGATGATGTCCGGTATCGAATCCACAGGGAGAAGCGATTTCCTATTCAATAACTCTAGACAAGCACTCTTAAAGTAAAACAATGATCTTTGACAAGTAGCAAATATGTAAAAGTAACCAGATTGCAAATCACAAAGCAAATTGATATCAAAGTAGAAAGAACATTTCACTTGTAATTCTCTAACAATGGTTGGAATTCATGGTCCTCGGATTGATCTATCAATTATTCATATTCCTAGGTCTACTTGACTAAAGTTGAGAGATCCGCATAGATTCACTCATCTGATTCAATATCACTAAAGAATAGCATTAAGAACTCAAGCAATCAAGACCAATTGGCACATTGAATGTACACAATCAAGATAGATAGGCGCATACCGAACTCAACCCTAATCGCATATCCTCAACATAGATCAATTGAAATCATCCACTACAAAAATAAGGAGACATCACTATCATCAATACCTTTGTTTGCTATCGTGAAAACAACAACGAATTCATAGCTAGAGATGCAATTCCTAACATGTTGATCAGGCATAGCAAGGAACACAAATATAAATTAAACACAAGATGATAACTAAGAATATGAATAATCAAATAGAATCAAATCCTCACAATCGAAATAACCATGTCTTCGAATCACAAAACATGGTTCTTAAGCTCTTCCCAAAGTCCATCCAAGGTCGGAATGTAATTCTGCAGAATAAACACTAAAAGTGCATAGATTCCGAACTCAAATACTCCACAAGTAATATATGGAACTAGGCTCAAAACATAACAAAAACCAATACCTAATAGCAATAAGAAACACCTATAATGTCTATATGAAATATGCATTATCAAATTCCCCCACACTTAACTCCTGCTTGTCCTCAAGCAACCATAAATAAAAACATCATCTACGCATCCCACAGGAAATCTTTCACAACTTTACTCATCAAAAACAACATCATCAATTGTGAAAATATAACCAAACATACAAATGTCATAACATGTATATATGGGATCAAGTTGCTTGCATTCTCAAAAATCAACCTTACCAAGGATAAAATGTGTATCTCCCACTCTCATGTGTTTAGGCTTTAAACACACACTCACCTCAATTCCATATACAAGCATCAACTCAAATATTGACATTTATATCACAAAATCTCCACCGGATATGTCAATGCAAAAATAAGGACATCAAGAGGACTTTCACTCAATGGAAATGTTCATAGAAGATTCCATTTGGCGGGGTTGTAATGGGGCTTGGTAGAAACATAAGGGCAAGGAATTGTATTTGGTCATGTGGTGCAATAAATTCCGGGAAAGCAAGATTCCAAAACTCCCAACATAACACAAACCAACTCAATAAATCAAGCTCACAAATGCACAACATCTCTGGATATCATGAAAATAACTCCAAAAATCTCAAATATCATCTCAACATCTTACATATCATGCAATCTCAAATCCCAACCAATGTATCTCATAACCAACATAAATCCCAATTCTTCCTCATTATGCAAACATAAGATAAATGGCTCTTTATTTTCTCTTTTTTTTCGGATTTTTTTTAACTAGAGCCAAAATACATGAAAATCAAATGCATAAACACGAGGGACTAAATAAGCACATAACATTACATCTCCTCAAAACTATAAACCGTAAAATCACACTTTCGCTTCATTCTCCTCAATCTCCAAAATAGATTCCACAAACCACTCAAAATCTCAATTCCCCCGAAATAAGGGTAAGGCTCATTATAGGCTAGGAATAATAATTTTGTGGAGCTAACAATAAAAAGGCTAAAGGCTCAAATTGGCTTCAAAGAAAGATATAACATAAGGTAGATATGGATAAATATGTGGCTAAAAGGTTGCCTCTATCGTTTGAACTCATCAAGCATTGAACATGTATATAATTGGCCTTTAAAATAGACAACCATGGCATTTCTCAATGATAAATGCATAGGAAGAGTATATCACACAAGAAAAGCAAAAGGAATAAAGATGTATCCCTTATAAGGCCAAAAAAATCTTACTGGGACAAATTGGCTCCAGACTCTCATAGTAACAACGGACGGATTCTCCACCCCTAAGAAAGAGTTGCAGAGTACCAAATAACACAACCTCAATGCAGGATGAGTAATCATAGAAGCATGGTATTGTTCATCATAATCAGCGAACTCTACTATAGCCTCTTTCCACATATAAAGAGGATTTCGAGCGCCCAACTTATCAACAAATCTGGCATCAACATGCCACTTGGTAACACCAAAAGCCTGTGCAATGAGATCCCTCTCACTAAAGCCGGATAGGTAAAAGCAGACACATCCAAGAAATCTTCCAATCCCCCATCTCGCAGGAGTCGATGGACCTCCTCATATATTCCCAGTTTCTCCAACATCGGGGGATAAAAGAATATGGTGGATTCATACCGTCTCTCTTCAAGCTTGAGCCAACAATCCTTCTCTTCCCAAGACAGCAAATGGGGCATATTCATATCAGGGACATACATGATGTAACTCGAGGAAAAACCGAAGAAAATCCATAAAAATGACAAAAATACGGGCTCGTTGTAGATAGACATGAGCACGGGTCGGACCCGCTGGGTCAAGGATCCGACCCGCCGGGTCAAGGGTTGGGATATCTCTGACCCTAACCCTGACCCTTCCAAGCCACGGGTCCACGGGTTGTGGTGACCCGCCGGGTCAAGGGTCGACCCTTTGACCCGTCGGGTCATGACATGTCATTTTTTAAAAAAGTTTTTTAAGTTTAAAAAAATAAAAATAAAAAGGAAGAAGGGTATGGACCGGTTTTCTATTTGTGTACGTATCTCTCGGGGAAGAGAAATGAAAGCTTACGTAGCTCTTTACATTCGTTATGATCCCTACTTACCTTATCTCATGCTAAGACTCTTCTCCTTGCTTTGCATCTGATCTCCTGACCATTGTGTCATCGTCGAGTTCTTCATCCGAGTCTGACTCGATTAAGTGGTCATTATTTTGAATTCGCATCTCCACCCTCTTCCAATCGTTTAGGTAAACTTGACCTTCCAGAGTCTCGGGCAAGAGTTTTGATCTCTTCTCGCTTAATATTTGACCACATTGGCTAAAACGTTTCTCCACCGCTCGAGTTGAGCAAGGAGCGACGAATATTTGACGAGCGATTGCCTACATAGTAGGAAATTGGGATCTCTCTAGATGGCTCCGTCATTCTATAATGTTGAATTCCTCTTCCTCTTCACCTCGATTTTTTGGAAAAAAATAGATGACTCGACGGGTTGACCCTACGGGTCGACACTTCGGGTTCAACCCACCGGGTCCGCGGGTCAAAATCAGCATGACCCTAACCCTAACCCTTGACCCGCCTCGACCCTGACCCTTGTTGACCCTAACCCGCCGGGTCGTCGACCCTTCGGGTTCCCGCCATGTCAAAACCCGTCGGGTCCGGGTCGACCCTTGACCCTTGCTCATGTCTAGTTGTAGAGGCGACGGGCGTCGTGGCAGGGGTGGCGGGCGCCGTGTACGCAGAACCACGAATTCGAATGAAAACGTTTGAAAACTGACGTCCACTCCTCCAAACTTTAAACTTTCTCGAACAACTTGGTTTCAAACGGTTCTTTTGTGATAGGTAAGGGAATGGAATGTGCAAAGACTGAATTTTGTGGATGTAGGTTAATGGCAGAAAGTGTTTTGGTGGATTGAATCGATTAAAACACAAGGCTTTAAGTAGTTGGATTGGATTCCCGTATGCTTTTGGTATTCTTGAGATTTTTTTTTTTGAGCAAGTTTGATTGATCCACAATAAGGAGAAATAATATATGGTGAGTTGGAAGGAATATCCATCACAAAAGAAAAAGGAAAAATATTAGATCTAGATATAATAGAAATAGAAAAGATAGAAAATCTAATCATAGGAAATAAGGAAACTAGTCCTAAAAAGAAAAATCTAATCCTAAAACAAATAGAAAATAAATAAAAGATAAGATACTAACCTAAGATAGGTAGAAAATAATCTAACCTAAAACAAAAAGGAAAACAATCTAATCCTAGAAAGATAAAAATAAAGTAACCTAACTCGTAAGATAACCAAAAAATAAAAAGATAGAAACTTCCCTTCCAATGTTACCAAAATTCGGATTCGTCATGCAAACAGACATGCGGCGGGCGCCGTGGCTGGTTAGGCGGGCGTCGTGTCCAAAGTGCATAACTCCGTTCTTCTAAATCAATAAAAACTCAAACCCAACATCGGTTTCACATACCGTAACTTCTGAAACTCGTTGACACGATCGATCATACTTTATTGAATTGAAAAACTAAATGCGACATAGAAATACTTCCTAACTACCTTGGGTTGCCTCCCAAGAAGCGCCTTTGTTTCATATCTTTGGCTCGACGTGATGCATTCTTGATCAAGTTATTCAACCAAGATCCCCCACACTTTTTATTTTCAGAACGAGAGGTGGAACTTTAGGAACTTCTCCAACATATCCATCCATTGCATCCATCGATTCCTTCTTGAAATGAGTAACTCCAGGAGGTTGTCCTGCAATTGCAAAAACCTCAATGTTATTAGGAATCAAATTTTCATAGGAAAAAGCAATAGAATCATTTGAATGAGGCACATTTTCATGTGACTTAAACAAATTCTCAATTTTCTTCTGAATGTCATCTTTCCCTAATCTAATATCATCTTTGTTAGAAAATTCAAGATTCATAGATTCATTTTCAACAGAAGCATCTAACAAACCCTTTGATTCATTCCTATGATTAGTTTTATTAGAGTCAAGAACATCTACGAAATCATTGGCAGAAGAAACAATAGGCTCAAATACAGAAAACTCAATCTATCTAACATCAAACTTCATAGTTAGTGAACCTTCAAAACAATCAATCTTAGTCTTAGTCGTTCGCAAGAATGGCCTTCCCAAGATAATCGAGGTTTCAGGCGTACCTTGTTCCATGTATAGAATGAAGAAATCAGCTGGAAAAATCAAATCATTTACATTAACCAAAACATCTTCAACAACTCCTCTAGGCTCAATACTAAAACGATCAACGAGTTGTATAGTAACACCAGTTTCAGACAATGAATTGAGACCTAAAAACATGTACAAGTTATAACCCATAACATTGATTGGAACACCTAGGTCTAACATAGCTTTAGTGAATCTAGCATTACCTATTGCACATGGTATAGTAAACATACCTGGATCTTCGCACTTTTCAGGCAATCGCTTCTGAAGCAAAGTAGAAACATGCTCACTTAAAATTACCTTCTCCTTTTTTTCTCATCATTTGCTTGCGCTTCATCGTGCATAGCTCTTTCAAGAATTTCGCATAGCGAGGCCCATTTTTAATCAAATTGAAAAGTGGAATATTTACCTCACAATAAGCAAAGGTGTCATAAAGAATTTGTTCATATTCCCACTTACGATCGGATCTTAAGACATGAGGAAAGGGTGGTGCAGGTCTTGAAACCTCATAAGACCACTCCTTAGAAGCTTTCTTCGGGGATTGAACAACGTTAGACGTCGGATCCGTCAATGGAGGTGGTGCAGTGCGTCTTCAATTCCGTCTCTTCCTCCTTATTTCCCAAATCATCTTCTTCTCTAGGCCTCTCTTCCACATTCCTTGTGGGTATATTCACTTGTTTACCTCCTCTAAGGGTCATGGAGATAACATTCTCCTTTGGATTCACTACCATCTGCGATGGCAACTTACCCGAATCTTTCGCTTTTAATTTGCCAATCTCCTTAGCCATGTTACTCATCAACTTCTCTTGAACACTCATCTTGTCCAATAAGAACCTCAATGTCCCATCTCTGTCATCTTGTTGAGTGTTTCTAGGACAATTCTCATATTGTCCTCTCTGAAATGGGACTTGTTGCTGCTGACCTCTTCCGTAGAATCCACTTTGGAAGTTTGAATTGTAGCCCTAATTGTAATTGTTACCAAAGTTGCGGCAAGGTCCATAATCCATAGCATTCACTTCAACGGTGTCCTCTTGAATCAAGGGACACTTATCATTCGGATGAGTTGGATCTCCACAAACTCCACAAGGTCTAGGCTGATGGAGTTGGTTCATTTGCATAGCCATCTTGTTCACTATTTCCATGAGCCTATCGATATCATCCTTTTGTCCATCTCTCGAACTATCCAACTTATGAACTCCTCTAACTCTTTGGTGTCTCCCATATTGTTGGGATGTATTTGCCAACCCTTCAAAAATTTGCATTGCTTCCTTAGGTGTTTTATCCAAAATATCTCCTCCGCTAGTAGCTTTAATGAAACTCTTGTCGGTGTCAAACAAGCATTCATAAAGATATAGCACTAGATCATCCTTTGGTATACCTTGTTGCGGACAACTACCCTTAAGCTTCTTGAACCGCTCAACATAATCATAAACAATCTCCATAGGTGATTGCTCAATACTAGATAGCTCTTTCTTAAGTTTGTTGAGGCGAGTCGCAAGAAAGTACTTTTACATGAAAGCTTTCTTGAATTGTACCCAAGTAGTGATGCTTTCTGGGGGTTGGTAGTAAAGCCAATCGCTTGCAGCATCTTTCAAAGTAAAGGGAAACACTCTGAACATCAATTGGTCGTCAGACAAGCCTTGGGGTCTCAGTCTATCACACACGCCCACAAAGGTAGCAAGGTTCTTGTTTTGTTCCTCCCCATGCAATCCAGAATGTAAGGCAAAATTGATGACCAATTCGAGTTGAACTTAAATATTGAACTCTCAGGGAGATCCGAAAGACTAATTGCAAGTGGTTGAGCACTCAAATCAGGTTCCTTCAGGCTTCTCAGGGTCATTCTTGGATTAACAACAACGTTTTCCATCTCTTTGTCTGCCTCAAATGCAATTTTCCTCTCCAATCGAAAAGATCTTTCAACCTCGGGATCAAAAGACAAAAGTGGTGAATTAGAAGATCTAATTTGAACCATACAAAGACACAACAAACTTAAAGTAAAGAGTAATTGAAAGAGTTAAAGAAAAGAAAACTTCTTTCTTCTCCCCGGCAACGGCTCCAAGAATTTGATGCGGGACGAACGTCGTTGACACTTTCGCCCTTTACTAAATAGTAATAATATCCAAACTTAAACACACAACCAGTAGATTAGGCAATCAATCACTTGATAAACCAAATAACTACTAGTATAGCGATGATGTCCGATGTCGAACCCACAGGGAGAAGGGATTTCCTATTCAATAACTCTGACAAGCACTCTTAGAGCAAAACAATGATCTTTGACAAGTAGCAAATATGTAAAAGTAACCAAGTTGCAAATCACAAAGCAAATTGTTATCAAAGTAGAAAGAACATTTCACCTATAATTCTCTGACAATTGTTGGAAATCATGGTCCTCGAATTGATCTATCAATTATTCATATTCCTAGGTCTACTTGACTAAAGTTGAGAGATCCGTAGAGATTCACTCATCTTATTCAATATCATTACAGAATAGCATTAAGAACTCAAGCAATCAAGACCATTTGGCACAATGACTCTACACAATCAAGATAGATAGGCGCATACCGAACTCAACCCTAATCACATATCCTCAATATAGATCAATTGAAATCATCCATTACAAAGACAAAGAGACATCACTATCATCAATACCTTTGTTTGCTATCGAGAAAAACACAACGAATTCATAGCTAGAGATGCAATTCCTAACATGCTGATCAGGCATAGAAAGGGACACAAATATAAATTAAGCACAAGATGATAACTAAGAACATGAATAAACTAATAGAAACAAATCCTCACAATCCAAACAACCATGTCTTCGAATCACAGACGAAACTATGAGTTTAGCAACTCATAGGCTAATTCCTTCTCTCTTTCTCTCTCTCTCTCTCTATAATGGTGTTCATCGTCTCACACAATAGCCACACTCGGCAAAATAAACTGAAAACAACCTCAAATAGTCGCACAAGGGTCGGCAAAACCCTAGAAGAAATAATAGGAAATAATATAAAATAATAATCCTCGGATCCAAAACCGCATTTCCGGAATCTGGGCCAACGGCGGGCGCCGTGCAAGGGGCGGAGGGTGCCGTCTCTAGAGTGCTCGATGTTCCTCAAATTCCTTCAACGAATTCCAATGTCGTGCCTCCTTGCTCCTCCTTAGCTATTCCCTATCCTCCATATGCTCCAAAACATGCTTCTAAAGCTCTTCTCAAAGTCCATCCAAGGTTGGAATGTAATTCTGCAGAATAAACTAGGGCTGGGCATCCGGTCTGGACCGGACCGGACCGGATATTCCGGTCCCGGTCCGATCCGATGGACCGGAATTTTCTAAAATATGGACCGCGGATCGGACCGGGACCGAGAAATATGGTCCCGGGTTTTCCGGTCCACGGACCGGAAAGACCGTTTGGACCGGATCGTCCTTGCAACCTCAATTTTTTTATTTTTTAGCAAGTTGAATAGAGCTCCAAAAGGCCTTACATTGTCACTGTAACAAATCAGGTTAATCACCAATAATATTGCATTACACTGTCACTGTTTAAGATATACATATTGAAATTCCTCCAAGACCTGAAATTGAAATTTGAAATTGAAATTCCTCCAGATCTGAAAATTGAAATTTCTTCTACACAATGTACACAAAATCAGATCTAAAGATTTTAAAATACAAATTGAAATTTCTACAAACCTAGATCTGAAAAGAGAGGGAAGAGAGAGGGATCTGCGGTTGGTCGGTGGCGGATGATGGTTTGTTTGCCAGTGGCGATGGCAGTGGCGACTGAAGAGGGCGAGTCCGAGGGTTGCTCTGTGCGAGAGTGAGGCTGTGAGCCGAACGTGAACTGTGTGCGAGAGTGTTAAGGTAGTGCAGACTAAAGAGAAAGGGGAGAGAGATGCCGGCATGAGGGTGATGACTGATGGGTGGTTGCGAAGGGCGAGGGTGGTGGCGATGGCGGTGGCGATGCCGGCAGGAGAGTCTGAGAGAGAGCGCCGGCCAGTGAAGAGAGACCATGAGAGATCGAAGAGAGACCATGAGAGAGCGAGATAGGTTGAAGAGAGTTGAATTAGGGGATTGGGATTTCCTCATTAGGGCCGGCTATTGTAAAATAGAAAGAAACAAAAGGCTGGCATGTTATTGCCTATTGGGAATTTGGGAGTACTACATAACTACTTTTTTTTTTTTAAATCCGGTCCAATTCCGGTCCGGACCGGAAATTCTGGTCTGGTCCCGGGTTTGGACCGAAAACCGGAAATCATAATTTATTGGACCGTGGACCAGACCGCAATATTCCGGTCCGATCCAAAGACCGTAATTTCCGGTCTGGTTCCGGTCCGATCCAAATTTTGCCCAGCCCTAGAATAAACACTAAAAACGCATAGATTCTGAACTCGAATACTCCATAAGTAATATACGGAACTAGACTCAAACATAACAAAACCAATACCTAATAGCAATAAGAAACACCTATAATGCCTATATGAAATATGCATTATCAACGGATCTTTTAGATCATTCTCAAACAGCTCTATTGGATACATTATTAGGGACTGGATGGGTAATCCTATAAGCATCGGTGGACAATCCCCTCTCACGGCGGAAGCGATAGTTCTTCTTCTTGGGGTGGAAAAAGTTAAGGAATTAAAGATACCTTAATTAATTATAGAAGGAGACTCAAAAATTATCACGGACTATCTAAGAACACAAGTCGGTTGTCCTTGGGAAATAAAACTGATATTATGTCAAATGTCCAAGCCCTTCTCAAAAGGGTTAGTAATATTGAAATATCCCATATTCCCCGTATTGGCCACCGGGTAGCAGATAAGGTTGTACACCTTTTCTACTCTACCAGGGGACCGGAGTTATACCTCGATACAGGTCTTCTAGACCTCATCCGACATGATGCTTTCGGATAGGGTGTTCCCATCCGAATTATTACCTAATCAAAAATAAATCTTTTATAACATATATCCAATTATTTAAAATCCTTAATCTCTTATATAGAACTCATACTACATCATCTCGATAAAATATATCATTTTTTTATCAGGTAATAATTCGGGAGGAATAATCCTACCCGAGAGCATCCTTATAGATGAGGTCTTGAAAACCCGAATCAGAGTAAATGTCGAGGCCCCTGGCAGGGCGGCAAAGGTGTGAAACCTTATCAGCCACTCTGTTGCAATTACGAGGCACGTTAGAGAAAGAAACTTCTCTCACATTCGACAACAATGTTTTAATATCACACCAATTCAATTTCCCATTGGTATGTAGAATTTGTTTTTAGATGATGAATGATTATAAAGGAGTCTCTTTCTATTTGTAACCTATTTATACCCAGTGCTTTGATTTGGATTAGACCATGTCTTAGTGCCAATGCCTCTGTTTTTAATGGGGTTTGGTTACCAATTTTGTCATTGCCAATTTGAATCGTTCTTCCTTCTTAGTCACGAATGATGTAGCCAATTGAGCTATCTTTGATATTGAGTGTGGATTCGTTGAATTTTATTTTAAGCATGCCAACCGGTGGTTTTTTCCATTTAACATTTTTCTGTCGAATTCTTAGTCGTGATTGATTTGTAACATTAGTATTCCGAGTATACCGAATGTCATTCTCCTTGTCATAGAAAGAGGTTTTTTTTTCCCAATTCTCCAAATGAGTAGTTTAACAGAATCCTGGTTTGGAATGGATTCATTTCTAAATATCATTTGATTCTTGATGTACCATATTGTCCACCATGTAAGCACTACTTTTTCAATTTCGTTGTTTATGATAATGCTTCTGATCAGTGATAAGATAGAGGAGGGGGGGGGGGGGGATATCTCTCAAATTTGCAATCATGTTGACTACAACCTGATTTGCACCTAATGTATATGGAAATGGCTTTTAGAAAATTGCCATTTCAGAAACAGTTGTGTTTCATCTTCGATCGCACTATTGAAAAGTACACAAGTTGTTTGTACATAAACCCTTTTTTTGGGATAAACAGGTAGTTGTTGGAACACCCTTATGTCCGAGCTTCCAAAGGAAATTTTTTATTTTTTGTGATGTGTCAATTTTCCGAGTGCAAGAGTTGTTGTCTTCATTTTGGTTGTTATTTTTTGTTATCCGTTTATAGGCGCTAGCTGTTGTAAACTATCCCTCTCTATCTGGCCACCAATAAAGTCTATCTTCAAATGCATTCATATAGGGAGGGGGATATCCAAACTTTCTTTTGTTATACTTTGAGGGACAACGTTTAACAATTTTTCCTCCCAACATTTTCCTCCTAATATATAGTCACTTACTGTTTCGTTCTCATTTTGAAATGTAGGACAGTCATCCCTTTTTAATTATTGGTGAAGTTGTAATCCAATTGTCAGCCCAGAATTGATAGGTTTTCCATTGCTCACCGACCAAATTAGGCCCTCTTTAAAATTTTCAAATAGAGGAGTTAGTTTTGACCATTGCCAAGATGAACTCCCACTTTTCTTATAATTTAATATATGCGTTGTTTTCAAATATTTGTATTGAATTAATTTTACCCACATATTATCTGGTTTCGCAAGAAATTTCCAAAGGAATTTCATTTGGAGTGCCCCATTCATATCTTTTGATTTTTGGATGCCTAGTCCTCCCTTACCTTTTGATCTACATATTCTATCCCAGTTTATGAGAGGCCGATGTTGGAGATCTTCATTCCAGAAGACATATCTATTCATTTGGTCTAAAAAAAAGATAAAATATATCATTTACAATTTGTCCTAAGGTTTTACCTTTGCTAGTAAATGTCCAAAATATTTTCATAATACCAAGTTTTCCCTTGTTATAATTTAACCCCTTCCCCTTCTTCAACCATTCAGATCTCCTCCCCAGCTTCCCATTCCAAGCTTCCTTGATCTTGCCCCCCCGTCTCCGACTGCGATTCAAAGTCGCGCCCCTCTTCCGACTGCGGTTCGAAGGCACGCCCCTCCTTCGACTGCGATTCGAAGGCGCGATCGAGATTGAGTCAGCATCGCGATCTAGATCGACTATCAGCGGTGCGCCTCGCGCTCGATGGAATTCGAAGGCGCGATCGAGATTTAGTGTATATATTTTGAATTAGGATAACACTTAAATGTGTTCTTTTGTAAATGAATATTAGATATTAATACTTTAGTGAGAATATTTTGATGTATATATGATGGTTATATATTTTGGTTAATCAAATATTTCAATTTATTATTATTCTAGATTTTATTATTATACATTTTAGTTATTATTAGTCACAAATTATTTTATGAAACATAAATATAAAAAACAGCTAGAATAACAATGTAAAACCACAACAATAGCATAAACAACCATTGCAATAGCTCTCTAAAATCGCCATATTAGATAAGAAAACTGTCACAATAGTTAGGAAATAACCGCCGCATTAGATAGGTCTATTGTGGCGGTTTACTTACCTATTGTGGCAGTTTTTAATTTCCATAATAAACCGCCACAATAGATGCAAAAACCTTCACAATAGATCTAATCCAACGCGAGCAATAGAGGCGGGTAAAAACCGCCACAATAGGTCTTTTGTGGCGGTTTTTAGGCCTAATATGGCGGTTTTGAACCGCCACATTAGACCTTTATTGTAGTAGTGGCGGTGGGTGGCCGCCTAGCGTCTAGGCGGTTAGGCAGGTGTCTAGGCAGCCCCTGGACGGACTTAGAACAAACATGATTATTTTTTTATATTTTAACAAATAACACATATCAATAATTCATATAATGTAATAATAATCTATAATATCACTTATAAACCCAAATTTGTGGTGCTTAACTAACACTAAAGTAAATAAACACAAAAATACGTGTCCGACTAGAGACTCTAAGCCTCCTAAACTCCAAAACCATAAATTCGACTTAAAAGCAAATGCATCCCGACTTATGGGATAAAAAAAACCCTAAGTCGACTAATCACATGTCTAGAAGCTAAAATTGAATAATCGTCGGGCTAGGTGGGATTAGGTGGGGTCTAGGCGGCACCTAGGCGCGACAAGGCAGTGTCTAGGTGGAAATCCGCCTAGAAGCCTACCTAGGCGTAAGAATTCCTAGGTGGTCTCCCGCCTAGCACCCAGGCGCCGGGCGGCGCCTAAACGCAATTTTGAAAACACTGTTCTCATGCTTAGAGCGGTGTTTCAAGGCCTTAATTTTGTGCATTGTTCCATGCATTATTTTGTTGATGATGCAAATTAAGTTGTTCAAAGGGTAATTTTGCCTCTTTCTCGTTCTTAGTATCTTTCTTTTTTCATTAAGTTTAAGGCTATATATTAAAATTTTCAGTGATGAGCTCTGAAGAATCGAGTATTTAATATAAATAATAATAAGACAAATACTCTAGATGGGGGAGGGGGGTTTAATAGAGTATGGTAAATTTTCGTGAAGTCTCCGGTAGTAGCAACTTCAAGGGCTATATAATCTGGATATCAAGGCCTTGAACCGGTCTTCAAGGGTCTTGAAACAGAACTGAATCTTGTTGAAGCTATGACAAATCTAATAAATGTAAGTGCAAAAATTAAATTTGATGAGCACGTGAATTGTTAACAAAGTTCGGCTCTAAACAAGCCTACGTCTCCGCCTAGGGTTATCCAACCCGTAGGATTCAAACAACTTTTATTCCTCTCTTCCTTTTGAGTCCTAGATACAACTTAGAAGAACTTCCTCACTTCTAACACTTGAAGCCTAACCCACTTCTATCTAGTCAACCCAAATTTAGAGAAATAAAAGTCCCCTTAGCCATACCTAAGTGTGATACGTTTGAGTATATGATACTCTTAGTGTAACAGGGATTAAATTATACTATGATGCTCAAATATTTTACTAACTCTCAATTATTAAAGCAATTACAAGAAGAGCAAGAAAGACATATCAGCGGACGACAGTGGAACTTGGAGGTGAAGGCTTTTGATCGCAGAGAAGAGCTGGTGAATATGTGTGTCGATGAGTTTGTTCATCTTCTGTTTTTATAGAGCTGCTCCTCTTCTCTTGCTGCTGATCTCATTCCCAGATTTTCTCAAGAGTCCAACGCCAATTCCAATTTAAATTACCGGGAGCGTTTGAGATTTCGATTCGGAGGAGCCTTCCCTTCAAATCCTCATCCCAGATTTTCGGACCTGCTGCTAAGATTTCCTCTGCTAAACTCTTGGCCTGTTGCTGCTAAGATTTTGAAGTTGAATTCTCCTGCACACGGATTAATTCTAGAACCAAGTAAAAATATATTGGATCCAAAATATCTCTATCTAAATCTAAATAGACATCAACCGAATATTTGCAACCGAGGATTTAAAACCATAGACTAACCGAATAACTTAGATATCTAAATCTAAATAGATATCAACCGAATATTTGCAACCGAGGAGATAAAACCATAGCCTAACTGAATAACTTAGATTTAAAACAAACTTTAAATCTAAGCACAATATGTAATCTGCATTATTAAATATCCAATTTGTCTAAGCTATAATATCTTATACCTTCTCTTTCATCAACTTGCAAAAGTGATACTATAGCATATGAATTTCATCAAGGAAGCAAGGGAGCTATCAATCTCCCCCTTGATAAAAGACAAAACAAATTGGATTGAAGCCCTGCCGATTAGTCAAGTATAAATACAAATTCATCACAACATAGCAACTATGTTGGATCATCTCATATCATAAGTTTTCAAAATCCAAAACCAACAGTACCAAAAAGAAAAAGCAGTTACCAAGTCTCCCCCTTTTTGTCTTTCAATAAGGGAGAGACATCAAACAGGTTTAAAACCAAGTTTCAAAGACAGCAACCGATCAAAACACATCCATCATAGTTCAAAAGAGAGACAGAAAATAGAGAGAAAGCGCATTGAAATCACTCGTCATGCCACTTTCCAGAGCCAGGGTCTCCACCATCCTTCTTAGTCTTCTTTGCTTTAACATCCTTCTCAGTCTTCCTCTTCCAATGCATGTGGGCTTGGGCAAGCTTCTGTTCTTTGATCATCTCATCAACGCGACGCTGCTCAGTCTCCTTCCTGTAGTGCTTGATGACGTTGTTGGCCTCGACGGTGATGATGGCAGATTCTGGGACAACCGGACGCAAAATGGGCCGGTTACGAACCAATTGTTCACAGTTAAAGATCACGTTCGTGGCCTTGGCTTTGTAGTGCTCAACAGCTTCTTTAGCGAGGGGGAGGATGTTGCCAGTGCAGGTGAATGTCAGGGGATTCAGATGGAACATATTGTTTATTTTAGCATTCACCATGGCCAGGAGCTCATGAGTCTGATCAAGCTTGTCGGACACCTCGAACTTAAAATCAATGACATCTCTCCTCAGTGCATCAAGACCTAATTCTAGTTCCTTTAAACGCTCCTCGGACATAGAAGATGAAGGGGTAGATTTTAGTTGAATGTCAGGGGTCGCTGCTATCTCCTCTGTAGTCAGATCGCCCTTCAATTTCCAAGAGCCATCGGCAACCTTGATGATTCCTATCCGCTGGAAGCAGTTCATGTCAACTTTGCCTAGGTGAATCGCTTTCTTCTCAAGGGAAGTGTCAAGGCGAAAATATTTGAAAATGTGGGGGAGAAGGTTGTCGTAAAGAAGAGGGATGTCACGGAATGAGGAGATAGTGTGAACCATGTGGTTCAATATCCGGTTAGGGACATCCATTTCATAACCAAACATCACCAAATACAGAAGGGCTAGAATATGATCGGTGATGAGTTCCCGATAGTGTGATCTAGGAATGATGCATCTGGCTAGAATGGTAAAGATGATTTTGGGTTCTAACGTAAGAACATTGTGGGTTAACTAGCGAGCCGGGGTTTAGGAAGACGACGGGAGAAAGAACTTTCCTTTAGCTAGAGAAACACAATCTGGTTGAGAGGGGTGACCATCAACAGGGATGTCTTGGGGGAGGCCAAAGATTTTGGCAATCACAGTAGGGGTGAGTTCAATTTTGGTGTTGCATACAATGGTATATAGGGTTTGGTTTCCTCGATCTCACTTGAAGGTTGGGTTAACAAACAAGAGGCGAGTAAGACGAGGGTAGTGAACATTTCAAGGGTTCAGAATAGGCCAGAAGGTAGTGCCTTTCAAGAGAGTGATGCAAGGGAGATGAAGGAATTCAAGAAAGGCAGGATCAACGGAATCACATAGGCAAACCTTTCGGAACAGAAAGTATCAAGACACTTACTTACTGCTTCAAAGTTTCAGAACCAGGACGCTAGAAGGCTGGGCATAGGCGTCGGTGTCTCTGTTCAAGAGGGGGTGTCTTCCGATTACCATGAATGGATGCTGATGGTGTCTTCTTCTTCGATTTCCCTTCACTTCTTTGACATTGGGCGCTTTCCTTTTCCAGATGATTCGGGATTGCCATGAGAGGTTTTAGGCGCCATGAAAATAGAGGGTTGAAACATTGAGAGGTGGAGAAGAAGAAGGAGCAATGAGGAAGTAAAGATGGAGTGTGTTGAGCCGGGTGAAGGGATATGATAACTGACGTGGTAAATAAAGAGAGAAAGAGGAAGGTGAATCAGCTCGGATAAGCTCCAAGAAGGGGGAAATCATTACAGTTAAATAAATATGGGGAATGGAAGATTACACCGGGAATAATGAAGAAATTATTTTTTCCTTTTAAAAATTCAAATGAAATAAACTGATTTGATTTTTAAAAATTGTATACAATATCTTTCCAAATCTTTTTACCAAAAACAAAATTTTTGAACCAATAAAATCCTTTATGAAAATCTGTTACGAGGAAAAGAAAATCAAATGACCTGTATTTATTAAAATACCGACCACAAGGTTTGATCCAATTTAAATTTGCTATATGATATAGATGGTCAAGGTTTTGAAATGATTTTTCAAGACCTTGAGGTCTTAGTCATTTTTGCTCCCCCTAAATCAATGCATCTTTATTAAGCTTTCCAAGTTCTAATTGGATAAAATTAAATCTATCCTCAAGCAATGATTTAGTGAAAATATCAGCAAGTTGAAAATCAGCATGAGATAAAGGATATAGATACGTCACTTATCTCCACTTGATCCCGAATAAGATGATGCCTTACATCGATATGCTTGGTTTATGAATGATGCACATGTTTTTTAGTGATAGATAAAGCACTTGTATTATCACGTAATTTTTGAGATCACGTAATTTTTGAGCTATCCATAATACTTGAGAACAACAAGCTCCATCAGCTATGTATTCGGCTTTTTTGCAGATGAAAGTGCAACATAATTTTGTTTATTTGAGTGCCAACTTATTAGGGAAGACCCCAATAATTGACAACACCCTGAAGTACTCTTTCTATCGACTTTGTAACCTGTAAATTCTGCATCTGAATAGCCAACGAGGTGAAAATTTCTTTGTTTTGGATACCAAAGACCAAAGTCTTGAGTTCCATTTACGTAGCAAAAAATCCTCTTAACCGCAATGAAATGTGATTCCTTAGGGTCAGCCTGGAACCTTGCACACATATATACTCTAAACATAATATTGGGTCTACTTGCCGTATAATAGAGAAGTGAACCAATCATACCCCGATACTCCTTTTGGTTCACATTCTTTCCATTTTTATCTTGATATGGGGAAAATGTTGAGCTCATAGGGGTCTTGGCGACCTTTGATTGGTCCATCTTGTATGACTTGAGCAGATCTCTCGTATACTTGTAGTCCAAGGAAGAACGTCAATTCTCCCATAAGACTCATTTCAAATTCCATACACACAATATCAGAAAATTCCTTGCAGAGAGAATTGTTAGTAGCACCGAATAATATATCATCTACAAAAATTTGCACAACTAACAAATCATTTCCTCGAGTCTTTATAAACAAAATTTTATCGATCAAACCACATTTAAAACCATTTTCAAGAAGATATTTGGACAGTCTCTCATACCATGCCCTAGGGGCTTGTTTGAGACCATAAAGCGCCTTATCCATCTTATAAACATGATTTGGAAAATCCTCATTTTCAATACCGGGTGGTTGCACAACATACACTTCCTCTTCTAAAATTCCATTTAGAAAAGAACATTTAATCACCATTTGAAAAAGTTTAATACCCATATATGATGCAAATGCAAGTAAATTTTGGATAGCCCCTAACCTTGCTATGGGAGAAAATGTCTCCTCATAATCCATACCTTCTTCTTGATTATATCCTTTTGCTACGAGTGTAGCTTTCTTGCGAGTTATCTTTCCGTCCTCATCCAACTTATTTCGAAAGACCCATCTAGTGCCAATGACTGATTGATGCTTGGTTCTTGGAGTGAGCGTCCAAACCTTGTTTCTTTCAAACTCATTTATCTCACTTTGCATTTCCATTATTCAATCCGAGTCTTGAAGTGCTTCAGTAGGAGATACAACTGCATAAAAAGCACACAAGTTTCTTATTTTAGATCAAGTTTGAATACCGGATTTTGGATCTGATATGATATTCTCCATTGGATGAGATGAGGCTTGTTTGAACTTTCGCCTTTCAGGCTCTTGAGATGTTGAGGCTTCTCCAAGACCTTGAGGCTCAGTTTCATCTTTTGGTTCCCGTTCTACATTCCCTAAGTCAAGACCTTGGAATCTCTATTCAAGGTCTTGGACCTGCAGCTCAAGGTCTTGAGCCTGCTCAGGCGTGTCCTGTATTTGCTCCTGCATAATTCAACGTTGTGCTTTATCCTTTTCTTCTTCCACGTCGGAGCCTTGATCTTCATGTTGATTTAAGTTTAAATCTATAAAGCTAAAACGCAATGTTTTTGCTTTCATCAGATATTACATGGATGCTCTTTTCAACAATCCTAGTGCATTTATTCAAAACTCTATATTCTTTACTATTTACTGAATAACCAAGAAAAATCCCCTCATCACTACGAGCATAAAAATTTCCCAAGATTATCTTAGCCAATGTTGTGAACAAAATATTTACATCCAAAAGGTATAAAATATGAAACACTAGGCTTTCTTCCATAGAAAAGTTCATAAGGAGTTTTCTTTAAAATTGGATGAATTAAACACCGGGTTGTGATATAATTTGCTATGTTGATAACCTCAGCCCAAAGAGATTTTGATAAATCGTTTTCTAAAAGCATAGTTCTAGACATGTCCTCCAAGGTGCGGTTCTTTCGTTCCACAACCCCATTTTGTTGAGGAGTTCTAGGAGCCGAAATATTATGTGAAATTCCATATTTTGAACAAAACAAATCAAATTTAAGTTGATCAAATTCACGTGACTTCGAATAGCAACAATAGGCATTTTTTCAAAGTTTGTAACTCCTTACATAATTTTGAAAATTCAAATAAAGCCTCAGATTTTTCTCGTAAAAATGAAACCCAAGTAAAAAGTGAATAATCATCAACAATTACAAGAATATATTGTTTACCTTTGGGAGATTTGACGCGCATAGGTCCACATAAATCCATATGTAATAATTCAATGGGGCGAGAAGTACTTACTAAATTTTTGGGTTTGACGGACCCTCGAGTTTGCTTACCTCGTGGGCATGCATTGCATAACTCATCTACCTTGAAGTTTAGGTCAAGATGCCCACAAACCAAGTCCCTTGAACGTAGCTTGTTCATTGTGTCCATACTTACGTGTGCATACTTAAGTGTCTCAAGTCAAGGACTTGAGACACTTCAAACTTGTTCTTGCAGCTTGGTTAGTGCTCATTGAATATACATTGTTATTTCGTGGAGCCGTGAGCACTAGATCTTCAGAACTTTTATTTTTAAGTAGACATTTTTCGGAATAAAAAACAACAATATTATCTTTATCACATAATTGGGAAATACTAAGTAGATTGTATTTTAATATTTCTACAAGATAAACATCATCATTATAATTGGAAGGATCCTTACCGATTTTACCTATACCAATTATGTTACATTTTCCCTTATCACCAAGAGTAATTGTGTCTGTAGATTGCTTCTTCAAATATGAAAATAGTGAGCTTTTACCACTCATATGCCTTGAACAACCACTATCAAGTATCCACTTGTATTCCTTGGTCTTGGTGATATCCCGCAAAACCACCAAATTCAACCTTTATGGGTAGACCAAATTACAAACATAAATTCATAATCGGGATGGACCATGTTTGGTGGTCTCGTTCTTTTAGGAACCCAAATTTGTTTTACCTGTTCTCTTAAAGACAACGGAAAAGTGTTACGAATTATATAAGGGTCATTTCTACGATACGAACAAGTTGTTTTAACGTGACCTTTCTTACAACAAAAATGGCGTGTGGGTGTGCACCCATTCCCTTTGGCTTTCACAAAAGTGATAGGGGTTTCATTGGAAAAATTTTGTTGTATCCAATATCACTTTTGTTAAGGGATGATTGGTGCTCACCTAACATCCTATCGAGATTGGCCTTGGACTTGGTAAAACGCGCTCGAGTGATGTCTGCTGATCTCTACACTTCTCAGCCAATGAGATCTTCTCTTTCTCTAACACGTTGGTGTAATTGTAAAAGATTTAGAGAAGAGAGATCTTGCTCCAAGGCCTTGACTTTAATGTTAAGGGTTGACTGAGAGGCTTTGAGATTTCTCATTTCCAGCCACATTTTGCTCAAGCTTTTTTCCTTTACCAAGAGCCTTTCTTTCAAGGTGTTAGTTTCATTGACAAAATGTTCTTCATTTAAAATCACATTTTGAAGAAATTCAGATAGTACTGCAATAGGACTTGAGATTAGGTCTCTCACAATCGTTTCGAGATGCTTCTTAGGAGTTTCTTCATGATCGGCCATTAGGCATAGGTTTTCTTGTTCATTCTCGAACTCAAAATCACTTGAGGAGTCGGAATCACCCCATGCAGCCATCATAGCTTTCTTCTTTTGGTTTTTCTTTTGAAACTTGTTCCTTTTCTTTTGTGGACAATACTTGACTAGATATTCTGTATCACCACATTCAAAACAAGTCATTGGTTTAGTCTTTTTATTAGAATTGTATGGCTTACATTTGTACTTCGATGAGCCACTGTATTCTCGGTTTGAGAATTGCTTCTTTATCTTGAGTATTCGTGCTATCCTCTTGTGATAAGTGCGAATGGATCCTCTTCATCTTCACTTTCGTCATCATCCGAGATAGCTTCTTCCTTTTGTGCTTTTAAGGCCAAGTTCTTCACACTAGAGGCTACTTTCCCATCTTCTTCACCAATGATCATCTGGTGGGTAATCAATTTACCAAGGAGATCATCCAGAGGTAAAGTTGACAGATTTTGAGCTTCCTCTATCCCGGTTACTTTTGGTCCACACTTAGCTTTAGGCAAGCTCCTTAAGATCTTCATCACCTTTTACTTCATTGGTGAACGTTTTTCCGAGAGAATCCAGGTTATTAACAAATGACGAGAGAGTTTCTCGACCAAATAAATTTATAGTCAAGACCCCGCTATAGGATAGTGGAGTCACATTCGTCCTCAGGAGAGAAGTCAGCGGTTCTAGGTTTAGTTAGTTTCAGGGTTTGGGAATAGCGGGAAAAGGTGACGAGGTGGTTGATGTCGGCATCGACTAAGCCTTAGTTGATGTCGAGGGGATGGAGAGGGAATGATGGTTTGATGTCGAGTGGAAACAAAAACTTTAAAGTAACAAAAATAGAATAATAAAAGAGTAAACTTCCAAGGTTAGGAATCACCGCTACAATAAACATATGTGTAAATTATAAATCACATAAAGATGCATGTTTTATATCAAATAACTTTCATCATTAAAAAATAGGAATATAGAGGCTCCCGCATAAACCTTATGTATTACTATCCCCTTTTCATAATTAATCCAAATTCATAATAAGATCACTTTCTCTTCAATATCATAAATAAGGATCACCTACTACTCTCATAGAAGAATTATGCATATAGGATAAAAGATAATAAAGACATACAAATTCATAAATCAAACACACATATGTATGTTGAGATCACTCCAACCCTAGAAGAAGGAAATTAGAAACAAAACATTATAAAAGATACTCACTTTAAAATTCAACTCAAACTAAAACTTACAAAACCTTCCAAATGGTCCTCCTCCTCTCCCACTCGGCTCCTCTCTCTCCTTGCGTCCGAAGACGACTTGTCTTGAATTACTAAAAAAACTAGCCCCTAGGGCTTTATTTATAGGTTCCAATCCTAGCTATTCTAGGAAGGAACAATCTATCTCTATCTAAATCTGTCTATCTAAACCCTTAAGATAAATGTTTGATAAATTAAAGAAATAAAATAATTAAAATTCCCTCTAGGTAAATTAGGGAATTACTAGATAGGATAAAGTCTTCAAACTTGATAAAACATCTCGTGTCTTGGTATGGAAGAAATGGCCAGCTCGGATTCCTACTCGAAATCGACTCGGATTTGCTCCTGGGTTCTACTCGAGATCGACCACAGTGGTCGACGTCGACTAGGTCTTGTGTCTCAACTTAGCTTGTGCTCGATCTCAGCTTCAGAAGGTGATGTCGACTACGTATGTATTCCACATCGACTAATTGTAGTCGACGTCGACTAGATCTTGGCTCTTGGCTCCATCTACACTAGATCTCTAGTGCCCTGGTCGATTTCTAGTGAAACGTGGTCGACATCGAGTAGTTTTAGTCGACGTCGAGTAGATTCTGCCAGCTTTCAGCATTCTGCTCTGTCTTGAAATGCACTTTTCCGAGTCCCCGTTCGTCCGATTGATGCATATGAATATGCATTGGAAAGATTTTTTCGAGGAATACAACTCTCATGAAGACAACAAAACTTGATTCAAAATGATGAATGGAGAAAAGTGGCATTTTCGCCAGCTGCACCATCCTATGCTCTTCCTTAGCTTCTCCAATGTCTTCATGACTTTCCTTTAAGCTCCAAAGTGCGTCTGATTTCTGCGAAACTAAACAGAAACTTGTGTAGACCTTCATATATTGTTTGAAACGGTAAATATATAGATGTGGTGGTTAAACCAATGATACAAAAAGTAAGACCATACTTTGGGTCTTACAGACAAAATATTGTACCCTATACCCCCAAAAAACAAAATCCCATGTGTACTAAGCCAGCGAATCAGCCGGAATCCCTAACAAAGTCTACTTCTACTGGCCTACGTCTACCTATCCTCGCAATCAACTCTATACATCCTCTCCTCTCTCTTCTCAAGCACTCTGTATGCCAAGCCTATCCACGAGAGGCTTGCATTTCCATCTAGCTGTAATCCTAGATTGGCACCTGGCGATAATTGTTGATGCACAATTAGCTGCAACAAACCGCTCTTGTCTGAAGATAACCCCATTCCTCTCCTTCCATGTGAAGTAAACCAAAGCCTCAAATGCCATCAGCTTTGCTTGGTAAAGCCGCATCTTCTGAATCTTAACCGGCTCTCAAGCAAACCAAGCTAGCCAGTCTGTGATGGAGTTGTATCTCATGCTTTCCCAATATAAAAGTATAAAATCTAGACAGAAATCGAAGTAAAAGTGGGCATAAAACATGGTGAAATGAGTGCACATCAACACCCCATACTTAAGCTTGCTTGTCCTCAAGAAATACTTTTAATGGTAGTACAAGGGGAAGAAATTAAACTCTCAACATCAAAGAATCATTCTCATATAACCCTGCAATCAATTACCACTCCCGAAAAGGTACTAATGTCACCATATCCATGTATGTGAATAAAAGCAACATCGCACATAAAAGGAGGGTTATGCAAAAACAATTTTCCCTGCGACAAAGCAACAATAATCAAGAGGACATTATTTGAGCTAAAATATGAGTAGATAGGTAGAAGGCTAAAGTGGGGCAATTTTTTGCCATGTGGTGCTAATGATCCGGGGAAATAGAGTAATTTCCAAACTTTTCATACCACATTCCTTGTTCCTTTGATTCTTACATTTCTCTCTTCGCTCATTGCTTTTTTTTTTCACTATAATGCTTTTACCTCTCTAACCTCAGCACTGCCTTCTCGCGAGTCGCTGATGCGGGACGAATGTCGTTGGCAATTTAGCCCTTCCCAAACTAGGGATAAAAATCAAAACTTGAACACAAAACAAATAGATTAGGAAATCAAGCAATTGATAAACCAAATAACTACTAGTATAGCAAGAAAGTCCGGCGTCGAACCCACAGGGAGAAGAGATTTCCTATTCAATAACTCTAGACAAGATTCTTTAACGAAAAAGCAATAACCTTTAGACAGATAGAAAATATAAAAGTAACTAAATTATAAATCACAAAGCAAATTGATATCAAGATAGAAAGAACATTTCACCTGTAATTCTCTTACAATGGTTGGCATTCATGGTCCTCGGATTGATTTATCAATAATTCATATTCTTAGGTCTACTTGACTAAAGTTGAGAGATCCGCAGAGATTCACTCATGTTATTCGATATCACTAAAGAATAGCATTAAGAACCCAAGTAATCAAGACCAATTGGGACATTGACTCTATTCAATCAAGACAGATAGGCGCATACCGAACTCAATCCCAATCAAATATCCTCAACATAGATCAACTGAAATCATCCACTACAAAGACAAAGAGACATCAATATTATCAATACCTTTGTTTGCTATCGAGAAAGCAACAACAAATTCACAGCTAGAGATGTAATTCTGTTGTAGGAGGAAATCGAGATTGCAAATAAAATATAAGTAAAGTAGAGCAAACCAAATTACGTTCCTTGCAAATGATTACAAGACTTCCTCCTGATGCAGTAGTGGGAAGTCAAGATCGATCCACGAGGAAGCGTGTCAGCGGATCCTAGGTAGCGGTGAAATCTTACGGACAAAAGTCGACAACAGGGGTCCTAGATCTCGAGTACAACAACTCGACAGAAAATCATACAGTTGAACACATCGCAGTAGCAAACACAGGGGTTGGTCGATCTCGACAAAGGCTACTCGAGATCGAGTAGGGTCTTCATCGACGTCGGCTTGGGTCTTGTCGAGCACCTGCACACAAAAGCTACAGCGACCTAGGTCGAAGATCAGTAACTCGAGATCGAGTAGTGCTAGTCGATCTCGAGTAAAACAAAAACCAAAACGAAAGAAAATAAAGTAAAGGCAATTGCTTTGGAATTTCGAACTAAACTGTATAAAAAGGACTTCCAAGATTGGGGTTTGCGACAACGATAACCAAGCATGCATAAGGCAAGAATAAAACATATAATCATGTAATTCGCATCAAAGGACTAAGCTTTCGCCTTTTCCAACAATTAGACAACTCTTTCAAGAAACCCTAATTGTCTCTACTGATTTTATGTTTACAATCCAAGTTGTTAGCATGGACCTCCATTAGATGGGTAATAAACACATAACAAGTAGCAGATGCTCAAAACATGATAAAAGTCGGATCTTTACGTCAAACACGCATGGCTATCGTCGGGCTCGCCCCAACCCTAGAAGTGGGTGGACTACTCGTGCTTCATCGCAACCTCAGACATTGATTTGATGAAAAGAAACTAATTACATTAAATCCAAACTATAGAAAGTACAACCGAACAAAGCCAAACTTGCTCTCGCTCCTTTGCTCCACTCGGCCTCTCTTTCTTTCTCTCCAACTACTTCTCCTACTGAAATGGAATGAATAGAAATCAGCCCCCTAGGGCTTTATTTATCGGCTTCTAATCCTTGCTATTCAAGGATAGAATATCTATATCTATATCTAAAACTATATCTAAAACATTAAAGATAAATAAATGCAACAACATAATTAAATCTAAAAGGGAATTATATCTAAAAGGTCTTCAAGTGGATAGATCTCTCTTCATGATGTAACTTGATAGAATTGGATAGTTCGGCAATCTTCGGCCCCAAGGAATCCAAATCCGAGTAGGATAGACCAAAATGCGTTACGCGGCTTCTGGAAGCTTCCTCGATCTCGAGTAAACCTACTCAATCTCGAGTAGAAGTGACGTCGACTTGGCCGGCTCGGCGTCTCGGGTTGCTGGTCCTCGACTGGCTCGGATATGGCTCACAGATGTACTCAATCTCGAGGAAAGTTCCTCGATCTCGAGTAACTTGGCTTTATCGTCTTGGTCTTCTGGGGTTGTCGAGCAACCCTTCTCGACATGCTCGGGTGTGGACTCTCGACCTTGTCGACATCGAGTACGGTCCTCGACATCGAGTTGTTGTGTCTGGGCGCCAGGTCGGGTAGTCTCTCCTCGGCATTCTCGGACATGCTTTCCTTGACTCCGGGCATGGGCTTCGGGACTTCGTCGTTGCTTCTTGGTTTTCTCCCGAAATGGTTCCATATTCTGCAATATTAAGCCGAATATTATGTAGATCTCCATTTCTGCCAATTAAGCATATACTACATAAATTCGACATATTCCCAACTCGAAATATGCAAAATGTAAAGAATATGGAACTAAAATATGCATAAAGACATGGCTACTTTAGAGACATCAAATCACCCCATACTTAGACTTGCTTGTCCTCAAGCAATAACCAAACAATAACCAAGACCTACAATACATTTTTCAAGTCTTCGCCTTTTGTCAAAAGCAATATCTTAGTTAGTAGTAATGTAAGACAAGTGAATTTAACGTCATCACACATATATGAGCGATCCATAGACATAGGCAATATAAATCCAATCTCACAGGAATAATGTGTTTACACTCAACTCTCAATGTGTTTAGGCTATGTAGATCAACTCTCAACTCAATTCCATACACAATCTGATAAACATTGCAATTTAAATATAAATCCACTTCGCAACCAATTATGCAAATGCAACAAGAATTATCAGGAGGACTTCGCTCAATAGAAGTCTTCAAAGAAGATTCCATTCAGCGGGGTTGTAATGGGGCTTGGTAAGAAATATAAGGGTATGGAATTATTTGGCCATGGGTGCTTAATAAAATTCGGGAATCAAGACTCATAAATTTCCAACACATCTCAACCAAACCATAACTGACAAAGGATTTTTAGTCGCCTTAAATCCTATCAAATATAACCGACTGGCCTAACTAATGTAGTTTGGCAAGCACGGGTCGATCCCACAGAGAGTCTATGATTCGTATGTAAATCAGAGTGCGTCAACAAGAACAAGAAATAAAGGGGGGAATTTTGGATGGTTTGAACTAACTAGCTAAGAAACTATAGTAAGCAAAACAATAAAGTAAAAACAGATTAAGTGAACAAATATGAGAGAAATAGCTCAGGTCAATCAATCTCAGCAATCAGGTTTGTTCATTGATCATCGAAATCGAATAGATAACTTCCTCTTGAACACTTTGTTGTGGAAAGACTAGGTCTTTTGAATCCAATTCCTTATCGAAACTAGTTAACAGGACAACCAGACCCTGAAAACCCTAATTATCAAACAATCTTGAAACTATCAAGATTCAATTCAATAATCGATTAAACTTAAAGGAAATCAACAAAGACAATCGACACGCACAACCAGTTATTGCATCAATTGCAAATCAATTCTTTATATAAATCCCTAAATCAACCAGTTTCAGAGATTCATACTTTGCTACACAATAATATAGATAATTCAACCAGAAATTACCTATATCTAGCTATAGATTATCATGAAAAGGCATCAGTTGATCAGACTAACGGAAATTCACGAAAACCCTAAACAATCTAAGCAAAGAATTGATAATATTCAACGAAGAGTATTAAGAACAGAAATCTCACAATGAAATAGAAAACCTGAAGCTTCGATTAATTTTCCCGAGCAAAGAGGATTAGTTGTTCATAGTCGATAAATTAGCAAAAGCATAAGAAAATCAAAACCTACGTACCAATCTCTTCCTGGTTCCACTCTTCGATTCAAAAACAAAAACTAAAAACCCATCACTCTACTCTAACGTTTCATGTCTCCCCTTAATTAAAAATTCAGAATAAAAATAAACATCTGTTTCTGAAGACGGAAGAAAACTCGGGTGTGCCACAAAACTCGGCCGAGTTTCTTCTTGTTCCACCCGAGTTTCTCTGAATCCACAAGCTCGGTTTCCTTCACAAAACTCGGCCGAGTTTTCTATCATTTCGGCCCGAGTTTCTTCCCAAACTCACAACTCGGTTCTCTTCAATGGACTCGGCCGAGTTTCATGCAATCTTGGCCCGAGTTCTTTACAGTTCCATTCCTTTGCACTTGTCCAACTCCTCTCTTTGGCTCTCTTGCTCAAGACTCCGATTTCCATCTCATCTTCTATCATTTATACGAGCTCAGCTCCACCTTTCCACAATCACCTGAAATCATGCACAAAACTTGTAGACTCCGACTCTAATTGAAACATAATAAAAACATGAAAACTACTCTAACTAATGCACTTTACCCTATCTAAACTCATCTAAATGCTTATATTAACACTACCTAAATGTGCATGATCAATAACTCTCAATCATATGCATCAACCAAACTTTCCAACTTTATCTAAATGAAGTATGTAACCTTTCAAACATCCTCAACCTCTCCAAAGTATGTATCTTGCGAATAATGAAAGAAATAAGGTAAATTTGGCTCCTGCACTTTATTCACAAACATATGTAATTTTTCTCTTCTTCTTTTTTTTTCGATTCTTTTTTGAAACGTAAATAAAACAAAAACTAATGGTGTATTTATAAGATGAGCCAAAAATCCTTTTACATAATCTGTATAGCAAGATAAAAATATAAAACCAACCCATATCTCAATAATTTCAACAATCCTTCCTACTTGAAATGAAACATAGGCTCATTCTTTCCATAAACCATTATTTCAACCAACTCTAAGTCTTAATTCCCAAAAGGGGGTCAGGCTCAATTTGGCTAAGGATAATTTTGTGGAGTTTACAATAAAAGTCTTAGGCTAATGTTCTGGCTTCAAGCAGGGATAATGCAGGGTAGGTAAAGAGAGGATAAAATTGGCTTAAAAGGTGCCTCCATCATTTAATTCTTATCAACATAAACATATAAATGTATTGGCTTTGAATAACTATCACAACATTTAGCAATATGCATAGGAAGAGTAAATACACTCAAGAAAGCAGATGGATTTTTAATGTTTTCCCTATAAGGCCAAAATTCTCACTAGGACAATTTTTGTTGGATTTTAACCTTTAGCTTAGGATCATATGTGCTCAATTTCATCACAAGTTCACAGTCCACATAAAAACAATTTCGAGGACTTAGGCTAAACCTTCCAAACATGCCATAGGGTTTACATGATCAAGTCAATCATTATTTATCATCATAGGACATCTAAGTTCGGGTATAAAAGCTAAAACAATGCAAAAAATTTAAACATGCATATTTTTTTCCTTTTTTCGACATTTTTTATTTTTTATTTTTTACTTATGCAACTAAAAAAAGACTAAAGTATGACGAAAGACTAAAAAATGCATAAAATTTAAACATGAATGCATAACACAAAAAATTAAAATTTCACCATGTAAAACCAAAAACAATATAAAATAATGATAATGATCCCTTTCCCCACCCCATACTTAAAATATACAGTGTCCCCACTGTATAAAATCAAATAAAAACAAGAGTAAAGGAAGGAACTCACAGAATAACACATCGAGGAGGAAAACAGTTCAGGTCGAGTAGGATCTTTCTCGATCTCGAGTAGTGCAACTCGATCTCGAGGATGTTTCTACGTCCAGTGGCTTCTGAAGTCAAGGAGTTTCTGGTGGCTTAGTCGATATCGAGGTTGCCTACTCGAGATCGACAAGTTTCTGGGCTGCTCCTCCTTGTCGTTGTCGACTTGGCCTTCGTCGATTCTGACTGTTTTTCAGGGACTTCTTATTCCACTTTTCGCAATCTTTTATGCTTGCCTGACCTAAAGTGTTAGATTGCATACAAAAACGAGACTATCCACATGGAGCATTCTAAAAGACATCAAACCAAAAGCAAAAACCAAAAACCAAAAAGTTTAAAAGTCCCAAAGTTCATAAAGTTTATATACATGCTCTAGATTTTAGAGTCGCTAGGCCGACTTCTCCGTTTGTGCTCAAGGACCATTAGTGTGGGGCCCGCTCATGCTTGGCCCTTCTCCTGGATCATCTAGGTCCTGATTGTAGTATGCAAGCTCAGCTGACAGGTGGTTGCTTGCATAATCTTCCTTCTCTTTCTTCTTCTTCCTTCCAGCTCTTAGTTTCCACAGATTCTCTCGCCACCGGGCCTTACCTCCCCTTAAATTATTGATAATTTTCTTTATGGACTAAGGGGGGATAGAATTCATACCTGAACTTACCTTTTTGGACCCAAAACAGAAATCTTCGAGCTTGGGGTTAGTCGATGTCGAGTACAGCTGGTCGACATCGAGTACAGGGACCCCATACTTAGGCTCTAGGCAAGTCTGTGGCTCAGTAGAGGAATTCGACATCGACGAATCTTGGTCGAGATCGAGGAACTCCCTTGTCGATCTCGAGTTGCCCTTGTCGATCTCGAGTACAGTGCTTTCCTCCGTTGATTGCTTGGTCCCGTGTTTGCTGATGCTTTTGACCTCTAGCCATGAAATTTCCTCCTTTTAAGGGCCAAAAGAGAAATCCAAGATCTCGTCGCTTATGGTGAATGTGAGCGATCGATTCTTGACACTAATTCTGGCATCTGCATTAGCTAAGAATGGTCTACCAAGAACAATAGGGCTAGTAGGATCTTCAGCACAGTCTATAATAAGGAAATCTGCTGGAACAAAGAATTTACCAACCTGGACAGGGACATTCTCAACTATACTTGTAGGGATGACCACTGTTTTGTTTGCCATGTATAGTTTGGCATCCACATGCTCTATGCATCCTATCTTTACCTTCCGCCAGATTGATAAAGGCATGATGCTCACACTTGCTCATAAATCACACAGAGACTCATATTTATATTGTCCAAAACCCACAGTAACAGAAAACTTACAAGGGTCAAGTCTCTTTTTAGGGAAGTGGAGTACTTTGCATTCGCCTGCGATCTCCGAGATTGATCGCTTCTTGCTCAGGATTTCCTTCAGAAATTTGACATATCCAGGCATCTCTTGTAGGGCTTCTGTAAAAGGAATAGAAACATTCAGTTCTTGCAGCATATTAACAAACCTGTTAAACCTACATGCAGTGGGATCTTTCTGTGCTTTGGAAGGGAAAGGCAATGGCTTTTTCTACTTCGGAGCCAGATAAGACGTCGGAGGTGTTGCAGAGTCGTCGAGCTCGGCCAGATTCTTCTCGATCTTGACCAGATTCTTCTCGATCTCGACTAGGGGCTCCTCGATCTCGAGTTGTCTTGTCGACTTCGAATTGCCTGGTTGTGTAGTGGAGTCCAAGCTCAACTTATGGTCTGTGTTGAGCAGATGTTGGTCTAGGTCGAGTACAGTGTCCTCGAGATCGAGTTGAGTCTGCTCTATGTCGAGTTGTTGTTCTGCCTTGCCTTGTTGTTTCCCGATCTCTGGCTCGTGTAATTGATGCCCACTTCTGAGTTTGATAGCTGCGACGTGTCCGGTCTTCCCCTTAGGATTTGGTTCAGTTTGCCCAGGGAGCTGTCCGGATGGTCATGGGATCTGTGCAGCGATTTGACCCATCTGGGTCTCTATTCCCCTTTTCGAGATGTCCAGTTCTCCAAATTTTGTAGTGATGTTCTGGAACTGGTTGGTGATGGTCCCCTGATTCCGACGCATCTCCTCAAGGATCAGCTGCAGATCATCCTTCTTTTAATCCCTTTCTAGATGTCCTGGAGCTCTGTATGGTGGGGGGTTCCTAGGGGGACCTTGGTTCCACTGTGGTTGATAGAACCTTTGATCTCCCATGTAGCGATTGGGACCCCAGCGTAGGCTGCTTCCTCATGTGTCTCTGCCATCCTGACTTGCTTAGTGTGTGGGCACTCAGTAGTGGTGTGCCCCTGTGATCCGCATTCTATGCAAGGCTGGTTGACAGATAGATACTTGACTTGCTTGAGGAGCTTGCGATTCTGGTCTCTGTAGAACTGATCCCTGGCATCTGGGTCAATCTCCTTTGCTGGCTCATAGAGTGGCATAGATGGTGCTGGCCTGGCATTGGAGTTCTCCTCATAATTTGCAGTAGACCCATATTTGTTGTCATAATTGGTGAGCTTGTCTAGCACACCCCAGGCGTCAATTGGTGGCGTCGTCGGATACTCATAGCGAGTATACTGGTTGATTCTGTCCTTAGTGACTTGATCAAGAGTGTTGAAGAAGATATCCTAAATGACGTAGGGTGGATGTCCATGAGTAGGGCAAGATCGCAGCAGTTCCTTTTAGCGTTCCCATGCCTTTGCCAGCGGTTCCCCAGACTTCTGTTTGAAGGCGGTGATTTTATGACGGAGGAGTGCTGTCTTGGCAGGTGGGAAGAATTTATTCAGAAACTCTTGCTCTACTTGAGCCCATGTTGTGAGTGATCTTGGTTTCAGCCCTTCAAGCCACTTCAGTGCAGGCCCAGCGAGAGACCAGCGGAAAGCTTTCATCTTGACATATTCCAAAGTTGTACTCATTAATTGGTAATATGTTCAAGAGGGCACTCATTAATTTTTCCATAAAAAGCATTATTTTTAAGCTCTATCAGAAATTGAGTGCGAATTTCAAAAGAGTTTTCAGGGATTAGAATCGCCGATTCAGGCACGACGACAGTTGGATGCATATAATCCTCTGCAGTAGTTGGATATAGGGCAAGGTCAGCTTCTGCTTGTTCCCTTGCTGCTTTCTCAGCGGCGATAGCAGCATCTTTAGTGGCCAGTTCCCTTGTAAGTCTCTGTATCAGGTGCTCTTGTGTTTCTGCGGCAGCCATGGCTCTTTTCAGTCTAGCGTTGGCTTGTATAAGACGTTCTGGGTTCTCTAAGTCGTCAAACTCAGGTGGTTGACCAAAACGGCGCATACACCTGTAAAGTAAACTCAAAGAGAACGTGAGATTTTAACTACCTAAGGAGCGAATGATAGCTTCCCCGGCAACGGCGCCAATTTGTTGTAGGAGAAAATCGAGATTGCAAATAAAATATAAGTAAAGTACATCAAACCAGATTCCGTTCCTTGCAAATGATTACAAGACTTCCTCCCGATGCAGTAGTGGGAAGTCAGGATCGATCAACGAGGAAGCGTGTCAGCGGATCCTAGGCAGCGGTGAAATCTTACGGACAGAAGTCGACAACAGGGGTCCTAGATCTCGAGTACAACAACTTGACAGAAGATCGGACAGTCGAACACAGCACAACAGCAAGCACAGGGGTTGGTCGATCTCGACAAAGGCTACTCGAGATCGAGTAGGGTCTTCGTCGACGTCGACTTGGGTCTTGTCGAGCACCTGCACACAGAAGCTACAACGACCTAGGTCGAAGATCAGTAACTCGAGATCGAGTAGTGCTAGTCGATCTCGAGTAAAACAAAAACTAAAACGAAAGAAAATAAAGTAAAGGCAATTGCTTTGGGATTTCGAACTAAACTGTATAAAAAGGACTTCCAAGATTGGGGTTTGCGACAACGATAACCAAGCATGCATAAGGCAAGAATAAAACAGATAATCATGTAATTCGCATCAAAGGACTAAGCTTTCGCCTTTTCCAACAATTAGACAACTCTTTCAAGAAACCCTAATTGTCTCTACTGATTTTATGTTTACAACCCAAGTTGTTAGAATGGACCTCCATTAGATGGGTAATAAACACATAACAAGTAGCAGATGCTCAAAACATGATAAAAGTCGGATCTTTACCTCAAACACGCATGGCTATCGTCGGGCTCGCCCCAACCCTAGAAGTGGGTGGACTACTCGTGCTTCATCGCAACCTCAGACATTGATTTGATGAAAAGAAACTAATTGCAAAATCCAAACTGTAGAAAGTACAACCGAACAAAGCCAACTTGCTCTCGCTCCTTTGCTCCACTCGGCCTCTCTTTCTCTCTCTCCTACTACTTCTCCTACTAGCAATAAGAAACTAGACTCAAAACATAGTAAAACCAATACCTAATAGCAATAAGAAACACCTATAATGCCTATATGAAATATGCATTATCAAACCCCCCCACACTTAACTCTTGCTTGTCCTCAAGCAACCATAAGGAAAAACATTATCAACGCATCCCAAAGGAAATCTTTCACAACTTTACTCATCAAAAACAATATCATCAATAGTGAAAATATAACCAAACATATAAACATCATAACATGTATATATGGGATCAAGTTGCTTGCATTCTCAAAAATCAACCTTCCCAAGGATTGAATGTGTATCTCTCACTCTCATGTGTTTAGGCTTTAAGCATAAACTCACCTCAATTCCATATACAAGCATCAACTAGAATATTGACATTTATATCACAAAATCTCCACCGGATACATCAATGAAAAAATAAAAACATCAAGAAGACTTTCGCTCAATGGAAACCTTCATAGAAGATTCCATTTGGCGGGGTTGTAATGGGGCTTGGTAAAAACATAAGGGCAAGGAATTGTATTTGATCATGTGGTGCTATAAATTCCGGGAAAATAAGATTCCAAAACTCCCAACATAACACATCTAAAGACCAGAATTTAATTAATATTTATAAAATATCTGTAGAACAATCCGAATATTGTCCTCCCTTATGATTATAAAAATCCAGAAAATTTAAAATTTATGGATGGCTTTACATTGGTTTAATTATGGATTTTATGAAAGAAATATATACCCGAGCCACTTTTCTCGTATCTTGTAAACGTAACGGATTTCAACGCATCACGAACTCGGGATTTACGTCTTGATAATATAAGGGCAGCCGCCCCATCCATTCCTTGCACACATCTCACCCACTCCCTTTGATTTGATCATATGACAAGCTAGGATCCTATTCATCTCACCCACTCTCTTTCCCAACACCCTTCCCATGCTTTGACCAAAGGAGCCCTCTCCCATTCTTTAAATCTGATCCCCAAGGCTCAGCCTCACTCATTCACAAAGAACAAGCCGTCACTTGAGAGGAAAGGGAGAGAAAAGAAGCCTATCTCCATTGCTAGTCCTTTTTGGCTGCCTTCCATTAAAAAAGCCATAACTCCCTCAATATTGATCCAAATGGAGTGATTCATGAGCCCTTAGCTTCGTATTTGAATAAGATTTGAATACATATATCAAACATCCTAATCCAATGTGATTTGCCCCTCCAAACTGACCGACCTATGGGGCTGCATTGGAGTGTTCTAGAGAGGACCTTGTGTTTTTCAACTTGATCTTTGGTAAGTCCTCTTGGTTCCTTTCAAAACTGAGTTCCAACATGTTTTATAAATCCTTTTCTTCAACTTTGAGTAAGAATCTAAATCATGTTTTCGGATTTTTGGTGACAAAATGGCAAGGTGTTTGGAAGGTGTTCCGAAGGACTCCCAAGGGTGTTCTTGAGTCGTTTGTGTGGGACTCTTCGAAGGTAATCTCACATCCGCCTTCCCCTCTCTAGGATAGATGTGTTTGGGTGTGGAAAAGGCTTAGAAAGTGGAGCCTCTATGTGTTTTGGTTGCGTTTTGTAGCGAAAAAACGTCTAAATAGAAATGGATATACGTGCCTCTGTAATTTGAACTTTATTTCCCATCCAACTATCTGATCCGGCTGAAATCGTAATATTATGTTCATGGCAATGTTATATAACGGCCCTCCAAACATGAAGACGATTCAACGGTTGGATCAAGAGTTATTATAATTTTAGTAAACAATGTTTATAATGACTCGATTAAAAACTTGGTTAAGAGAATGCTAAGAATATGGTCAAATATATGATGGCATAACCGAAACATAGAGCATATAAAATACGGAAATGAAGTATACCCCTAAGTTGGTCAATAATAAGGATGAAAAGGTTAGGATTACGTGATGATATGACCTAGATTATAACTTGTTAAGTGTGGATACTTAACCAAGCTTATAAGTCCTTAAGCCATTAACCTTATGTGAATGTGTGTGACTATGTTGCGGTATGGGTTTATGTGATGCATTAATAAGAAAAACCTAATGTGAAATAAATACAATTGTTAGGCGCTTGATTCGTGTTTACACTTGGTGCTTGTTGGTTTCCGTGCTTACCTTCGGATTTTAGGTAAGTCCCATGGACTTACTCATGAGGTTACTCGTGACACATGAGTGTAGTAACGAGATAGATTCATGCATATTTTACGACATAGAATTGTTGTAGGGTATAAACCAGAATTATAACATAGAACGGAACATAGGGAATGAAATGAACCCTTGCCTTCTCTTTGTCTTTGTTATAATAGGTGGCCATCCTGTTCTATGTTGTTGTGTGGTGATTATCGGGATTCCCTAAAGGATGCGGCGTAGCCGAACCTTCGAGCATTCGATAAAGGTTGGCACATCCTCCAAGAATTTGGTGATAAAGGGTGGTGTAACCTCCAAGCATTTGGAAAGGGATTATATGGTTGAATTAATTGTTATCATTTGGGTACCCATTACCGCATTTATTTATATATTCAGATTATGCCTTTGGAGCATGATAGTGTATTTATAGTTTTATTGCATCACATTTATATGCCTTTTTACGTACTCGCAGAATATGCTGGTGCATACGTGTATGAGAGTAATCAATGATTGACCCCGTTATCTTTCTTGTTTTTATATTCAGGTACCCCCGATACCCGACATGCGTGATCATATGTGAATGTTTGCCGGGCATAGCCTATTGGACGATAGAGTGAGAGAGACATGGACCATGTTTTAATATTTTCTCGCTACTTATTACTTTTGCGTTTTGACCCGGCTAGGCCACGGCATGTGTTGTACTTTAATTACACCTTTATCTTCCGCTTAAAAACCGTTTTCCGATAGTTACCTAGGATAGGTTCTAGCCTCCAATGTGCATGTGTTTGCTTTGGGGGTTCTAAATCCCCGTTTGAAAAACTTATCTACGCTTCCGTTAATTAAATAATCTAAGTAATAACTTGTACTCGGTCGTAAGATCTAAAGCTCACGGAAGAATTTAAAACTCTTCCTTAACGTACCCTGAATAACCGGATCATCCGACCCTTATTAGTCCTCTAAGTGGATTAATTGAGGCATATTAAGATATCCAAACTTTCGGGTCGTTACAACACAAACCAACTCAAACATATCAAGCTCACAAATGCACATCTCTCAATATCATCAAAATAACTCCAAAAATCTCAAATCTCATCATCTCACATATAGTGCAATCTCAACACCTACCCAATGTATCTCATAACCAACATAAACTCAATTCTTCCTCATTATCCAAACATAAAATAAATGACTCTTTATTATTTCTTTTTTTTTTCTTTCCCCGTTTTATCTCTTTTTTTTCATATTTTTTTTCTCTTTTTTTGTTCTTTCTTTTGAGCCATAATACATGAAAATCAAATGCATAAACATGATGGACTAAATAAGCACATAACATTACATCTTCTCAAAACCATAAACCGTAAACTCACACTTTAGCTTCATTCTCCTCAATCTCCAAAATAGATTCCATAACCCATTCAAAATCTCAATTCCCTCGGAATAAGGGTAAGGCTCATCATAGGCTAGGAATAATAATTTTGTGGAGCTAACAATAAAAAGGCTAAAGGCTTAAATTGGCTTCAAAGCAAGATATAACATAGGGTAGATATGGATAAATACGTGGCTAAAAGTTTGTCTCTATCATTTGAACTCATCAAGCATTGAACATGTATATAATCGGCCTTCAAAATAGATAGCCACGGCAATACTCAGTGATAAATGCATAGGAAGAGTATATCATACAAGAAAAGAAAAAGGAATAAAGATGTATCCCATATAAGGCCAAAAATATCTCACTAGGACAAATTATTGTTGAATTTCAAGAATACTCCCAAACTTATATCATACATGCTCAATTGTATATGCTTAATCATATTTCACATTAAAACCAATTTTCAAGATAAGATCAAATCATTCTAGACTTCCATGGGATTTATAAGATCATGCCAGGACAAACTCAAATCAAGATGGGTATCCTTGACAACACAATATGCAAAACATACAAAACTCACTTTTTTTTCCTCTTATTTTAGACATTTCCTTTTTTTTTTCTTTTGACATTTTATAACATAAAAGAAATAATATAAAGGAAATAACAAAGACTCAAAAACAAAAACTAAAAAATAAACAGAAATTCAAACATGCACTGACCTAACTAATTTACTTCAATCTCCCCCCCCCCCCCCCCCCTACACACACACACACTTACATGTTGCATTGTCCTCAATGCATAAAACACAAAAAAGGAACAATGAAAATATAAAAATTAAGGGTTTGAAAGAAGAAAATGACTGACCAATTACTGTGAAGGCGGGGTCTGGGTTTCAGACCGCTGATTGATGTCCTGAAGAGCTATCAACACGACATTCTGAAGACTAGAGTGCTTATCCGCAAGTTTGGCAAGCTTTGACGACATTAATGTCTTCTGCAGCTTTAGGAATTTCAGCAGGCAAAACACCAACATTTTCATCAATAATATCATCGGCTGCAACCTCTTCATCTACATCGTCGTCGTCAGTGGAACCATTACTGATAATAGACCACTACTTTGACCAACTGTTTTCTGCAGGATCGATTGGAAACTTGTTGTGATAGAGATTAAAATCTGACATACTCATGCACAGTGGTATATTCGCAAACAGATAATTGTGATGCTCCCCTTCTGGTCCCGACTTCCATTTAAAACACCAAGTGTTATCCGGTCGCTGGGCCCACTCAATCAATCACCACCATTGCAGGTTGGAAAGATTATGGATGTGTCTATCATCGAGAGGCACCAATTCATTTAGACAGACACCTACTCGATGAGCAATCAGCGATATCAAACCTCCTAAAATAATAAAGCGCTCTGGCCTCACATGAGTAGCTCTAGTCACCTCCATGCAGTTTCCCAAAAATAGGTGAACCTAGTCTGGGATGTGAACCCTCTCGGAGCCAAACATCAAATATAGCTCCAGGCTCTCAGATTAACAATAGACGGAAATTCTACACCAAGGAAAGAGTTGCAAAGTACCCAGTAACACAACCTCAATGCAGGGTGAGTAATCATTGATTCCTGGTACGGTTCATCATAGTCAGCGAACTCTGCAGTAACTTCCTTCCACATATCAAGAGGATTTCGAGCGCCTAGCTTATCAACAAATCTGGCCTCAGCAGGCCACTTGGTAACACCAAAGGCTTGTGCAATAAGATCTTTAGTCACCACTAACTTTCGATTCCTTAGTTGAAAACGAATCTTCATATCAGAGCGATAATCGAGGGTGACCAAGAACTCTCTTACTAATGCTGGATGAGTATAAGCAGACACATCCAAGAAATCTTCTAATCCTCCCTCTCGCAGGAGTCGATAGACATCCTCACAAATTTCCTGTTTCTTCAACATCGGGGGATAAAAGAATATGGTGGATTCATATCATCTCTCATCAAGCTTGAGCCAATGATCCTCTTCTTCCCAAGACAGCAAAAGAAGCTTCTTCATATCAGGGACCGACATGATGGACTCGAGGAAAAATCGAGAAAAATCACCAAAAATGACCAAAAGACGGGCTTGTTGTAGAGGCGGCGGGCGCCGTTTACGTAGAACCACGAATACGAGTAAAAGTGTTGGAAAACTGGCGTCCACTCCTCCAAACTTCAAATTTCTCGAACAACTTGGTTTCAAAGGTTCCTTTGTGATAGGTGAGGGAATGGAATGGAAAAGATCGATATTTTGTGGATGTAGGGTAGTAGAGGAAAGTGGTTTTGTGGATTGAATCGATTGAAACACATAACTTTAGGCAGTCGGATTGGATTCCAGTAGGCTTTTTGATAGTCTTGAGATTCCGTTTGAGCAATTTTTTTTTGAAAGGAAAGAATTTGGATGTGAGGCATGGCCCTACAAGCCAAGAGCATCCTTGCGGATAAGACTACGAAGCAGAGAGTCATCAGGTATGAATGCATTATGGAAAGCAAGGGACATATGCGATAAACGGTCCGCTACCTAGTTTCCCTCCCGAAAGACATGACTAATCTCAACCGAAGCGAAGAAGCCCAGTGAGACTAGACTGTCAGAGACAATCATTTCAGAGTCTCCAGTAGGCTTCCCATGACCTTTAAGATTGTTGATTATGGTGAGGTTGTCACCTTCTATTATAAGATTAGGGATGTGAAGTTCTTTTGCCGCTGTGATTCCTTTCCAAAGCCCTAAGCCCTCAGCACAGGTAACGGAGGGGAAAGGGCAAGGGCCAAAGCCACAAAAGGTAGGAACTCCTCCGCAGTCCCGAATAATGAATCCATAGGAACCCTGGGACGAAGGAGAGAGTGGGCCATCAAAGTTTAGTTTATAATTTCTCGGTTCTAGGGGTTTCCATTTTTCACTTTTTCTTTTTGTCTTCTGTGTTACAGTTTTATCACTTTTGACTGTCGGGTTGTCCACTGAGGCATCAATATTCTTCGACGAGTTCCACAAAGAAGCTTGTTCTTTTGTGAAAGAAACAATACATCTTATGTTCGGCTTTATGTTATCAAATAGTGTTTTGTTGCGGAAGTACCAGATTCCCCACCATGCGAAGGCAATGTTGGCAAATCTATGTGTTCCAATAGTTTATTTAATGTCATGGAGTGTTTGATTTATGTCCTTTCCTTCCAAGAAGCATGCATTGATCTTATAGGAGGTTGTGTCAATTGATATGAGTTTATCTCTGATGATTGGGCAGCTCCACATAAGGTGGTGCACATCCTCATAGTGGGAGTTACAATGTGGGCAGTTTGTAGGTATTCCCAGGTGGCGGGATGCTAATTTGACTGTAGTAGGTATGCGCTTCTGCGAGATTTTCCAAAGGAATGTTTTAATTTTTTTAGTGAGACGTCAAGATTCCAAATCCACCGCATATCCGATTTTTCATGATGTTTCATATGGTGAATCATATCTATAGCTAACTTAGTAGAGAACCAGCCATTCCTGCTCCATTTCTAGTATAATCGATCCATGTGCATGTTTTGTGGTATAGGTGTAGGCTTGTAGCTTTAATGGATTCTATTACTGTGTTGGGTAAAATGTGTTGTAGCGAGGTATTTATTTTATCATGGTCCCATGTTTTGTCTGCTTTAATAAAATGATTAACCTTAGTATCTATGTCATGTTGGTGTTGGCCTGATGATAAATTAGAGGTTCAGTACCTGTCCAAAGATCAGTCTAAAAGTTGATATTTTTTCCATCACCTATGGACCAACGGATACCGGTCTTGAACAAAGGGATTAGCTTTGTTAATTGGGTCCATTGCCAGGATGAGTTTCCTTTTCTTTGATATTGCAGAATGTCTTTTTGTTTGAGGTATTTTTCTTTTATTATGGTTGCCCAGGGGTTCCGGGGCCCCACTAGGATTTTCCAAAGTAGTTTCAGCTGTAATGCTTTGTTCATGTCTTCCGAGTTTCTAATTCCCAAACCCCCGTTGTCTTTAGTCTTACAGATATCAAACCAGCTGATTAGAGGTTTGTGCCTTGGTCCTTTGTTCCATAGAAAATTCCTATATTTTTTTTATCGAGTTCCGTGTGTATTGATTTTGGAAACAGAAAACATTGCATCAGATGTAATGGCTTTGAAGATAAAGTTGACTTGATGAGAGTACAACGTCCCGCTTGCGAGAGGCAATTAGCCTTCCAACGATGCAGTTGTGATTTTGTGGTTGATAATAAATCTATGAAGTCCTCTTTGTTCATTCTTCCGCTTATAATTGGGCAACCCAAATAGTTACCCAAGTTCTTTGTGTTCCTGATTTCTAGTTCATTTTGTATAAGAGTCCTTTGTCTTGTTGCCACATTTAAAGAGGTTTAAAACTACGATTTATGCCTATTAACTCTTTGTCCGGATAGAGATGTGTATTCCTTAAGTATTTTATTCATTTGGTTGCAAGTTGTCTGAGTCGCAGAGGCAAAGATGACAATGTCATCTGCAAAAGCTAAGAATGGGATCCTAATCCTGTTTTTGGTGATGGTTAATCCTAGGTGACTTTGCGGTTGTGTAGCTTCATTCTGTAGTCCTCTTGCAACGACCTCGGAGAGTATGAGGAGTAGGTACGGAGATAAAGGTTCTCCCCGTCTCATTCCACACTGTGGGAAAAAACATTTCTGTCGGTTCATTGTTTACTAGGACCGAGTATGAAACTGTTGTTATACATTCCCTAATCTAGCCAAAGAATTGGTTTGAGAACCCGAATTTTGTGAGTGTTGTTAATAAAAAAATTCCAGTCAACCAAATCAAAAGCCTTTTCCATGTCGAGTTTAACTGCCATCCATCCTAAGTTTCCTTTTTTTCTTGGTGAAGGAGTGAAAGATTTCGTTGGCTATTATATGTTGTCTTGTATGGATCTCCCTGATGAGAATGCCCTTTGTAACGGGTTAATGATCTTAGGAATGATTTTTTTAAGCCTTGCCGCCAGAATCTTCAATATTATCTTGTAGATCGTGGAGCATAGGCTTATGGGTCTATAGTGGGATGTCGTTGTCGGGTCCTCTCGCTTTGGGATTAGGGCTATGAAGGTGTGGTTTGTTTGTTTTAGGATTCGTCCGCTTAGGAAAAAGCTTTTGACAACTTTGACCACCGCAGGTTCAATGATGTACCAATACTTTTTGAAAAAACCCGCTGGAAACCCATCGGGACCAGGCGACTTGTCATTGGCTAGGCTAAAAACTGCATTTTTAATTTCCGAGTTGGAGATTTGCCTTGTTAGCCAGTCATTGTCTTCATTTGTGAGTTCGGTATTGATATTGTTTAGTAAATTGCTTGGTATGTGCTGTTTTGGTTGTAGGGTGTATCATTTGGCAAAATCCACCTTAATGTATTCTCTTATGTCCTTTTCATTCCTTAAGGTTACCCCGTCAGCAGATTGAATCGCCTTTATTATATTTTTATTACGACGTCCAGTTGCTATTCTGTGAAAGTACTTTGTGTTAGCATCGTTCAACTTGATATGTGTTTTTTTTCCTCGTTGACCCCGATATTTTTGTTGGTAATTTAGTAGTGAGGCATGTTTGGTAATGAGCCTACTTAATTTGCTTTCTATTTTGCGGTCATATGTGATGCAAATTCTTGCTTGTAGGTTCTGTAGTTCAGCTTCTACTTGGTTAATTTGGCGGAAAATATTGCCAAAGGTAACCTTACTCCATAATTTACTCTTCTTTTTTACCTCATGTAGTTTTTTAGCTAGTTTTTACATTTGAGATCCCGGGGGGGGGGGGGGGGGGGGGGGGGTTGATACGCCAAACATTCCGAATAAGTGCTTCATAGTCTGTTGTAGTGGTCCATGCCATTTTAAACTTAAATAGCTGCAGCTTTGGTTTCTGATTTTCCATTAGTTCTAGTGTGATCTGTGCATGATCTGATTTTATAAAAGCATGTGTTTTTGTGTAAAGATTAGGGAATTGTTGCAAAAGATTATAACTTACCAAGGCTCTATGTAATTTTTTGAACATATTGTCGGGTCCTTTTCCCGTTTCATCCAAGTGTACTTGTTTCCACAAGTCGGGACATCTATCAGATTATAAGTTGTAATGATATCAGTAAGACGTCTAAATCTATTCATAGTTGGGGGATTTCCTCCTAATTTGTCAGCTGGTTCTAGGATCTCATTCAAGTCTCCCATTATTATTAGGGGTCCATTAATGTTTTTTATAGTAGACGATAGGGAAGACCAGAACACGTCCTTCTTACCCTCATATGGTGTAGCATAAACAAAGAGGATCTCAATTATTACGTTGAGTGTGTTATTACTATATATTGCATGTATTGTTCTATTATCCGAGTTCTTGACAGTGAAGGTTTCATTTCAGAAATGGGACTCCTTCCATAGGAGACAGAAGTAGAGGGACATAAGTGTATCTTATCAAAACCCGGTTTCCGCCAACAATTGTCCAGTAGCGGATTTTGATGTTTCATTTCTGTTAGCATGAGAATTTTAATCTGATCTGTTCTAGTGGTTGATTTGATGTGGGTCCACAGATTCTTTCTATTAAGGCCTCTTACATTCCAGAAGCTAAACTTCATTATCAATAATGTTTTGGGAGGGGGTTATCTCTTGAGTCCAACGGGTTAAGGTTGCTATTGTCTTCTGGTAAGAGCAAAGAGCAAGGTTCATCATTTGAATATAATACAAAGGCTTAAAGAGCCCCGAAAGATAAGCATCATACACTAGTACAAAAATGGTTTTAGACAACGGTTATTTATTAACATAGACAATGGTTATTGCAATGTTGTCTATGTCAGTGCGGTTTTAGATGAAACAACGGTTGGACCTATGACAACGGTTCTTATAAACAACGGTTATAACCATTGTCTAAGATACTATATAACCGTTGTCTATGAGGCTCCATAATTTTAATGATCAATAATACACAGTTATAACCGTTGTTTATGTATCATATAACCTTTGTTTATGTGCAATTAAACCGTTGATTATGTGTTATATAACCGTTGTTTATGTACAATCTAATTGTTGTCTAGGTGGACTATAACCGTTGTCTATGTACAATCTAACCGTTGTATATGTATATTTCAACCATTGTGTATGTACCAAATAACCATTGTCTAAGATACTATATAACCGTTGTCTACGAGACTCCAAAATTTTCAACGATCAATATTACACAGTTATAACCGTTGTTTATGTGTCATATAACCGTTGTTTATGTGCAATTAAACCGTTGATTTTGTGTTATATAACCGTTGTTTATGTACAATCTAATTGTTGTCTAGGTGGACTATAACCGTTGTCTATGTACAATCTAACCGTTGTATATGTATATTTCAACCATTGTGTATGTACCAAATAACCATTGTCTAAACTCCATTTAGCCATTGTCTATATATAAATGAACTGCGGTCTATATACAATATAACCGTTGTATATGTATATTTCAACCGTTGTGAATAACATATTTTTAAAGTTGAACGAACTAATGACAACGGTTAAACTAGCCGTTGTCTATCCCTGTTTTTTTGCATATTGTTAATTTGAGCATATTTACACACAACAGTGCAAGCACCTGTAATAGATCCGCTCAAAATTATCTTTGAAAAATACCACAAGACAATGACATCAATTACTACTAGTATATAATATCAAGTACATCCAGCCAATCATATGACTTTACATGTAATGAACCGTAAAGAACCTTGCTCAATATTGTCATTCCGGGATGATTATGAAGGGGAATAATAGATGAAGGGGCATGAAGAAGATTCAATTGCGGCTTTTCTTCCCATTGCTACCATTTGCAGAAGCTCTCCACGTCTGCGCTGCATGTGCTTCCTGATTCAGACCCAAATTAGCAGGCTTTGAACCATCTGAAAAAATATCAACCATGATTAAAACTATCAAATCTTTCAAAACCACGAAAAACTATAATTGGAACACGTGTAGAAAGAGGAGATCAAAATGAACAATGGCACTTTGATTTTATGATCATATCATTGCAGCAACAAACTATTTCTACATATTTAGAACCTAATATAAAGAATTGTTTCTTAGCAATTGAGAACGCACATAAATTTATTTGTTTCAGTTTCTTTCAAACATTTCTTTCCCTGTAAAACACAATTAGTCTACAACAAATGGAAGAATAAACCATAAATCTACACCTTCCCTCACTAAAAAAAAAAAATTCACATTATAGGCAAACAAACCTTAAATTAAAAAACAATTGTGTAGAAAAGAAAATGAACAAAGCAGGAAACTTGAAAATTGACCTAATATTGTGCGAGCCCTCTCAAGAGCCTCTTATGATATTGGGCCATTAGAGGTGAAGGGCTCTTTAAAGGCATCATATATTTAATTTCTCTATGACCGGCATGGTGTAGGAAAGGGGAAAACCTAATGGCAGTCAACTTCAAAATGGCAAAACCTTATCACTGATATATCAATCAACCGTGTGTAAACAACCTCAGTCCCTCAATTTTAGTTGATCGAGCATCGGGCAATATATGAACCCATCGTTATGAACTTACGCTCATGGTAATAATCAAGATGCTTAATCTTACCATTTCCACTGAAAAAAAAATTCAAGTAGCGTCTTACTAGAACTCATTTTGAGGATATCAGAAAGCAACCATTAATACACACTGCATTTTCATCGCCACATTACAACATCAACACATTATAGCAAACAAAAGCTCAATAAAAAATAACCAAGAGGGAATCAATCTAGAAGATGTACTCCTACTCTCTAATTAAGAGACACATTACACCAAACAAAAGCTCAACAAAAATTAACCAAGAGGGAATCAATCTAGAAGATGTACTCCTACTCTCTAATTAAGAGAGATAGGCAATTCAATCAAACGAATTATGAAACCAGAACAGGAAATTAAAGATAAGAGCTGAGCAAAGAGAAAAAAGGAACCTTAGTGACGAGATCTTTGGTGAGGGCAAGGTTAGTTTTACAGAACTTCCATCTGTAACCATCCATTGTTATACATATGTAACTATGATATCCTTATTTCGTTAAGAGAGATGTACCAAAACATACACACAAATTTATACTATGATATCCTTATTTCGTTAAGAGAGATGTACCAAAACATACACACAAATTTATCAAAGACAATAAATTCTGCCAAACTTAAACCCAGCAAGGACAAGAAAAAATAATTACTTACCGTTTCTATTTAATCAATTAACTTCTTTGAGTCTTTTAATCAAAGCATCCAATGACTTCGTCTTGGGGTTTGGCTTGACACTCCTGCTAGTTTGCTGAAACAATTCAAATAAGTAGAAATTTTATTTTAGGCATTTCATCAAACATTTTGAGTGCATTATGAAATCAGGTATGTAATTCAAAATTTCAAGAGTTGTGTTTTGTGAAATTGCAAACAAATATTAGCATACAACACACTCCCTGCAATTTCTTAGTCCTTATAATAAACCTATAAATTGAATCTATAAAATTTTACATGAGAAATATTTAATTGAATTAAGTTTTTGCTCTACTTTAAGGTCATAGTTTTTTTAGAAACCTGGGGCTGGCCTGCTGAAATCTAAAGCCCTTTTAACCTCAAAGTGTATGTAATATTTCATAATAATCGAGTGATAATGAAGGTGAGATATTACCTGGTGTGACTGTTCAGAGAAATTGTCAAGCTAAAGACTTCCGTAAATGCATACCTGTGCACAAGGCTCTAAAATTTTCTGCAATAGGAAGATAAAAAAATGCAGTTAAGTTTTAATGACTCTTGCTATATACATTGGCATATACCAATAAGCAAGGAAAATTTTGAGTTTAAAAGGTGACACAATATTTGTTGGCATTAAAATTATACCTCGCCATAGCATCCTATGTTGAGTATCAAAGTCTCCACATCAAATTTGCGGAATATGGGAACTTTTAGATCAAAACAAGCCATCTACAGGATTCTGCACAGAAGAACAAGGTAAGGGCTTAATTAATAAGGAACTACGTACATCAAAGGAAATACAATCATCATTGCTTCAAAAAGCTAATTAATTGCAATAACCTTCTTTAAGCTTTGCTAGCTCTCATCAATTTCACCCATCAAAACCTGAATTTAGTTAAAACAATCTTTAAAATTAGCTAGATAACATTTAAGCCTTCCAATTCAACCATTCAAAATAATCTTTTATTCATCATAATCATTAAAATTAGCTCAATAAAGTAGTCAAATTAATAAAGGGAAAAAAGTCAGGGATATATAGGGTTTGTAAAATCATTTCCATTCAGAATTACAAGTGCAAGTAAATCCCTGTAAATCAGTCAATTCCTAAATGCAACCAATTAATTAATTATGCGATTATAATAGCTAAAGCTTCAAGTACAACCCACTCAAGAAATTAAACCCTAATTATCCTCAAGACCTCAATATCTTCAAATTTCAACAATTCCTACATCCATTACGCAATGCAATAGCTCGTCATGTAAAAATTAGAAACTGACCCAGTATCCATTAGAGTTTATTTTTGCCTAACAAAGCATAAGAAATCATCAAAGAAATTCAAAATTTACCCATTGAGGAGAGAGCATTAACTCACTTCGTAAGGTTTTTTCAGATTGAACCCAGAAACCTTATCTGAAATATTGAACCTAAAATCATCATCTAGATTTTAAAGCTACTTCACAGGCCCAACATGCCTCACCAGATTCAGGGTCTCAAGTGCATTCAACTGATAATGACAAAACCCAAAACCGTCTAGTAAGTATTATAGAAGAAGAGAATGGAAAGTAGTGATTCCTGAATCTAATCAATCCAACAATCCATAATATGTGGGGCTGATATCGATCGAACACTCACCATAGACCGAATCAAATGAAGAAGACTTGATTAATACCCAATCGGAGTACCATTAGAGTGCATGTGAGAGTAAAAAAAAACTTAGGCAAGCTAACATTTCAAAGTGTGGTTTGTTTGCTAAATGAGTCGATCATAGAAATTCTAGATTTAAGTCCATCAATGGCTTACTTGCAGCAAAACAAATTAGCATGATAATGATACAAGTACAACCTTATACATCATCATATATCTTTGTTATTCCTTTTCCTTTGGAATCTTTTTGTTATTATACAAGGTGCATGGTGTATTATAACTCATGATTCATATGAATTAACAGCTCTGCATTTTTTGGGTTCATGCTAGCAATTGGGCAGTGCATGTGGAGCAAGGCAGAATTTGGATCAGGTCCTCAGAATTCATTTCAAGTCTATTTTTTATAGCCAAAATACATATAAAAGAATTTAAATATCATACCTCAACAACTTCTGGTCTACTAAGGTTGTTGAGGCAATGTCACAGCATTGGAAAGACCTGATGTTTTGCTAGAAATCGACGCACATAAGAGTCGGGTTGCAAACTCTGTCGGCCGCTTTATCGTTAGGTTACATCAGGATCTCAAGTTATGAAATTAAACACATGCTTTTAATACTCAGCAGATCATTAAACAAAAAAAAGCAATAAAAATCTATTTTAATTAATTGAATGAAGGCAGTTGAACGAAACAAAGTTGATAGAAAATGTCTAAGCTGATAACTTTCTTTAGGTGTTAAATTTATTGAAGGCAGCAGAATGATTTCCTAAAGCCTCCCTAGACATTTAGATGTTTGTTTGCTGAAACACTTGGAATATTTTAAAGTTAATTAGCAATCTGCTGGACATATGATTTCCTAAAGCCTCCCTGTACATTTAGATGCCTTCTAAATAATTTTTGTCTTTCAAGTTTTCATATATAACTAATCTCCTAATATCATTTGGACACTTCTACAAGAAGAAGAAATAAGCTCCCGTTGCCCTTTCTTTCAATTGCCCAAAACCATAAATTCTCAAATTACAAATTATCAAAATCAACCCTAATTGATTTCTCACGGAACCCGAATCGTTAAAATCATATCAAATTAAGGGCAAATTGCATAGAAAAGAAGGAAAATTAAGGGCAAATTGCATAGAAAATGAGGAAAACAAACCTGCAGAAGCTCGTGGCGTATTCAACTGGCAGAAAATTGATCTGGATCTCCACTCTTCGAAAGCCCTCGTGTTGATGTTGTCGAGCTCGACCCCAATTGCCTTCGTAAACTCCAGATTCCCATCAATTAGGAGCAAAACCTTGTCGCTGGTCTTCAAATGCTCCTTCTGAACCCTCATTACAATTAGGGTTAGACAGAACGAAGTGAACTGCATGGCTGATATCGGAGCAGAAGCGCCGGCACGACGTCGGAACGAGGGCACGGCAGGTGGCGGGAAGACGGCTACGTAGGAGGAGGTCCGGTGAAATCAAAGAGACACAGAGAGAATCAGAGTCAGAGAGAGGCTTTGCAAGAAGCGGTGGACATCGCTCAACACTTAAGGGCCACTGATTAGAGATCCATTAAAATTACAAATTTGACCCTAAATTTAATGAATAAAAGAAAATAAAGGAAGGGCAATAGAGTAATTAGCATTAGTGAACAGTTATGGGAGACTTGGGCTTTTATATAGTAATGATGATATAGATATAGATATAGATATTGTAGAGATTTTAATTTGAGAAGATAAAACATTTATCCTAAATTGGGCATAGATCACGGTTTCAATTGGATAAATACAACGGTTCTATCAACCATATTATTTGAGATGTGTTCTATATATATGACAATGGTTATTTATATATTTGTTGTCTTTGTAATTACAAAGACAACGGTCTTAATTGGACATATACAACGGTTCTGTCAATCGTATTATTTGATATGTTTCGATATCTATGACAACGGTTCTTCTCATATTCGTTGTCTTTATAATAAAAGAGACAACGGTTTTAATTAGTCATAAACAACGGTTCTGTGAATTGTATTCTTTGAGATGTCCTCTATATCTATGACAACAGTTCTTTGTATATTCATTGTCTTTGTACTTACAAAGACAACAATTTCAATTGTACATAGACAACGGTTCTGTCAACCATATTCTTTGAGATGTCTTCTATATTTATGACAACGGTTCTTTATATATACGTTGTCTTTGCAATTACAAAGACAACGGTTATAACTAATAACTGTTGTGCGTACCGAAAAACTATAATTTCTGCCAATATAGACAACATTATTTCAAAAACCGTTGTCTATACGGTGTTGTCTAAAACCATTTTTGTACTAGTGATAGGTTGAATTATAAAGACTTAAAGAACACCATGGTAGGAAGTCCAAAAAGTTTCGCCAAGTATACAGGAGGCTAGGTAGTAGCCAGATAGGATCGATTTTGTCTTTTCCCTTGTCACATTTAGACAGTTTGGGAATGGGTGAGGTTTGGTGGGTGTTGATTGAAAGCTTTCAGTAGGTGAAATAGAGGATTGGGTGTCGCCATTTGAGGTTTTGCTTGACTGGGTGTCGCCGTTAGGCTTCCCGGTAGGTGTCAGGTTAGAGGTCGGATTGGGGACGTTGCTCTCAAAAGAACACCCCATTCCAGTACTTATGGGTTTTTTGGTACTAGTAATAGATAGAATTTAGAAGAAATCAGAATAGAGAAAAGCAGAAGTATAATAGTAAAAGAGAGAATAAGATGGGAAGAAGGTTTGTTTAGTATTAAAGTGGGTGTAGTAAATGAATTTATAGGTGATAATCCAAGTAATTAAACAATATGTAAAGATGAGAGAGTTGAAGTTGGGATGTAGAATATAGAAAGGGGAAAGAGGTACATGACCAGAGAGATGAGAAGCAGCATTGCAAGAGCCAGGTGGCATGACCAGTCGCAAAAATAATTTGAAGATTAGCATTCCGGGAATGGGATCCTTATGTTCTAGTATGAGTTGCGTTGTTCTGCCTTTGTGATTAGTGTCAAAATTGTGAATCACCGAGCAAAAAACTTGCACAAGGGTGTATGTAAGCGTGCTGTATGGCGTATCAGTATAGACAAAGCGTAGAACCTGTATTCTTATGATGGTGTGTAGGGACTCAAGAGAGCAACTGTCTCGAGTATGGTTAGTAATTGGGTGGCCAATGATATATGTGATAATGATAATATCTCTCTGAGAATAGGAGATGTAGTGAGATTTAGTGATATTGTGACATATATTTGATGTGGTTGTAAGTGTGTTAGGTTTAATCTGTAGAAACATATGAAAAGAGAGCAACCATGCATAGGTGATGTTGGGTTGTATTAGATAAGAAAATGTGCAACGAAGGAGATAAAACTCATTACACCAATAATTGTTGCAGAAGTCCAAGCAAGCAAAATTGAGAAGATAGTTTAAACGACATAAATTACATTTAGTATAAATTGTATTGAGAGGCTTGTTTGAGATAGGAGTAAGTATGCAAATTTTGCCTAAATTTTCTTTATGGTAACTTGTAATAAGAGAGATGTTTGTGGTAGTAATAAGTTTACTAGTTTTTAATAGCTCACTTTTAGAGGAAAGGTTAGTAAGAGTAAATAGGCAGACAAAGATCAAAGGGAGATGGTTATCAAAGAGAGTCTGATAAGATGCATTGTCAAAACAGAATATACCATTACTCTTAGTGGAGGTATTTTTTGACAGTCCAGTAGTTGAATTCTGTAGGAGAGCAAGTTGTTTTATAGCAGAATCTTTGATGATTGTTTTATGATCAGAAGCTTGATGCTTTAGTCCCCTGTTAGGATCCTGTGTGAAGAATAGAGAGTAAAAGGGCTCGAGAAAGAAACTCCCTTGAGTGTGGTTAGTTAGGGTATATTTGGTGTTATGTGTATTGAAGCTACAACACATGTAAACTTAGCAAACATGTTCTTGTTTGAAGGTTTCAAGCTTCCCTTTGCCCTTGTCGCTCTTGAGTGACTTGGAGGGAGTGCTGGATTTGTGGGTGTCACTCGAAGGCTTCCCTTTGAGTTGGGTACTTGTGGGTGTCGGTAAGGCCCCATTGGGCCCCCCTTCCCTTTTTGAGGTTGGTGGTTTGCCATTACACCAATGCAGTACCAGATGAAACCAATCCAGTCAGAAGACACATAAAATTTTTGGTAGAAAGCAGAAAGAGAAGAGAGAGCGAGAAGAAGGTGAACATTTAATTTGTCAATGTAAAATCTTATGTAGACGAAATTAGTGACCGATAATAGGTAGATAACCCCAGAGAACAACATGCATCTGGAGTTTAGAAAAATAGGTAGAGGATAGAAAGTCATACCTGACAAGGCCAACCCAAGAACACCATTGATCTTGGGAGAAGCCGAAGTAATGATGTAGAAGGAACTCCCTGAGCCTAGGAAACCAGAACAAGAAGAAGAAGGATGCGTCCAATCTTATATCCCCTCCGTAGAAGAGGGATACATGAAGAGATCCCTTGATTGTTGTAGTGATTGCTTCTAGAAACCGCCATGGTTGTGATGTGAACAAACAGCGAAAGCAAACCCCAATACAGCAATTAGAGTTCCTAACCCTGAATGATATCCAATTTTTTTGCCAGATCCAGAACCAGAATCGCTTAAGTTTGATGGGACAATACCAATTTTGGCTTTTGGGATCGATCGGGAAGAGATTTTCAAGAGGGGTTAGGGTTTTTTCAGATTTAGTTTTTCGATTTAGGGATGAATTAAAGGTGGAGGGGGGCGTGTGCAATGGCGCATTCTCCTGCTGTAATTTGGGATTTTCGGGTTCCATTAACAAGATTTCTTTCAAAAGGAAAATATTATATGGTTTAGATATTATATGGTAAGTTGGAAGGAAATCTATCAAAAGGAGAGATATTATATGGTAAGTTGGAAGGAAATCTATCAAAAGGAAAAAGGAAAATAATATATATATATATATATATATATATATATATATATATATATATATATATATATATATATATATATATTTATATTAGAATAGAAATAGATAAAAATCTAATCCTAAACAAGACTCTTTAAAGCAAAAGCAATAACCTTTAGACTAAAACTCTAATCCTAGACAAGACTCTTTAAAGCAAAAAAACAATAACCTTTAGACTAATAGCAAATATAAAAGTAACTACATTGCAAATCACAAATCAAATTGATATCAAGATAGAAAGAACATTTCACCTGTAATTCTCTGACAATGGTTGAAATTAATGGTCCTCGGATTGATTTATCAATTATTCATATTCTTAGGTCTACTTGACTAAAGTTGAGAGATCCATAGAGAGTCACTCATCTTATTCGATATCACTAAAGAATAGCATTAAGAACTCAAGTAATCAAGACCAATTGGCACATTGAATCTATTCAATCAAGATAGATAAGCGCATACCGAATTCAATCCCATTCAAAAATCCTCAACATAGATCAACTGACATCATCCACTACAAAGACAAAGAGACATCACTATCATCAATACCTTTGTTTGCTATCGAGAAAACAACAACGAATTCACAGCTAGAGATGCAATACCTAACATGTTGATCAGTCATAGAGAGGAACACAAATATAAATTAAGCACAAGATGATAACTAAGAACATGAATAATCAAATAAACTGAAATCCTCACAATTCATACAACCGTGTAATCGAATCACAGGCAAAACTATGAGTTTAGCAACTCATAGGCCAATTCTCTCTCTCTCTCTCTCTCTCTCTCTCTCTCTCTCTCTCTCTCATGGTGTTCATAGTTTCACACAATAGCCACACACTACGGCTGAATAAACTCAAAATAACTTAAATTAGAGTTCTCAAGGGTCGGCAAAAACCCTAGGATAATTAATAGAAAATATTATAAATTAATTGTCTTCGGATACAAAGCCGAGTATTCCGGATCTGGAGAAATGGCGGGCATCGTGCAAGGGGCGGCGGGCGCACGTTCCTGCAATGCTCGACGTTCCTCTTTTCCTTCAACAAATTCCAATGTCGTACATTCTTGCTCCTCCTTAGCTCTTCCTTAGCCCACATGTGCTCCAAAACATGCTTCTTAAGCTCTTTCCATAATCCATCCAAGATCGGAATGTAATTCTGTAAAAAAAAAACACTGAAAACGCATAGATTCTGAACTCGAATACTTCACAAGTAATAAACAGAATTAGACTCAAAACATAGCAAAACCAATACCTAATAGCAATAAGAAACACCTATAATGCCTATATGAAATATGCATTATCGGTCGCAAACAAATGTGTCATGAATGGCTCCGGATACTTAGTCCGTCGGACTCCTCACCTTGGTGTCCAATCCTGCGGAACTATTATCTCAACGCAGGCAGGGGCGATCTACCTTTATCTCCTGAGGTGGCCGGATTTTTTTTCTCTCATTAAATTTTCCATAGACTTAAAACTTTCCTGCCAAACTCCAATAATGATATATAACAACACAAACACCATATAATATCTCCATAATGTAACTTCCATTCTCAACATAATCCCCGGATAGGAAATAAGATAGAAAGTGGGCAATATTTAGATCATGTGGAGCATAATATGAAATAAGGCATAATAGGGCTTTTGTGATGCATAAACATAGGTATGGCTAGGAATATCAAGATATGAGCATTATATGGAAAATATAAAGTCCTCCATCCTTTTATCATGCATATGTCAGAAGCAATTTCAAATTTTACCCCCTTTCATGGTTTGTAAGAAAATAATGCACTTCATTGTGACTTCCCTTTACTAGGCAATTTCATGCTATATCTCTAATGAATCAAATTTTGCATCGTCGAGTTCATTTAAGCTTCCATGAAACTAATCAAAAAATTTCAGTCGTGGTGATAAAATGACATAGATATGCACAAAGTAAGCTTTTCCTCCACCCCATATTTAAACGTTACAATGTCCTCACTGTATTAAAACTAAGGTTAAGGAAGAAAACTCACAAAATGAAAGCGCAAAGTCTCAAATCAGGTGCCGCATGTCAATTACTAGTAGCCGACATCGAGTAGACCTCTAGAACTCCAAATCTGAAAAAGAAATACCTTGCACGAAGTAAAGATAAGAAAATGAAGTAAAATTATCTAAGAAAAAGGAAATAATAAACTAACAGCGGGTTGCCTCCCGTAAGCGCTAAATTTGAAGTCTTTTGCTTGACCTACTTCCCTTTAAGCATTAGCCTGGCTCATCTTTCTCCGGAGGTATAGGTGGATCTGATGGTTCCTCCGGTGGTGGGAGGCGTGGAATTTCATCCGAGGGCATCATATGAAGAAGTTTAAACCTCCCTGAGTGAACGCTACATGGTTTCACCCATTCTTCTTCCTGGGCTCCAGCTAGCCCGCATGGTTTCACCCATCACCATACCTCTTCCACTTCATATGTTGATTTGTTTGTGTATGTCCATCACAACAAAACGGTGGAGAGAAAAGAGATATTTCCACCTCATCCTGCAGAGCTTCATGCCACTTTCCTAGGATGGGTTTCACCTTGTAAGGTTGCTCAAAATTGTCGGTTGCTCAAAATTGTCGGGGATGGGTTTAACCTTGTAAGGTAAAAGCGACCTTGGGGTCCTTCAAATGGGTTTTCAAAGATAGATAGCAAGGGTGGAATCGAGATTGGGGAAGGGCACTGTAATGTGGTCTACGTCGACTATGGGGAAGTCCACATCAACTAGCGTTATTGATCTCATGTATAGTGGAAGTACACACTGTTCGTGCCAATCTTCTTCTTCCTCGTCACTTTCCATAGATGCAATTTCCTCATAAGAAGGAGGCTCTAATATTTTAGAACGATAGGAAGCCTCAAGCCTTTGGCCTTCGTCCTCCAGCCGGGCTATTTCTCTTAATCGTACCGCTTGTTGTTCGATTCTATTTCGATGCATCATATCTCGGACCCATCTCTCCCATTTGTGATCTCCTTTCAAATGTCTTCCATCTTTGTACCTAAGCTTTGAAATCAAAATAAAGCACGAATCAGTAGCAAAAGCTCGACACCTAATTGGCATCAATGAGGTAGGTGGTGATAGGGTATATGATAGTAACAAGAAAAAGGGATGGGCTATCCTAAACCTTAAACACAGCTAAGCTAGGCGTGATTGATATCTCCCCGGCAACGACGCCAATTTGATGAGAGAGTTTCTCAACTAAATAAATTTATAGTTAAGACCCCGCTATAGGATAGTGGAGTAAGGGTCGTCCTCAGGAGAGAAGTCATCGGTTTTAGGTTTAGTTGGTTTCGGGGTTTGTGAATAGAGGGAAAAGGTGATGATGTGGTTGTTGTCGGTGTCAACTAAGCCTTGGTCGATGGAGAGGGGATGAAGAGGGAATGGTGGTTTGATGTCAGGTGGCTACAAAAACTTTAAAATAACAAAGTCAAGTGGCTACAAAAACTTTAAAATAACAAAGTCAAGTGGCTACAAAAACTTTAAAATAACAAAAATAGAATAATAAAAGAGCAAACTTCCAAGGCTAGGGATCACCGCAACAATAAACATATGTGTAGATTGTAAATCACATAAAGATGCATGTTTTATATCAAATAACTTTCGTCATTAACAAATAGGAATATAGAGGCTCTTTCATAAACCCTAATTGTTAGTATCCCTTTTCATAATTAATCCAAATTCATAATAAGATCATTTTCGCTTCAATATCATAAATAAGGATCACCTACTACTAAGGACATACAAATTCATAAATTCATAAATCAAACACACATATCTATATTGGGATCACCCCAACCCTAGAAGAAGGAAATTAGAAACAAAACATAGTAAAAGAAACTAACTTTAACATTCAACTCAAACTAAAATATACAAAACCTTCCAAACGTTCCACCTCCTCTCCCACTCGGCTCCTCTCTCTCTCTCCTCTCTTCTTGCGCCCGAAGACGACTTGGCTTGAATTAATAAAAAACCAGCCCCAAGTGACGATGCCATAGAAAATAGGCTATATAATAAACACGGAATACTACGTCATAAATGGGCCGGGTCACCCAACACAAAAGGATGGTCGGTCCAACTATTAGCACATCGCGAGCGGAATATCCAACCGAGCCCGAAGAATTAGGCTTAACACTCCCAAGATCTATTAGCCTTTATTTCCCTCGCGACTCAAACCCAATGTAAGAATCAGAATGAACTCTCCAAGATATCTCGTAAACCTCCGAAGTCTTAGCAAGCAGCTCGTTGGCTCAAAAAACCTCGCCTCCCAAGGCTCCACGTGTATTGCCTATGCCCCTAAGCGTGTGGGCATGCACTACACATGTCCTACATAGAAGCACGAGGTTGCTAGCCAGTTGCTCGCTTGGCTTCCCTATAAATACTCCCATTTGATCTCAGAGCTTGGGATTCGATTCCGAAGATAGAAAAGTATAAGAGCTCTGATTATCCCTCCGGACCTAAAACCCTCGGAGTTGAGTTCTAAAGATCCTCGGTCGGAGAAGAATGTTTCCTCAGATAACAACCCCGTAAAACTTCCTCTAAAGACGACGATTGAACAGTAACATAATTCATCGCGAGTCAAACTCATTACCCTCGTCGCTTGGACTAATAAGCTTACAATCTGATCATCGTCCCATCAGGCTAAGGCTTGCAAGTATTTTAAAAGCATTATGTCATCACAAGTGAGGTAATAAGTATAGGTGAAATCCCACGAATGCTTCATTGGCGCTGTCTGTGGGAACCTTTCACGACGAGAGGTTCCGCGTATCAATACGCTTTCTTTAGATCGCTTACGTTCCATCTCTTTTATTCCCTTTTTATGCCTTATTCTTTTTTAGTCTGTATAAGTTATATCTAAAATAAACCAAAGATTAGCGCTTATCTTCCCTCTTAAACACTGATGTTTTTTCTTACAGCAAGAGTTATGAATTTTACCTTATTCGGAGAGGAATTTGGGAACCAAGACCATGACACTGAGGAAACAAACTACATCAACCTCAACGCCATCCCTAACGAGGAAACCCTACACAACGGCAACGAGAGCTACCTGCAAAGCATGTACTTTAACCAACAAGCGAACGGTATGCCTTTCCAACAGATGAACGGGGTGCCACTCCAACACGGCCCCCGTACTTACTATCAACAACAAGTACCAGTGCCCCTAACAGTCAACCATTTCCCCAACCCCCCTGGTGGCCCTCTCAACCCCGATCTAGAACCCATCGAGAATATCAACAAGGTCGACCGTTCTGGCAGGGCCCAAAATGTTTCTTCGCGTTCAAACTCCCCTGAAGCACCCGAGCAAACTCGCAAAGGTGAGCCAACCTTTCCCTTGACCTTTTGCAGACAAATACATGAGGCGCCCGTCCCCAAGAGGTGGAGGGACATATCCATCGCCATGTACAAAGGAGATACCGATCCCAACGATCACCTCAACCAATTCGCCACGGAAATGGGAATGAACGAGGACAATGGTGCTATGTATTGCCGCTCATTTCAATCCACGTTGACTGGGGTCGCTTTAATGTGGTTAACGAATCTTTCCCGATCATCCATCAACAACTTTGTGCAACTGTCAGGTACATTCGTCGCTCATTTCGGTAGCGCTCACACAAGAAAAAGAACCATGTTGGACCTTAATTCCATCAAGCAAGGCGCGACCGAGTCTATAGGAAATTTTTTCAGCATATTCACTAATACGGTGGTACAAATCTCGAGATTCAACCAAGAGTCCGCAAGCACAATACTAATGGGAAATTTGGCCGAATGAGATTTCAAAATTTTCCTATTTCGAAAAGAGTCGGCCAACTACGACGTTTTGAGAAAATTCGTTACCAAGCAGATCCACACTATGGAAGCTGCAAGCTCCAGCTCACGGCCTGTCGAATATAAGCCATTGTTCCGTCAGCCATCTTACCACCGGCCTCCAAACAAGCGACAGGGAAGGTAGAACTTCGGGGATCATCCATTGTTCCGTCAGCCATCCCACCACGCCCTCTAATCTAGGAAGTACAATACAACCAGAGATCGGGACCAAATCCACTTGGGGCCCCAACCAATGTAATGATGGCTAATCCTGACCATATCTCACCCCTATTCTACCGGATTCCGCCGACTCTTCCCCAAAAGGAGACACCCCTTCAAATTTGTGCCCCACTAGTCAATCCTGGTAATCCAGTAGCGATGCCACAGCGACACCGTCCTCCTGAGATCCCTCCCCGACAATATAAGCTACCTAACACACCACCGAGACCCTACAATCCCCAGTATGCGACTGGGGGAAGAGGTTGGGGAACTTACCCCCGGAACAAGGGAGGGAACGGCGGCAGAGGAGGAGTTCGATGACCTCCTCCCATGGACACGAGAGATGCCCCTGCATCAAGATCCTCGTCTAACCAGCCGGAGCATTCCAACCGAGATCACCAGAAGCCTCCTCCTCTGGATGCGTGCATTAACACCATCGTGGGAGAACCCGCGATATCTGGTACCAGCAAATAAGAGAGGAAAAACTACGAAAGGGAAGCTAAACGCCCCCCGTTGGAGGCTAGCGTCAAACAAGCATCCACCGCGCATGCTACACTGAGTTTCTCTGTATCTGATACCCGTGATGCTCGCGATCTCAAAATGCCTCACTCAGATCCCATGGTCATCCATTTTCATATAGGAACCAAGACCATCAAGCGGATCATGATAGATACAGGCTCATCTGTAGACGTCCTATACTGGGACGCATTTGAGGAACTCGGGATCGCCGAAAGCGCCCTACGTCGCTACTCAGGAAAACTAGTCTCCTTTTCCGGAGACGAGGTTGAAGTAGCAGGAACGATCGAGCTGGCCCTGACTCTAGGCACCACACCGAATAGAAGAACCCACATGATTGATTTCACGGTGGTCCGACTACTATCCATCTACAATGCCATCATGGGTCGTGTAAGTCTATTCAAATTCCAAATAGCATGCTCTATATATCATTTTAGAGTTAAGTTTCCATGCGTTGACGAAAGGGTGGGCGAAGCGCGAGGACAACAAGCCGAAAGTAGGGTCTGTTACTTATCCTCGCTGAGAAAGGGCGATAATCGAATATTCGCAATTAAAGAAAGGGCTCGGGGATCTCTGAAAGAAGAAGCCCACGACGAGCGTGAACAAGAGGCCACATTTGAATGACAACAGGATGATTTAGAGGTTCGACCAGAGAAGATAGCTAACAAAATCGTGGAAGAAAAAGTCGCATTTTTTCCTTTCCCAAAGAAGTACGAAATCCTTTAGCACTGCCATAGCTTGACTGGCCCTGCTTTAGAGCGCCTCAAGGATTTGTTACAAGGATCACAAGACGTTTTTGCATGGTCGCCACAAGATTTAAAAAGGCTTCCCCGAGAGATCGCGGAACATTCCCTAAGACTCAATCACGAGGCAAAAGCAGTCTGCCAAAGAAAAAGAAAGATGGCCACTGAAAATTCAGAAGCAGCAAAACAAGAGGTACACAAGCTTCTACAAGCCGGGTTTATTCGCAAAATTAATGACTCAACCTGGCTATCGAATGTGGTGTTAGTTAGAAAAAGCAGTGGCAAGTGGAGGATGTGCGTAGACTTCAAAGATTTGAACAAGGCATGCCCAAAGGATAGTTATCCTTTACCGTCCATCGATGAGCTGGTGGACACCACGGCAGGACATGCCACCTTAAGCTTTCTAGACGCATATTTCGATTACAATCAGATTAAGATGAGTCCTTGCGACGACAAAAGCACTGCTTTCATCACCAGTCAGGGAACTTTTTGTTATAAGGTGATGCCATTTGGGCTCAAAAATGTTGGAGCCACTTTTCAGCGAATGATAGAGAAAGTATTTTCTTCCCTAATCAGAAGAAATGTTGCGGTTTACGTCGATGATATTATGATCAAAAGTGTTGCGATGGAGGACGATTGCAAGGATTTGCAAGAAACCATCGATACTCTGAGAAGAAATCGCGTCTGCCTGAATCCGAAAAAAATGCCTTTTTGGAGTCGATTCCGGGAAATTCCTAGGCTTCATCATAAGCCACCGGTGAATAGATGTTAATCCTTCAAAAGTAAACACTTTTATCGACATGGCTCCTCCAAAGACGCTGAACGATATCCAAAAGTTGATTGTCTCTGTCAAATGCCTAAGTATATTATGTTCGCGATTAGCCGATCATTCGCCGCCCTTTTTCGAGCAACTAAAAAAGAAAGGTCCGGTCGAGTGGACTACCATTTTTTATAACGCTTTCAAAAGCATGAAAGATTATCTGGACGCTTTGCCATCTTTGCACTTTCCACGCGAGCACCAAACTTTACAGTTATACCTCGTTGTCGGATCCACCACTATTAGCGCGATACTAACTAGGGAATCCAAGTTTCCTATTTACTTTGCCAGCCGCGTGTTGCAACCCGCTGAATCCCGGTATACTCCGATAGAAAAGATGGCTCTATCCTTGGTTTTCGCAGCACGAAGATTAAGGCCCTACTTTCAGGCCCATACTATTGAAGTGCTATTTGACCTGCCGCTCCATCAGATTCTAGATTCACCATCTCTTTCCGGAAGGATGGTCAAGTGGGCAGTAGAGCTTTCCGAATTCGATATTCATTTGAAACCCAAGAAGTCTCGTTTGGCCCAGGCGTTGGCCAAATTCGTTGTCGAAGCCGTCTTTTCAGATTCCCAAGATCACGATGGGGAAGACTGGGTAATTAATGTTGATGGATCAGTATCAGTAGGAGGGTGTGGAGCAGGAGTCACCATCACCAACCCAGGCGGAGAGATAACCGATTTATCTTTTCAATTATGGTTTGAAGCCACCAACAACGAAGCAGAATAGGAAGCCTTGATCGCGAGTATCGAGAAGGCTTTGGTTAACGGGGCCCGACAAGTTCAAAATTTTACAAATTCAGAGGTGGTCACCTTACAAGTTAAGGGGGAATACGAAGCAAAGACCGGAATGCTTCCCGAGTACTTAGCCCGGAATGAGCGCACTGACATATCGGCCAGAATGGGGGCCACGCTGCCCTAGGATTAAGTAACCGCGTGATAATCGAGCAGAGGCACGCCCGAGGAATCCATCATGGGGTATTCAGAATATCAAACCTCGGAGACTGACATATACCCCTCCTAAAATACATAACTAAAGGGGCAATAGCAGGTGAGGTACAGGATAGCCAAAATATCAGAAGGAGAGCGGCATGTTTCCGAGTCAGAGATGGCAGACTATACAAAAGAGGTTTCAACCTCCCGGATCTCCTGTGCGTCTCAAACCAGGAAGGCTTTAATCTTGAGAAAGAATTGCAGACGGGCATCTACGGCAACCAATAGGGATGGAGAGCCGTAGCGTCTAAAATCACACGCCTAGGCTATTATTGGCCTTCCCTTAGGGCGGACACGGAAATGGTCATCCACATATGTGATCCTTGTCAGCGACACGCATCACTCAATCACCATCCCCCTCATCCTTTGAAAACCATGTCCGCACCATGTCCATTCGCAATGTGGGGAATGGATATTTTGGGTCCTTTCCCGACGGCACCGGGCCAACTGCATTTCATCATTGTGATAGTAGACTACTTCACGAAGTGGGTGGAAGCTGAAGCCATGGCCACCATCACAGCGGAGAAAGTACATAAATTCATATGGAAAAATATGGTCTGCCGATTCGGGGTCCCTCAAGCTATCATCACAGATCACGGTCCCCAATTTAATTGCGAGGGAATTCGTGATTTCTGCGTCGGCCTCCATATTGACCTCTGACGGACAATCCGAAACCACGAATTCCAATTTGATTGCGAGGGAATTCATGATCTCATCAGTGGCTTATCCACAATCCAACGGACAATCCGAAACCACGAATCGCCAAATTCTGAATGCCATAAAAAAGAGGTTGGGAACGGCAAAAGGAGAGTGGGTTGAGATCTTGCCCTGGTTGAAACCACCATTCGCAATGGCGTTTGGGGTGGATGCTGTCATACCAGTGGAGCTGCTAATTCCATCGGCCAGAATAGTCGATTTCAGCAAAGAGTCCAACGACGAGGGCCTTGAGTTAGAACTCCATTTACGTGAAGAAAGAAGGGATACCGCTTGTCTCAAAGAAAATGAGTATCAACGTCGCCTGACAGAAGGATACAACAAGCGTGTTTTTGTACGACCCCTACAAAAGGGAGATATGGTCCTTCGACAAGCAACGATCGGGGGAAAGCTTGAACCCCATTGGGAAGGTCCATACGTCATCCATAAAGAAGTAGGCAGGGGTTCCTTCAAGCTTCAAAATTAGGAAGGCACGATCCTCGCAAAATCATGGAATGCAAAGAATCTTAAAGCATATTTTGCGTAAAAAGCTAGACATATTCGAAACCCGGTGACTTAGATTTTCTATGTATAGGGGTCACCGAAGTTCCGGATTGGGTACACCTCTTCATATATATAAATGAAAGTTCTAAACCCAAGAAACATTGTCGATACAGGTAAATTTAGCGATCGTGTGCACCTTAAGCACGGATACACATGCAAGTAAGCCTCCAAGGAGAATAAATTTAGCATGCACATGTCTTTCGAACACGGGGATGTGCAAGTAAGCCTCCAAGAAGAATAAATTTAGCAATCACGTGTCTTTCGAACACGGAGATGTGCAAGTAAGCCTCCAAGGAGAATAAATTTAGCGATCGCGTGCACTTTAAGCACGGAAACACATGCAAGTAAGCCTCCATGGAGAATAAATTTAGCAAACGTGTCTTTCGAACACGGGGATGTGCAAGTAAGCCTCTAAGGAGAATAAATTTAGCAATCACGTGTCTTTCGAACACGGGGATGTCCAAGTAAGCCTCCAAGGAGAATAAATTTAGGGATCATGTGCACTTTAAGCACGGATATGCATGCAAGTAAGCCTCCAAGCAGAATAAATTTAGCGATCACGTGCACTTTAAGCACGGATGCGCATGCAAGTAAGGCTCCGAGGATAATAAAACTAAGCGGTCTGATCCTGCCAGGTCCCATAACTTTGAAAGAAGTTCGCCCATGGTTTTACACCAATAATGACTGTACTTATTAGGGTTCAGGTCAAGAGCTTAAACGACAAAGGTCGAGTTATCAATCGCACGAGATCATCGACGCAAGATCATTCCACAAATGGTTTTTTACCTTTAGCAAAATCAAAATCATGACTTTTATATTAATGCTGAATTTGCTATGAAAATCACAAGGTTTGTGGGCATCCCCATGCACTGCGTTTATCTGCAAAGAAAGTCATGATTTCAGTTCCTTCGATCTTTGCGTCCATATCCTGCCACGGCACACAGGATGCCCTATTTACTATCCCCCGTGATCCTGAGCCGGTCACATAGACGTCCTTTTATAAAGAAAATATATTTGAGGAGCATTCCATTTAACTTACTTTCTTTACTCCTATCTTCTCTCTCTTTATGACTACATCAAACCAGGCGGTTTGGTCATTTTCTGAGCCCATCCGTTTCCCAGAGCAGTTACATCGCCTGTCTCTTCCATTGCGTTTTGAAGATGAATTTCATCCAAACCTTCCCAGGAACATTCTTCTATAAACCCGAATTTAGCGGGATTTTTCTGTCGAAGTTACTCGTGGAGATTATTGGCTTCCTTACATGGGCAGCGGATGGAACAATTTTGCATGCTAGCATAGTATCGATGTTGGTTCCTCTGTAACCTTTATTCACAAAGGAGGGGTTCATTTCGAGGTTCATATCCTAGATGCGGTAGGGGATGAAGTAGACGCAGAATGGACTCCTCCTCACTCAGAAGGTCCACTTCCGAAGTGATCCCGCTTCACCCAGGGCAGAACTCGGATCATCCCGGCCAGGCCACGGAGGACGTAAATCGAGAAGGCCAATAGAAAATTTCTAGTTTTTTCTTCCTTTGAAGTAGAACTTCGTAGAAATAAATTTAGCTTCCGTCACTCTGTTTGTGAATTACATCAACGAGTTTTCATATCATCTGGAGGATTAATGAAACAATATGTTTTGCTCTACTACTATTTATGATTCAGGTTTGTTCAAACTCTAACATCAAAAAATCGTTAAAACAGCCCGCTAAGATCGGATGCGTGAGCTATTCTAGTCCAAGTTTTAAACAAACCTTGAAAACAAGTCCGATATAACACGTATAAAAGCCAACATACAAGCAAAACATCGAAAGGGATTACGTAGTACAATCCCATGCCAAGCTCATTCATTCACTTCTAGAACAATTATTGTAAAATGACTACTCCCCTCATACTTCAAAATAATCAGAGACCCCCCGATGCGTAAACCGATGTCCACAGCAAAAGCATGCCAACATTCGGTAAGGATATAGTGGCCCTGACTATCTTGAAACACCCTTATTCGAAACTCTCGCCCAGTAGGAGAGACCAAACACACATGAGTTAATCCCTCGCAAGCATATTGAACACCAAATGATTCGGGCAAAAGCTGCAAGCCACAAAACCAAAATATCAAATAAAAAAGCACACAACCTACAGAAAACGGGTAAAGAAGGCTGCCACATATTCCATCTTTTCTTCAGAATCAATGGAACGGAAAAAGTCACGCCGCCGACTAGGGGGAGGGGAGGTCATGATTCCTCACCACAATAATACTGCTAAATCAAACGAAGCCCAGGGACAACTGCCGCAGATTTAACTCGAGCATCTGATATTTATCAGCAAATAAAGCAAACAAGGCAGTGTTATCTCATCACCGAATATCTGTCCAAAGCAACATTTTCAGAACCAACTGCATGCCAGACAACTGGCAAAAGTTGCATAACCCAACTCTGCTATCCAGAGCGACATTATCACACTAGCAAAGGTCACATCCAAGTCAGAAAAAGACAAAACACAAAAACCCAGGCCGGATCATTCATAGCATCGAGATGTCCTTACAGAAATATTTGCGATTACATATACCAAAGCGTGCAATTAAAGTTAATAAAAACAAAACATTAACAACAAATATCTGCTGAAATTACAAAACACTCAAAAAGCTCTACTAATCTTCATCTTCAAGAACAAGGGTTTTGAAGCAATGTCCTTCCAAATATTGAAAGAGCACCACCGATGTTCCAACCTTAACGTCGTTGTTGGTCGCAAATCTATTCCAACCACTAGCCCACCAACGGTTAGAGCAATCCTTGGAGACTTTAACACGAAAGGTCTCACCATTTTGTAGAAACTAAACTGACATGGTCAGTTACAACATGACCATACATCCTCTCAAAAGCATCAGGAAGAGGCTACATACAAAAAAGCATTGCCACTCAATAAATGGTTCAGGTCCAAGAAAAAGTATAAATCACAAAGAATGTGTACAACTTACAAGACGATGCATCCTCTCCTCGTCATCAGCCCAACGGAAAAAATCATGCATACTAGAATTGGGCGACGCCATCCATGTGCTAGAACACCAATGCTTAAAAAAGCAACCCAACAACTGCAAAGATTTCAACACAACACCACGCCCTTTTTATACCCAGAAAACAGGGGTACATACTTTGGAAATCGTCTAAAGCATTTATTACATACATTGAAATTAGACAAAGAATCTGCGAGAAGGATTTCCCAAGATACTATGTATGTCCTACACGTGACAAAGAAACCTTTCAGAACTAGACCAAGTACACTGACGCATTTCGAATCTGAAGATAGTCATTTATCACAAAAGCATTTTCAAATCATTCAAAACCACTATAAAAGCTCTTCTTCCTCACAACTTAAATGGAACAACTTTCTCATTATCGGTCCTTCCAGCAAAAAACACAAATATGGCAGCAAGCATCAACAATCAAAACTCAAACAATCTCTTTATATTCGATATTTATTTAGTAGGGGACGAACAATACATTCGCATGATGTTGCCTTACAAGTTTGCCCGACATTTCCAACCCCATGTTCCCGAACAGATCTTTCTGTCCACTCGCGTCGTCAAAGATTTCCCTGTCCATATCGTAGTTGACAAATACGGATCTCACTGGGTGGCCCGTAGATGGGGGGACTTTGTTGAATCACACGGACTAGAGCTGGAAACATCAATAATGTTCACCCACCTAGGAGAAGCAAGGTTTGAAATCCACTTCTTCGACAAGCAAGGCCGCTACATAGAAGACGAGCTTTACGATAGCGACTACGATGGTCCAATAGCAAATGGTTTCCATTAGAACCCAGGACACGTTCGATAAGCAAAGTTCTTCCATGTTAAATTTCTTAAAAAAAGCTCGGCTTGTCAATAAAAATTCGCTTCTTTAAGATTCAATTTGTCATCAACCTTTGAATAGCGATTCAAAGAAAATTCCCAACGTCTAAAGACGCTGAGGAATAAAGTTTCTTTATTCGCGAACCACACAAGGAAGATCTCCTAACTTTTTCCTCCCCAGCATCTAACAACGCCGGAGATTGAAGTTTCTCTATTCACGAACATCGCGCTGGAGATTGAAATCTTTTAATAAAAAATCTCACGTTGAAGATTGAAATCTTTTACTGAAAAATCTCACGCTGGAGATTGAAATATTTAATAAAAAATCTCACGCTGGATATTGAAATATTTAATCAGAAACACTTTATTTACAAAAACCTAATCGCATAAATATAATTTACCATCCTATATAAATGCCCCTCCACAGCAATATCCCCAGTGAAACCCCTCACGCGAGGAAAAACTGCATCGGAAATATCGACTGGCGTTGCAGGCATCATTATCATAGGCCAACTACAACAAAAGCTTTGGGTTTGCTACCTTCATATACTAACAACAAAGAAAAACATCAATGGAAACCGCCTATCACTTAGTGCTACCACGAGGGCAATAGGTATTGGAAAATAAGCAAACCGCCCACCACTCAGTTCAACCATGAGGGCAACAAATATCAAATAACACATCCAAATCACATATGATAAGGACAATTTCAGTCCAGGCGGTGGAAAAAGTTACAAGAGATATCCGAACACTAAGCTACACAAAAGACATAATAGCAACACGCACCACCCTGCTTCACCACAATTAAAGAGATAACCCCTCAAAAACAAACGTCCCTATCCCTGCACGTAGAACCGGCATAAATAAAATCATCAGGAGTACAATTTGAATTATCTAAAAAACACAATGCCAAGTTTCGATAGGGTTTCATGAGATCCCTCTCCACAAGAAATTCCCCTCCACCAAATTCCATCACAAACACTATGTTTTTTTCAAATCCTAAATTCTCTAGAATAATCTCTAGGGAGAGCCACTTACACAGGCTCCCGCTACCATATATCTTTGTAGAATTCGGGGAGAAAATAACGAACCATATCTACCTATGTTCTCCCTTAAACCATGAATTCTTAATCATAGTCGAACGAGACGAGGGGGACTGGTTCTCCATATCGGAAGGATGGCGATCTTTTCCGAACATTACGAACCTCAGAATAGGGAGTCGCCTTACCTTTGAGTACTAAGGAGAATCCCACTTTGATGTGGCAATAGAGCAACCAGGTCCCGACGAGAATGGGGATATTGTGCCTGACTACATGTGCTACGAGAAAATATAACTACAAGAAAGATACTCCAAAGATATTTCCTGTTAGATTCCATCGCTAAGAAGTTCTTAAGTCCGACCTATCATTTCGCATAAACAACTAATATATACGCGAACCCTACTTTTTGTCATTTCACGATTTATTCCATAAAACGATCAACGACAGGAGATGGATAAGGGTATCGCGAATTTACCTTGCGAATAGAAACAACAGGTCGAGATTCAGACATAAAGAAAAACATAAGGAAAAATCAACGGAACAAGAAGTAAGAAAAACATGCAAAAGATATAAATAAAACCATAGTAAATTCAAAGATAAAGTTTTCACAAAAAACCATGATACGACATCGCTTACCATAGGATTAGAGATATTCGTCAAACAGAGACAAACCGCAGCAGTGTACGAGACTCTCACTACGGGTAGAAATGTTTTCAAACTTCCCCCCAAACAAAATGTCTTTATAGAGAATCAAATAAACGGCCAAGTCAAACATCAGTAGGAGAGCGATCTACATGAGAAGGCTTAGAGGTCTTTTCGCCATCAGGCGGAGGATCAAGGATAATTGCATCATCAATAGGAGCATCATGGGGAGGAGGCAACTCGTGCTGAGGATCCTTAAGCTTCAGGTCTTCATCCTTGTAGCTAAGAGGGAACATCCTCACCTCGTCGCCGAGATAAGCAAAGCAATTAACACTCTGAGTGATAGCACCCATGATCCCGTCCATCCACGCATCGGAGACCTTGTCATAAAAAACATCCTCTCCATCCGTCTTGAGGTAATGATCAAGCCAACCCCGACCGGCACCCCCCAGGAAACCAGATAGCCACCCCTGGCCCTCGTCACTAAGCATGAACTCATGGAGAAACTTCTTGGAAAGAACAACCTCATCCCCAGAAATAAAGCGCTCCAATTAGCTCTTTGCACCAGCCAGCTCCTCGTGAACCGCCCCCAATTCTCCATCAAGATCTTTAAGAGGACTTTTCAAATGCATGGCCTCCATTTCATGCCGGGCCCCCACCTCTTGAGCTTTCGCAAGTTCAACACGCGGCAGATCTAGCTCGTTCCTCGCAACTTCTGCATCTTTCTGGGTTTTTGTCAAAGTATCTTTGAGGCTCTCAATTGTTACCTCCCGGAGCTCCGCATCTTTCAACTTTTCCACCTTCGTCTTCAGAGTGGCCACGTTGGTCCTCAACACCATAGTTTCTCAAATGCAAGGCCATTTCAAACCATTGCAGATTACCCTACGGTAACACACGGATGAAAATAAACGCATAAGTTAAATAAAAGAAGAAAGAAGAAATGAAGGCATAAGTCGCAAGGAAGGTTACCCAACCTCTGCTTTTTCGGCCATGTTCAACTAATTCTTTATCCGTCAAATGATGAAGATTATCTCTTTCGGCCAAACAACTCTTCGGAGGGATATCCAACTTCTTAATATCAATAAGGTCAAACCCAGACAGCCGGTAAGCTATCATTTGTGTCCCGGCACGAGTAGCCGGCTCAGAGTTTAGGGGTGTGGTGCCCTCTGTACCCTCATTTAGACGCTTTCGCCCACGATGGGCCAATGGTTGGTCATCGGACGAAATACTCTCCTGGTCCTCGATTGGTTTTTTCCCTTTTGAACTCGTAGCTACAATAGGAGACTCGTAGGGAACATTTTGACGACCGCCACCCGAACGCGGGGCGATTGTAAGAGCCGGTCCTGACCCACCTCTCGTGGTATTTTTCCTCTTTGCGAGCGCAGAAACCTTCAACTTGTCTACCACCATATCTGCGGGAAAAAAAATTAAAGCAAGTCAGAACGAAAGAAAAATCACGGTCAAAAACACCCAAGGATTGAGAATAAGAGGTTCCTAAACACCGACCCGGCCGATGCTGAAGACTAAGTTTAGCCATTTTCAAGCGAACTGGGGTCACAACCTTTCAATAACCCCGTACAACCGCAACCCCCCTCTTAAACGCAGCTCTCCACCTATCTGTTGCATCATGCTTATCGCCAGGCGCGACGTACTCGCTAGGTTTAGTAACGAGGTTCAAAATAGTTTTGGTCGGAGCGCGAACAAGGAGCCACTTTTTCCTCCACCCCGGGCTATTGGACAACCTCTCGACAATCTTCCCAGCCAGGGAGGCGGACACCAATCCCTCACCATGCCTCAAAGAAAGAACGGAGAAAAGGTGATCTAACGATGGCGTTTGCTTAATGGCGGCACAACGCATGATATATACCGTCAAATACATCCATACATTAAAAGCAAGCTGGGCAGGGCATTGGTTTATGTAAGCTAAAAAATCTATGTACTGCGGGGGGAGAGGGAGACAGAACCTTTGAAGCAAACTGCCTATATGAACGACAACATGGTCCTTGTATTCATTCAAGCATCCACCACCACAAACGTCCAGACCTATTTCCACCCTAGCCGGCCATGGGTAGAGCCTCGCCAACTCTTTCAGGTGCTTAACATCTAGGATCGACTCCTCACCCAGCGTTTTTGGTACGGTTGGAGCTACGCGATCCAAGAATATTGTTGGGGGAGGAGGGGGCGCAGCGAAAGTATGACCTTCACGAAAAATACAGCTACCAACCTTCGTTCGATCATAGGGAGGTAGGGCGAAGTAACCCGGAACCATTCGGATGGGTTTTTTAGACTCTTTGGCTACGCGAGACGACTCGCCCCGTCCTAGATCATTTATAGACTCCGAGGTATGGCAATACTCGGGGTTGTCCCTTTTTAGAGGGCGCGTAATTGTTCCCGCCATTTTCCGCCTTTTCGCGTGGGGACCATCTCCGGGGTTCGCCTTTTTTCTCTTTTCCACGCGAAGTTTATTACTTGGTGGAGGAGGAGCTGGACTCACCGTGTATTCCGAACTAACATTTGCATGGCAACTGGTACGTGAGGAACTGACTTCTTCATATTTATAGCTCACACTACGGTTCTGGATATCGCTCTCCTGCGACATCTTAACTCTAAAGACAAAGGAAAAATCCCCTGGAAAAGACGCAAGAAAAAGGAAAAATTATCAAGGGGAAAACTACCTTTTCAACATCGTGAGTAAATAAATTTGGCGCCAAAAAGCCCTCTTAAATGCTTATGTTGGCCCCTCACGCGCCCCCCGCGAAGGGACGTTAAAAAACATCTTCCCCCCCCACAGGACAATGGCTAAAAGACGCCCTTCCATATCCCTCATAAAGATTTCTCGATTCTTGAGAAATCACCCCTGAGAAGGACAAAAGGGGGGAGTCGAAAGGATTTCTTCCGCCTTTTTTCGTCGGAGGTACTCCACGAAGTCTGAAGAGACCGCCGGAGGTCATCCGGAAAACTCAAAATACAACACTACCTCCTCTCGACACAACCCTACTACTACTAAAATATAATATAATAGTTGAAATTAAGAGTAACATTGTTCTTTAAATGTAACATTTGTCATTATATGTAACATATTTAATTAAAGATAACAAACATTATAAAGGTAACATTTATACAAAAATGTAACATTTATATCAAATGTAATGGATTTGTTATCAAATGTAACACTTAGTTTCACTAATGAAACAATGTTACCTTAGCGGAAAAAAATGTTACATTAGAGCAAATGCAACGGCCACAAATGTAATCCCTAAAATGTGTTACCTTTTCCCCTAATGTAACATATTTTAGCAATAATTTAACTTCTTTGTGTGATACATTAGAGGCTTATATGTAGTAGTGTAAAGCCAATTAGCTCAAAATGGTAGAGCAATGTGCCTACGCACAATGATGCGGGTTGAAATCTCGCATAGGCTATCTGTGGTATCTCTTATTATGTTTCTCTTTGTGAATAAGAGTATAAGGTGCAAAAATAAAATTGTAAAGTGCAGTTGTGTAACTGTAAAGTGCATTTGTGCAACTTTAAAGTGTTATTATGCAATTATACAATATAGTTGTGCAATTGTAAAATAAAATTGTGCAAATTTTCAAATTTGTGATGCGATGGAACAAAGAAAAAAAAAACTTTAAAAAAGTGCTGACGTGAAAAAAAAATATTTTAAAAAAGTGCTGACACAACTAGAATAAAAAATGCACAAATTAGAATAAAAAGCACAAGAATAATATTATATAGTAAAATAAATTGTTATCCATGTAAAAAAAAAACAAAAAAAAAACTAGATTTGGATCATATTTGTGAAATTGTTATCCAGGCTTGATGGAATTGTTCGACATCATCTGATCGGCTTATGATTCATTTGTCATGTGCTTCTTCGATTCTTTGTGAAATTGGTATCCATGCTTGTGCAACTCTAAAAAAAGTTCTGATATATTTGCACAATTTACGGATCATATTTGCACAATTTACGGATATATTTGCACATCGTACTCTTATATTTGCACGACAAAATGTAAAAAAAAAAAAAAAATTATATTTGATTCATATTTGCACAACTTACGGTTATATTTCCACAACATGCTCTTATTTTTGCTCAATAATTCTTTATTTTTGCACAACAATCGAGACTTGTGAAATTGTGTCTCCACATAATCTTATTTTTTGTAAATATAATTTTATACTTTTTTAATAGATTATTGCACAACACGGTCTTATTTTTGCTCATCAATAGAGTAAAATTGCACAACATGGGGGATTGGTGAAATTTTGCTCAATATCATCTTATTTTTGCTCAACAATAGGTAATTTTTGCACAACAATCGAGACTTGTGAAATTGTTCTCAACATAATTTTACTTTCTCTCAATATAATTTCATAATTTCTCAATAAATTATTGCACAACATCATCTTATTTTTGCTCAACAATAGATTATTTTTGCACAACAATCGAGACTTGTGAATTTGTTCTCAACATGATTTTATTTTCTCTCAACATAATTTCATACTTTCTCAATAAATTATTTTTGCTCAACTATAGGTTATTTTTGCACAACAAACGAAACTTGTGAATTTGTTTTCAACATTATCTTATTTTCTCTCAATATAATTTCATACTTTCTCAATGAATTATTGCACAACATGCTCTTATTTTTTCTCATCAATACTTTATTTTTGCACAACTAGTGGTGAAAATTAGTGCTGACACTGATATTAGTTACAATTAGTGCTGACATTGATATTAATTACAATTAATGCTGACACTGATATTAGTTACAATTAGTGGTGAAAATTTGCACAACTCTGGTGTAAGAGTTGCACGACTTTGTTCTAAGAGTTGCACGACTGTATTTTAAGAGTTGCACGACTGTGTTTTAAGAGTTGGACGACTCTGTTGTAACAGTTGCACGACTCTGTTGTAAGAGATGCACGTCTCTGTTTTAAGAGTTGCACGACTCTGTTGTAAGAGTTGCACAATGTCAGCACATATAAATTTCACATAAAAACGATGTCAGCACTAATATATCTTTGTGTTTCAATTCAAGTGGCTCAGTGCTTCAACCAAAGTTTACACAACCAACAACACGATAGCCTATACGGGATTTGAACCCATATCTTTGTGTTTGTAAACAACGCTCTACCGATTTGAGCTAATAGGCTTCACAAAATAATAAAACAAGATGGGCGGAGATTTATTACAAATATATGCTGACACACCAGTTATTCAATTTGCAATAACAAACTCACTCAAAATTAAGAGCTTAAACATATGAGTTTCTTCCCAAGTTAGGAGTTCGGTATATAAAAAACTCATATCTTCGTAGTGCTACCTCTTTCAGAGTTTCAGGATAGCTTTATTTATTGATGATTCTCCACTCCATTGCTGTTGTGGAGTTGCAGAGTTGTAGTTCATATTGTGCAGTTACTTGATATGTTATATTTTAAATTCTTGGCTCCAATCTGTGTGATGTTGCACTTGTTGTGACTAAATTTTTACCAATTGACTATCTGATGGTTTTGGTGGTGTTTGTAGTTTTGGGCTTTTAAATGTCTATAGATTGGTCATTGATGCTCTTTAGTTAACTGATTTCTGATGGTCTTATCAGTAATATTCTTTAAGTAGCTTGTGGTTGAACTACAACACAAAACTTGTTTACTTAAGTTGAATTGCCAGCTTCACAAGGTTGTCTAGGCATGGGGTATCACAAAAACTGCACTTGAGCCAAACTCTTCAGTCATATCCAGCTTTGGTGACCTCTACTTTGGATTGTAATTAGCTGTTGCCATGAAATACAACATACATATATATCCGATTCAGAAATACAGCCTATTGGAGTATATATTTCATTAATTCAAGACTTAAAAATAAAATTCAGCCTCTAAATTGAACATTTAGCATAACAAAACAAGAAGATTCAACCTCTAAACTGCCATAAACGCAGCAAAACAAGTCTAATTCAGCACAGCAAAACACAGCAGAATCCAAACCCAATAAGCACATCAAATCACCATACCATGACGGCAGTGGAGAGAAACGAGATAAATTTTAGAATTTTCTTAGAAACGTCAATGATTAATTGAATTCAAAGAATCGACGATTAATTGAATTTTCTCATAAACGTCAATGATTAATTAAATTTTCTCAGAAAAGTCCGATATATTCAGAAGAATCGACAATTACCTACAATACAACCAGATCTGAGGTGATGAAGGCCGCTCGCTCGCTCCGGCTGCTCAACCTCACTCGCTCGTTGCTCCTCTGCAGCAAGACCAGACGAATCGGTGTAGGTGACGAGCAGATCGATGGGAGAAACGATAAAATTGTCGGCTCAGAGAGATGATCGGCGTTGGACAGAGCGAGAGAGGTCCGGGCAGAAGAGATCGAGAGAGCGAGAGAGGTCCGGGGAGAGACGGAACGCGTAGGAGAGAGAGACGAGGGGTTTATATTGGGGACATTTCACAAATTTGTCCCAAAACGTGGACATTTCGCAAATTAGGTCATATTTCATGGCTATTTTGCAAATTGCCCCTATATAATTCTTTCCACCTTACAAATTTAGAGTTAGTTACAATAAATTATATATTTAATTTTGGTATCCAATATCGGTGTTCATTTATTTATTTTAATTGATAATATTCGATATCTTAATCCAAATACACCAATTGTTGTTATTTTCATATTGGGTGTTTTTTTATTAGTAAAGATTTAGATTTAGATCAAAATAAAACATTAAAATGATTCACAATATCGGTTGTGATGCAATCAAAGATATGTGTAGGTAGTCAATTACTCAATATAAATGGGTTATGATATATGTATATATTGTGTTCACCCATAAAAGCGTTAAAAACCCCTTTTGTTATTCTCAAAAATACGATAAACTAACAGTTTCGTATCAATTGGTCAATTTAACACGTATATTGAACGATAATTGGGAGATTATTCAGTGGAATCTTTATTTTGATGAGGTACAAAGAAGCGATGAATAATTACATAACTGTTGTGAATAAGTATTTTTTAGAATTACTCGATAGAATCGATCGATTTAACGCGCACATTGAACGATAATTGAGAGATTATTCAGTGGTCCTTATTTTTATGAGGTACACAAAAACGACGAATAATTGCATAACCGTTTTGATTAAGTAAATTTTTAGAAGTATTCGGTTGAATTGGTTGATTTAACGCGTAGAACGACTATTGGGAGTTTGTTCAGTGGAATTCTTATTTTTACGAGGTACACAGAAGCGATGAATAATTGCATAACCAATGTGAATAAGTAAATTGTCGAATAATTCGGTCAAATCGGTCGATTTAACGCGTTTATTGAACGATAATAAGTGAATTATTCAGTGAAATTCTTATTTTTAAGAGGTATACAAAAAAATCCAAATCAAAAGATCCATAAATTCCCTAACTAATCGAACATGTTTTAAATAAGTAAATTGTCGAATTATTCGGTCAAATCGGTCGATTTATTCGGTCAAATCAGTCGATTTTACGTGTTTAATGAACAATAATAGGTGAATTATTTAGTGAAATTCTTATTTTTAAGCGGTACACAAAAAAATTACAAATCAAAAGATCCATAAATTCCCTTACTAATCAAACACACAATCAACGCATCAAACAACCTACCAAATGTACGCATTCAATCCCTAAATTCCCTAATCAATCAAGAACACAATGTACCATGTGACCAATGTAATCTCGTAAATTACTCCATTGTTTCGGTAAATGAACAAAAAAAAACGAGTAATCAATTGAGAAATAACAAAGAGCACAATGGGGGAAAAGATTTTACACTCATTGATCTTTGCCACCACGTGCCTCCGATCGCCCGCCTTTGCCCTTCACGATTGATAGAGGGGAACTCTATGATCAACTAGGAAATCGCTTATACACGAAACCCTGTCAGTACGGTGATAAATACTTCCCCATCAAACGAATAATCCCTTTCTCTTCATCATAACCCTGCGTATGTTCAAGTGAAAGCATCATCCATGATGAATAATCACTCAAAAATGACAATATTCAAGTAAAAAGCGTTCACAATTTATGACCAAACATATGAATCACGATTTATTGTCCATATTTTTTCTTAAACCCATAGTGGCACTATAATGAAGTACGTATGTTTAGTCAAAATAACTTACATTCCTCTAAATAAACTTTGATGTTTCACCAAATAATACCACTTATCTTTTTCAATAAAAATAACTTATATTTATATGAATAAACTTTGCCATTTCACCGAATAATCCCCCATCCTCGATATGTCAACCAAACAAGGTCATTCAATTGAATAATCACCCAATATAACATTTGCATTACTAACAAAACCACGCTCCCAGAGGAATAATTTTCCCAAAAAAAACTCAAATTCAACTCCAATATTCGCCTACACATGATTAATCACCCAAACAATATTCAATAAACACGAACAACCCAAATCAAGCAATCATTCAACAAAACAACCCAAATTGCTGGAAAATTTAATCAAAAGAGATGAATCGCAACTTATTAAGCAAAGAAAACCCACAAATTTTCCATAAATTTCAAATATATGTATTCTTAGTTCTTACCCATTTATGGAGGTGTTGCCTTCTACAATTGAACCAACCGGCTAGAGGAAGGACGAATCAATGGCGGAACGACGGCTTCACTTAGTCCGTCGGCGGAATCGACCACCCAGTCCGAATCGCAGAAGCTTCGTGTTGCCACCGATTGGATTTCGCCCCTCTTCACTTCGTTTCGCCCCTCTGCATCGACGACACTTCTCCTTTGCAATCCTTGCCGCTGCAATCGCCGCCGCTGATGGTGATGGAAGGAGATTTTCAAAGCTTCCTTAGGGGCAATTTGACAAAACGTGAGAAAGAAGACCAGACGTTCCGCTCTTAGGGTTTTAATTGACATTTTTCTCACACGCGCCTCACTCTCTACGATTTGGCTAAAGATTGAGATTTTGTTTTTTGGTTTTTAAATAATCCGGCCACATGGAAGAATCTCCTCCCTCCATTCCATTAATGGAATGGGGTTTGTGTAAAGGTACACTATAAGGATTGTGAACACAAGAACCTTAATGGAATGGGGTTTGTGTAAAGGTACACTATAAGGATTGTGAACACAATATATATATATATATATATATATATATATATATATATAGAGAGAGAGAGAGAGAGAGAGAGAGAGGTTAGGTCTAGTGTTAACACCTCTTAATGTGTTTTGTGTTAACAAATCACAGCCGTAGATTTGTGAAAATTGGATGGATGAGATTCGTCGGCCATTTAATTAAATTTATTATTAAAATCCAAAAAAAAAAAAACCTTACCTAGTATGATAAGCGCGTGTGGCCACAAAACAAAATCTCTTTTTATTGGAAAGGATAACGACGGATCGGACCTACCACACGGGGAGAAAACGACCTTCTTCTTCTTCTTCTTCTCCGGCTCTCCAATTGGCGGTTACGGCGATCTTCTGCCATCGAAGAGGCGGGGGCGTGGTGGTGCTGTTTCCGGCTTCAGGCGGCGGCGGGGCTGGAGGGAGCAAATCCGGCGGCCTCAGGTGGTCTCGGGGTCCCAATTTCTGGCGGTTCCAGGCTATCGAACGGGGAATATAGTAGCTCTGAAGCTTCAATTGAAGAATTCCATAGCTAATCGACATGGGTAAGTTCCCCTCTTGCTTGTTGAGTATTTAATTCGTTGATTTAGTTGGGTTAGGGTTTGAAGGAAAGCGGTTGATGAAAGGGAAAAAAATCGGATTTTGATGCATATGTGTGCTATGTAGATGAATATTGTGTATTGCTTGTCTTGAAAGGGTGGGGGTTTTGTTATGACGGACCATTTCAAAAGCCTGGATGTGAAAGGGAATTGTGGGTTCCTGCAGGGAATATTTGTTTAATTTTGCTGAATATTAGTGAATTATTGTGCTATTGAAATGAGTAATTGAGTTAAAAGGGTGAATTTGTTGAATATTTGTTAGATTGTTATGAATATTGGTGAAAGGGTTATTGAAATTGGTGAATAATCGAGTTAGTGTTATCAATAGCTATATGTTCGTGGCGAATATTGATGGATTATTGTGCTACTGGCGAATATTGTTCTTTTGTGATGACTACTGAATTGAATACATCTATGTGTTCAATTGATAGAAGATGTATGTTAAAAAAAAATGGTTTTCGGGGGAGTTTGATGAATAATTGTTATCGGGATATGAATATTGGTGAAAGGATTATTGCCTTTGATGAATATTTGAAATACTTTGATGAATATTTATGTTATTGTGATTAATAATGTAGTTTAAAGGGGGTTTTGATGAATAGTAGTTATATGAAAATGAATATTGGTGGAAGGATTCTTGTCTTTGATGAATAATTGAAATACTTTGATGAATATTTAACTAATTGTGATGAATAATGGAGTTGAAAGAGTATTTTGATGAATATTAGTTATATTCAAAATAATTGGGTGTCTGTGTTGAATATTTGTTAAATTTTGATGGATAATTGGAGTTTAAAGCGCGTTGAACATTTCGTTGTTTTGAATGCCTAAAATTTGGGCACCCTCATATTAAGATTTTTGATAAGGTGCTATAGATGAATAATTTAGTTTAAAAGGGATTTTGATGAATGATGAATATATCGATGAATATATCGATGCATTGAATGCCTATAATAGTTGTGATGGTGAGATGAATATTGTCGAATAACGGATACACTGGATATGAATATCGATGGAATGGTTATTGTCTTTGATGAATAATAAAAAAACTTTGATGAATATTTCTGTAATTTAGATGAATATTTATGAATGAGTGTGATGTTGATACAAATATAGTGCGATTGATATGAAAATGTGATGAATATTTCGATTCTCTGAATGACCTGAATATTTGGCAGCATTGATTTTCCTAATTTTGATGAATAACTATAATGAATTATGCAACATAATTGTTAGGTAGGTATGAATACTTTTGATAGTGAGATGAATAAGTGGTATTTTTTATAATGGGATGAATATATGTTGCATTTTGGTGAATGTGCATAAAGCGTTTGACTGTTGTGATGAATCTTTGGGTAATATTGTGGCATGACAAGTCGGAAGATGATGGCTAGGAGAGGTGGAACGAAAAACATTGAGGAAGGGAACGTAGCATTCTCAGACAAGGCGACTGGGAAACGTGCACTGTATCCAGAAGATAGCAGTGATGACTTTGAAGACCAACCAAATAGAGATGAAGTTGGAAAGAAAACCTCCACTTCACGTCCCTACAAAAGCCGGAACAAACGAGCGAGGAAGGAAACGTCAATTGAAGAAGGTGATGATAATGTGTTATTCAATATTCGTGTAGATGTGGAAAAATTGCACCAACAACTTGCGCCGCTGAGAACTAACAAATTTGTAACATCCACTTGCAGATGAAGAAGCAACTGAATCGGAAGAAAGGGGCGTCGATGGAGATGAAGGTGGCTCGGTTAATCCTACAGTACAAGTGGATGATGGCGTCAAAGGGAAGAAAAAGATGACAGTAAGGGAGATCCTGGATACGTACGCCCACATTCAAACCCGTACATCACCTTACACATTTGTCGAGACGCTACAAAAGCTGAAGAATTCAGACCAGAATGAAGCTCAACTGCGTACCTTAGATTCGATTGGGTTTGGGTCGTTGTTGAAGTTAGGATTAAAGAAGCAACCGTTGGCCCTGGCTTCATGGGTAATCGACCATTTCAATCCAAATAAGTGTAGCTTGGATTTCCCCGATGGTAGAAGCATAGAAATAACTGACAAGGATGTACATAGATGCTTTGGTCTCCCCTTGGGTGGGAAGCCGGTCGTAGTGCCAGGTAAGAATGAAAAGAAGGAAGTGATAGAGAAGTGGAGGGCTCAATATGAGAAGAAATTAGCAGCTCTTAGGCCTACACATGTTGCGACAGAGATGCTCAAGGGTGTGGATGGTGGTGTGCAATTTGTACAAAACTTCATGGTGTCGTTCGACAGTAGCCTAGTGAGAAGTCAACAAAGCGGGGGAGTGTCGCAGCGTTTAGTGAAGGTTGTAGACAACATTGATGCTATGAGGGGACTGAATTGGTGTGAGTTTTTTTTATAAAAAGTATAATAAAGGCAAAGCTTCAGTTTGGAGAAGAAAGGAAAGGGTTGTACACTGGACCCGTCCTATTCTTAGTGGTAAGTATTCTATGTGGAATGGACAAAGCTTATGAACAAGGTACCCAACACTTTTCAACATCAGAATATGTTTTTTTTCCCGAATACTGCAGCTACTGTACATAGATAGTGTCGTCCACCAAGGAACAAGACAAGTGCCTAGATCAGTCCCTGGCTTCAAGGAATGGTCAGACAGTACGGTAGCAACAAGAGAAAAGATAGAAATGAAAAGTGGGGGATTCGGAAGAGGGCGTATCGAACCACCACTAAATATCATACCAGAAGTTGTTGATAACAAAGCATCGAAGGAGGTACGTATAGTGATATTAATTGTTATTTAAAACCGTTAGTTATTGTTTTTAATGAATCAGTGAGTTATTTTGATGAATATTTGTTAACTTTGGCATAATATTGATGAATAATTATGCTCTATTGATGAATAATGTAGTTAAAAGGGAGATTATGATGAATATTTGTTATATTGAGATGAAAATTGAGTATGCTCTTGAAAAGAATTATAATTGCATTCTTGTTTGTTGTGGAAAAGTGAGAGTATGTGATGAATAACTATATGAACGTGATGAATATCAATGAATTATTGTGGTATTGATACGAATATGTTAGATTTGAGATGTAAATTTCAATTAATAATTCGATGCCTTGAATTCCTAGAATACTGGGGATCTTGATATGAATATTGTGCATTTCATGCCATGAAGGTGGCTTCGCTGGATAGTTTAGTGTAAAGGGGATTTTGATTAATATTTGATAGCTTGACATGAACACTGGTGAAATGATTGTTGTATATGATGAATAACTGTAATACTTTGATGAATAATTATGTAAATTTGCCAAATATTGATAAATGAGTGTACTATTTATAAGAATATTGTGTATTGAGTACCGTCTAATTGTTTATTGATCCGTGTTGTCTTAACTGTTAGGATTTATATGAAGAATTGATTTCATCAGCAGTGCAAGTGAGTCAAGCAATGAAGCAATTTGTGGACAAACTGAACAACATACCAGAAGCTCTACGAAGTGATCCTCCTATAAAGGCGTGTTATGAGCTTGGAAAAGTGGTTATTGGACGTGGGTACCTAGAAGAAACGGGTCTAGATTCCATCGCTTTTACACAAGCGGCCACTATCTTGTCGCAAGGGACCCAAACAGTGTGGAACGACCCTACATTGCTGAATAACATGAAGCTGATTGATGATGCACTGCAAGCAAGGAAAGACCTAATCGCAGACTACAACAACTGGCCACATTTTAATTTGGGAGTACATGGTGTTGATATTGAAATCATTGACCCCGTAACAGAAGTCATTGATGCGATTAGTAAGGAAGATGGATCTAGAGGAGCTGTGACATTCAATGTGGATGACTCCAACATATCTGAACCTCAGGTAACCATATAGTAAATTTTTACCTTTATTGGTATTCTATCGAAATGTTGATCGATATATTAGCTTGTGCAAGTTGATCAAGCGTGCAATACAATTCCGATAGTGGATGTAACACCACCCATCCCAAGTAAATCTAAGGTACATATTGTCATCAATTGCGTTAACTGAAATTGAAGGTCTAATAGTATTCACTTCAATAAACATTTAATTAACAAGCGTATCAACGGTTTCCCAGGTTGCAGCTGTCGGATCAGCAAGTGTAATGGTCAGGAAGAAATCATCTACATTAACCACAGAGAAGGTATGGGCTCGATAATAATAATACCTTGTGTTGAAGTATGAAAAAACTCTATACATCACTAAGATTTGGTTGATTATTGGAGATTGTAAATGGACAAGAATGAATATGAAAAGGTTAACAAAATCATTATGTGTAGGTTGGTATGACAATCAAACCAAATATGAGGGTGGTTGGAGCACCCCAACTACCGAGTACGCCTAAGGTACGTGATATGACATGTTTTCGATGAATAATAAAATGATTGTAACGAATAGTGATGAATTTTTTGGACATTGGTATGAATATTGCTGAGTATGCTGCGAATGATTCAATTAACAAGGGTGTCACTGGTTGTCTAGATTCCCAATGTCGTAGAATCGATAGTAACAGTGGCAAGGGGAAAAAACACAACACCCGTGGACAAGGTAAGTATTGGAAGACCTTAATAGCATGGCTTAACGTATCATAGAATTTGTAGTTTCCAGAAAAGATATCTGACTCATTCACAGGGAAAAGCAGTTCTACAATCTGATGATGGTCAGGTCGTACCAACAAGGCCTCATCGGGAAACTCGATGCTCGAACAAAGAGATAAGTCCGTTCATATACTGAGTGATCGACCCAGAAGTACGCACCAACAAGGAGCAGTCCCAGCTACTCGCTGTTATGAAGGAGTTGGAAAAAGAGTAAGTCTACCTTTCTAGTCGAATATTGTTGAATAATGATTTAACGTAATGAATATTTCTGAGATGTTGTCGAATATTTATTACTAAAATTGATAATCTTTAGGACTATTGATAATGATGATGATAATGAATCATACAGTAGAATGAATATTTAGTGAAAAATCTTTGCAAACGTATGACTCATACTCAGAGTTTTTCGAATATATTGTTGGAAGTATTCATTGTTTTGGTGAATATTGTATTGATTGTGATGAATACTATTGACATGTTGGCGAATATTGATGAATAATGTCGTACAGATTATCATAATTTGCCGATTATCTTGAAAATCGTAAATGTATTTGAATATGTCCAATATTTTTATGAGATTAATCCAATGTCTTCACTTCCAGGAACCTACTGTTTGACCACCCACCCAAAGATGAGCAACTGTCATTCCGTTTCACATTAACGACCAGTGATATGTTGCACCTTCTTGGAGACCACATCCCACCCCGGGTGATGGATGTGTGGGTATTGCGCCTGAATTATGAGGAGTTGAAAAGGAGCAAAGACTCCCCCTTCATATACTTTGTTCCGCCCAGGGTGACGGTAAACATGATACCAACATATTGAGATCACATGTACTAGTGCATTTGATATAATAGTTATAATGTTAATCATGTGGTTTGTTTGGTTGTGTAGTTTGGCAACGGCATCAATCGGGTTGAAAAGACCTATGAAGAGCGGGCAACATGGTTCTTGCTGAAATTCCTTGCTGCAGCGGTGAAGGGAGCGGTGAAAATGGCTGAGTTAGATATGGTAAGGACTCTTTGCCCAGGAGCATGTATCGTTGGTAAATTATTTAGCAAAAAAATAATATTATGACAAAAATATATTCGTCCGTGTACAGATCATGTGTCCCATATATGAAGAGGGGGGGTATTATGTGATTGTCTTTCATTTGAAGAGAGGGATTGCAGAGATTCTGGACAACTCAAAGGGGAAAGAAATAAATTATGCGACAAACTACAAGACATTGTTCAATGAGCTGGTAATTACATTCTGTAATTACTTAGTTGTTGGCCCCATAATAAGAAGTGACTTATTGATAAGTGTGCATACTAACCTCTATATATATGTGTGTTGCAGAAGAAAATGCTCCACCAGCTATTAGAGGACGAAGGATTACATGCGGCTGCGAGTAAGGTGGAAGAAATCTTAAATGCAAATGTGTTGAAGTTGGACTGGAAGACACCTACGAGTGGGATTGATTCAGGCTTATACGCCATGCGCCATATGAAGACCTACAAAGGCGACCCCTCGTGGAAGTGTGGATTTAAACGAGGAAGTAGGAAGAACATAGCATCACTTCGAGCCAAGTATGCTCATTGCATTCTGACGTCGGATTTGAATGTCGAAAAGGATAAGCTTTTACCGGCTTTTAAGGAGGGTGCAAGTGCTGTGAACCAGGTTGCACGGAAGGAAGGGGGAGTATTAACTAGTTCTGATATGGCTGAGCGTTTAGAGCCTTCACCTGTTTCATCTTGAATGTTAATATACTATGGTTATTTTGCACTGGTAGTCAGACATCCACATTAGGCGATTTGGTAGGATATGTTCTAGTATGAAGTATTTAAAATACGATTGTTTCGTATCAGGTTTTGTGAATGTTTATTTTGAAGAATGTCACTGTTAGATGGAACAAGTTTTAATCAAGTGCAAAGTACGTCATTTTGGTGTAAAGCAAAATGACAATGGTTAGTTTGTTATAATGGTGGAATGACTGTTGTCGGCTATGAATAATTGAATTACTGTGATGAATATTTATCTAAGTTGGAGGCATTTTTTGGAATTTTTGTTTCTCTTGAAATGGATATTGTGCTCTTGATCTGAAAAATGTGATGAATATTTTGATGCCTCGTACAAGTTGAATGTTAGTTCATGAGATGAATATTTCGATGTTTTGAATGACTTGAATAATTAATGATGGTTACAGGGGACCCAAACACCCATTTCAAGTAGTCATTCAGTGATTATATATATGTATTCGGTGAATATATAGTAAATATTCCTGGGTACGTAAAAAAAAATCAGCCACTACCAAACATGAAATTAACCTCAGTCACACCTGCAACAACATCAGCATGAGCCAAAGATTGAAACAAATGTACGAAACAAGGGATTCTATCAAACAAAACAAACAATCCAAATATCTAACCACCACTTCAACGGTTCGTAGACAGAACACTACATAAAAACAAGTAACTTAAAACCTAACATCCTAGCGAGACACTATCCTCCTGAGAATTGTCGTCACTTACATCATCTGGCCAGTCCTCATTATCATCATTGTCATCAGCATCAAACATTTCATCCGCCTTCATTTTACCTTTACAAGTCCTACTGTTATGGCCCAACATACCACAACTCCCACACTTTCTCCCTTTCGCCTTTGAGGCTTTCTTTGTCGCCTTCTCCAACGACCCCTTCAACCTATGTCCCTTGTTCTTTGCTTGAGGTGGGGGTGAATAAGTAGCTTGTCTGGAGGCTTTACCCCCACGTACTTCTCAACGAACGACTCATTGCTAGTACCAATCGACACGGAGTCATCAACTTTCTTCATGTATCGTGATCTCTTCTCTTGCAAAGTCTTCATGAAATCATCAATAAGTTCACTATCCTCCTCCACGAGGCCCATCGTGGAATATATTGTGCCCCATAACCTGTTAACGGCCAATTTCCTAGCTTCAATTGCAGCACACTGCTTCAACACCGCATCATCAAGTTGAACATGTGCCCGCACCCTAGCTTGCTTCGTCCACCGCGGCTTCACCATTATGGATGGTATATCCTTCATGCCCATATATTTGTACATTGCAAATATATGTTTGCAAGGGATTCCGATCCTATGGAGAGTATTGCAGCTGCATCTAGATACCTCGGTCGCTGATTCATATACTACACGAAAGTCCCCGACCTCTTGTTCTGCAACAACATGAGTCTTGCCCCCATCCTCTCGAATCTCATTGGTCACATTGCATATGGTGATAGCATCAGCAATCTCTTCTTTAACCTTCGCAAACACCCTCAAAGTATACACCGATGCTGCATGCCTCTCGATATCAAGACGAGTCTCGTATTTTGGTACTGCAGTTGCTGACTCCATGTCTAGCCTTGCTTGGGTGTGCCGCTGAGTATCCATAGCATTCTCAAATTGCATCATCAACTCGACCATGCTGAAATGTTTACCAGAATACTCTCCAAAGAAGCTATTAGCGGACTCTGAAATGGATGTTGTTTGAATTAAACCACCCATTGGCACATCCCTGAAAAAAGCAGGTATCCAGTTCATCCTCAGCTTGTACATGAGCGACAGCCATTTGTTGTCTTCAAGGGAATACTCTGACAACATCTCCTTCCACATCTCATCAAACTGTTCGATAGTGATCTCGTAGCTCCATACCACTTTGTTGATTCTTTGCCGAAATTCTTTGTTGAGACATACTTCTTTTGGAACCTGGGATATTGGCATAAAAAAAAGAAATTTATATCAGAGCTGATACTATGTCTAATAATGCAGTTCGATATTTAGTAGATGAATCTTTGTTGAGTATTCATTAATTGAGTTACTGTGATGAATATTTCTGAAATTGTGCCGAATACTTATTAAATTGGGCCGAATATTTAAGAATAATCGTAAACTTTTAGGCAATATTTATAAGGTTGCTAAGGCTGATGATAGTGAAAGGAAAATTTTGATGCATATCTCTTACAATTGTCTGAATACTAATAATGGCCACATTGAGAACTTGCTACAAATGTAATTAATATTCATCCTCAAGCTAACGAATACATGCTACCAACATAGAGAATAATAATCATCAACATACGGAATACTTATCACCATCTCATTCATAATGGCAAAATGGAGGAATACCATTTCCATTGTTATAATGAAATAATAACTTGACTTTTACTTACCTCTCTAGGCACTTTCATCATGATATGCCACATGCAAAAGCGATGGCGGGTGTTAGGAAAGACCTCCGGAATAGCCTCCCTCATGGACGGATTCTGATCTGTTACAATAACGAATGGGTCCTTACCCATGGCTTTTTTAAAGTTCTCGAACAACCACTTGTACGACTGCTTATCCTCTGTTAACAACAAACCAGCCCCAAACGTTACGGCTTTGCGGTTGTTATCCAAGCCTGTAAAAGGCGCGAATACCAGGCTATACCTGTACATATACACCACACATATCGAATTGTGTTAAAAATATTTTACAAGGGTTTTCATTTGATTAAAAATAACACCACACATCTCTAAACATAACAACCTAAGTTATCATATACAGACGAATATTTGCTCAATCATTACTGAATATTCGCTATAATTTCACAGAATAATATGTAATATAGAATATTCGAAAGCACTAGTTAGATACCATACTTGTTCGTTCGGTATGTTGAGTCAAATGACACAACATCACCGAAAGCAGCAAAATTCGCCCGGGCGATAGGATCACACCAAAATAGTCTCACTAGTTGGTTCTTCTCATTGACAACATGGTCGAAATAGAAAGCAGAGGATGCCTGTCTCTTCAACATAAACTTCTCAAGCACCATTTGTGCATCTGCACCCGAAATGTACGCCATCACATCACGTTTGAAATTCTTTATGTCCTGCATCTCTGGACCTCCATGTTTTGAGCCTTGTCTACACTCTTTCATGAGTCGATGCGTCATGGCTGGACCCAAATGCGCCCGTGCGCAGTTGATCATGAACTGTTTATGACCAACATCAAGCTTCCTATTCACTTTCAGAAATTTTTTTGACGCATCTTCCACAAGGGGGTGATTGTGTCGCTCCTCCATTTTCTCTATATGGTATCCATCCAGCCCTATAAATCTCAAATATATATGCGTCTTGCACCCACAACGGTTGGTCAACCGTCTCCGCTTTCCTGTGTTTGTGTTTGTTTTCGCATAACCCTACCTATTGCACAACATGTAGCGATGGAGGCAAGTACCGTCGGGTGGATGAATTCGAGCTCCACCATTACGTACATCAAACCCCACCATCGATCCATACTTCTTGTAGAACTTCATCCCTTCGTCTACCGTTTTGAACTTCTTACCAACTACTGGCTTGAACGATTCATCACATGTTGGAGTCCAGTATTTTGTTTTCCCCGGAGATTGTGAGTGAACGTATCCAACCTCAATTTCATCCGTCATCAGCTGATCAAAAATGAAGTCCACAACTTCCTCGTCGACACCACCTCTATTGTCAACATCCCATTCCTTCGCCTTCTCCAAATCTGCTTGATCATATATAATATAAAAAACCTTAGAACAAAAATCCTGTTGCCAATTAATCCAAAATGTACTAAATTCGGCCCTTTAATTGCAGCCTCTTAATGTGTTAACAAAAAATCATGTTAACACGGTACCTGCAATCATCATGAATAATTGCATATGAACAACGAATACTTGCATATTAACAACGAATACTTGCTTCCGACCATCGAATATTTCACCATCGAAAAATTCAATTTGCCTATTTCTGCATCCACGTACTGGCAGTTGTTTTTTCATCCCAGTACCCACATCAGCACTACCAATTGCATAGTTACAACTAGACCTGTCAAAGCACAACCCGACCCGGTCGACCCGACCCGAACGACCGGAAAATTTTCGACCCGAACCCGAAAATTTTGACCCGGGAACTTTTTTCGACCCGAACCCGAAAACCCGGAAATTTTCCGGGTCATCTGGGTTTCGACCCGATGACCCGATTGACCCGGTAATTTTGACCCGATTTTACCCGATTGACCCGGTGACCCGGTTGACCCGGTTGATTTTTAATTAAATATAATTAATTTTTTATATATATAATTAAAATTTATTGCAAAATTGTCAAATCATGATTTTTTTAATTTAAAATGGAAAAAATTGACAAACCCAAAATCGACCCGAAATGACCCGAAACCCGGTCAAACCCGGTCAAACCCAGGTTCTAGTCAACCCGGGACCCGTTTTACCCGAGACCCGTTTTACCCGAGACCCGAAGTGACCCGACCCGAACCCGACCCGAATGACCCGTTTGACAGGTCTAGTTACAACGAATACATGCATTCATACACCGAATAATTCAACATCGAATTATCCATGTTGCCAATTAACCCAGAAAATACTTAAGTCGAGTTGTTTTTTCATCCCATAACCGCCATCAGGGTTAACAAATACATATTTACAACGACAAATTGCTTCTAACCATCGATCAATTCAACTGCTAATGAGGTCTAAAAACACAATACCTGAATCCATCGGCGATTTTCACTGTCCGAGAGCTCTTCTTCTTCCTCTTCTTCACCGTCCGTTCGCTTGGATGAAAACTTCACAGACCCCTTTCAAAGATTTTGAATACCAGAATATTTGATCACGATCTTCTAAATATATTTTAAACAATGAAATCTGTGTAAATTGAAAAAAAAATAAAAACCGCTTGGATGAAATCTTGATTTTGAAATTGTGTTGTGAATCACACGCACTTCCTGGTGAGGGTGGGGTGTAAATTCATGTGGGTCCCCCCTTTTAATTAAAAATAAATCTAGAAAATCGTTGATTAATCCTGGTCTTCCATCTTCATTCATCCAACGGTTATTATTTGTTAACACAAAACATGTTAAGCCTTGTAAACATTTGATCCATACTCTCTCTCGAGGGTGGTTCCGGTGTAAACAATGCTTACGATGTAAGTTGTAAACGAATCTTAACCATTTAATCCAGAAAAATCAATGGTCTAAATGAATAATGATTTTAATTTTAAAAAAATAAAAAACAGTTGCAAAACCCAAAAACCACTCATCACGCGCTGGAAATTTGGAACTCACCCTCCCCCACGTTTTTTTTTTCGCTCGTTACGTTCTTTAATTTCCTTAATACAAAAATTAATGCTTCTTTTTTTCTTTGTTTTTCTATATCTTTTATAAATAAATAATAGGATAAATTATTCATGTAAATGATGACTAATATATGATGAAATATTTACATTGTATATATCAATATTTCTACTTACCATATTTCTATTTAATGTGAAAGCATATATGAATTATTCATCCAAATTTGGCAATTATTCAATGATTTATGAGGACTTATTCATATAAATTAACGAAATTTTGAGTAACAATATTCGTATTTTATGGGTGAGTAATGTGCGATCAAGTGGAAAAACATGAGTTATTCATCCAAATTCTGAAACTATTCATCGATTTTTGAGAAATTATTCATAAATATTAACGAAATTGTTAGCAACGGTATTTGTATCTATGGTCAGGTAATGTGCGGTTAAATGAGAAAGCATGAGTTATTCATCCAAATTCTATAATTATTCATCGATTTGTGAGGAATTATTCGTAGAATTAAGGAAATTTTGAGTAACAATATTCGTATTTATGGTTGAGAAATGTGTAATTTAATGGAAAAATATGAGTTATTCATCCAAAGTCTATAATTATTCAACTATTTAAGAAAAATTATTCATATAAATGAACGAAATTTTGAATAACAATATTCATATTTATGATTGGGTAATGTGCAATTATTCATCCAAACACTAAAAAAATAACAATAAAAAATCTTTATATTCTTCGGTAAAATCACAAATGGTATTCATATGTAAGAGGAAGTTTGAAACAATTGTATATTAAAGAATATGTTTGAAACAAATAAATGAATAATTATTCTGGTAAATTTGAGAGATTATTCGGTTAGATTATAGAGATTATTCATATGTATGAAGGCGATTATTTACATATTTATTGATTTTTAAATGTTAAAATAATAATCAATAAACTTGTACATTATTCGGTAAATAACAAAGAGTATTCACATATATACGAGGAAGTTTGAAACAATTATATATATAAATTATGCATTATTTTACGAGTGATTTTTAAGAAAGTTATGCATTATTCGGTAATCGATAATTATTATTCGTAGATAAAAATGCAATTTTGTTAAATTTGACCCAAAAAATACCATAATTTTAAAAATGACAAAATTATGTAGTATAAAATACCATATGTACAGATGCCATACATTTATAAGGCAAAATTATGTAGTATAAAATGACAAAATTATCCAGTTTAGGAAATACCGTAATCGGTATTTCTCCTCTGCATGGTAATCCCCACTTTTTTTTAAAAAAAATGAAATCACCCATTTTCGGATTTGTTGAATTAAAAGAAAAAAAAAAAACAAGTGCTTGTACCACACGCAGTCACGCACAACGCTATGAGGGTGGGTAGGTATTGAGTGTGGGTCCCACTTTTTTATATATAAAAAAAATCGAAAATGGGATTAAATCTGGTCCATCTTTTTCACTCAATTTAAAGGCTGAGATTTGTTTACAAATTGCATCACAAGGAGTGTTTACAAATGATCCTTCCCCCCCCCCCCACACACACACATGAATGATACGGGGTTAGCCGTGTGATGGTCCGATCTTCGACAACAAGCAAGAAACTTCAAGAACTGAACAAGAAACACAAGAACTTAATCAAGAACGACCAAGAACAATAAAAGACGCAGCAAGACTCAACAAGAAAGATGAAAGACTCGACAAAGATTCCAAGAACAAAGGCTGCACTTGAAATCGACAATAACAAGAACAAGACTCGATTAAAGAAAGTTGCAAGAATCGAAAGACACGGCCTGATATGGACTGAGTCGATCTATGTAGAACAAGATAAAGATCTCAGGCCTCCTTAGAGGGTAGGAACCAATACCAATGACTACACAACCCGCTTCTACAACCCTATACAATCAAGCGGACAACTTGAAGGCACAAGGAGGGGGCTTGTGGATACTAGATTCACCAAGTCTTGCGAAGTTGATGAACGACAAAGCAAACCAAGCTAGATCAATACCAATAGTTTCAATTGAAGAGCACAGCTCTATTCAATCGACAAACACTCATTGTGTTTCACACAACTTTGAGAGAACTAATTCTATTCATGAAAATCCAACTGAATTACAATGTAGGAATTGAAATATATAGATCTCTAGGGCCTGTTGGGCCGATTTATCTAAAGGAATTAATAAAACTAATAACTTGAGAAATTAATAAAATAACATCTAAAGTTTCCTAAAATAACTTAAGTAAGGAAGTTGCTAAAATAGGAAATAAACATAATGTTCCAAAACTTAACAAAATCCCGTCAAAACCAGCAGCAGCTCAAAGAATGTGGATTTCGGCCAAGCTATAGGACGAATCTGGAAATACTATCAACAGAAAAGTTGTAGATCTCTTCGTCCTCGTTCCAACAAGGTATGACACGCCTCAATCCGATCAATATTGAATCCGTACGACCCATTTTACAGAGACGTCGAAAAGCTGTGAAGTTGCTGGACGAATGTAAAAACGCCAAGCTTCCACCTTTGGACCTTCTCCCATGGCGGAGCCTTCTTCTTTCTCTTGATAAGGACATCATCCCAAGGTGTCTTGGATGGTCCCACACACACACACACACACACACACACACACACACACACACATATGTGTGTGTGTATGTAGGTATGTATGTATGTATACACACACACACATATGATACGGGGTCAGCCGTGTGATGGTCCGATCTTCGACAACAAGCAAGAAACTTCAAGAACTGAACAACAAACACAAGAACTTAATCAAGAACGATCAAGAACAATAAAAGACGCAGCAAGACTCAACAAGAAAGATGAAAGACTCGACAAAGATTCCAAGAACAAAGGTTGCACTTGAAATCGACAATAACAAGAACAAGACTCGATTAAAGAAAGTTGCAAGAATCGAAAGACACGACCTGATATGGACTGAGTCGATCTATGTAGAACAAGATAAAGACCCCAGGCCTCCTCAGAGGGTAGGAACCAATACCAATGACTACACAACCCGCCTCTACAACCCTACACAATCAAGCGGACAACTTGAAGGCACAAGGAGGGGGCTTGTGGATACTAGATTCACCAAGTCTTGCGAAGTTGATGAACGGCAAAGCAAACCAAGCTAGATCAATACCAATAGTTTCAATTGAAGAGCACAGTTCTATTCAATCGACAAACACTCATTGTGTTTCACACAACTTTGAGAGAACTAATTCTATTCATGAAAATCCAACTGAATTACAATGTAGGAATTGAAATATATAGATCTCTAGGGGCTGTTGGGCCGATTTATCTAAAGGAATTAATAAAACTAATAACTTGAGAAATTAATAAAATAACATCTAAAGTTTCCTAAAATAACTTAAGTAAGGAAGTTGTTAAAATAGGAAATAAACATAATGTTCCAAAACTTAACAAAATCCCGTCAAAACCAGCAGCAGCTCAAAGAATGTGGATTTCGGACAAGCTATAGGACGAATCTGGAAATACTATCAACAGCAAAGTTGTAGATCTCTTCGTCCTCGTTCCAACAAGGTATGACACGCCTCAATCCGATCAATATTGAATCCGTACGACCCATTTTACAGAGACGTCGAAAAGCTGTCAAGTTGCTGGACGAATGTAAAAACGCCAAGCTTCCACCTTTGGACCTTCTCCCATGGTGGAGCCTTCTTCTTCCCCTTGATTAGGACATTATCCGAAGGTGACACACACACATGTACATATATACATACATATGTATATATATACATACATATATATGTGTATATAGGGTTGGGTTCAGGTGCAAAGGTCACCAAAAGTGAGAAGGAAAGAAGTGATTTGATTGGTCCAAGAATTGTTAAGAAATGTTTTGATTGGTCCACGTCATTTAAAAAATCTGGGCAAAAAAATCTCTGCCCGCGCCTGCCCAGTTCGGAAATGCGAGGCCCACTCGCACCCTCTCCCCTCTCCGCGCGTGTGGTGGACGCGTTGTTGTAGCAACAAAAAAAAAATCCTGCTACCCCGCGTTGCACAGGATTCGAACACGGGCCTCAACACACAACCCCCAACACTTAAACCATTGCACCACCTAATACTTCTTTGTTATTAAAGGCATCAATTAACACTAGTACTTTTTGAGTTAAAGCCACCACTTTAATTATAATTAATATGTTTTCACTTAAATATGTTAATTACACATTAATTAATATATTAATATATATTTCGACCTAAAAAATAATAATTAATATTAAAATCAAAATAAATATTAAAATAAAAATGATAATAAATATATTAATATATATTTATATTAAAATAAAATGGTTAATGAACCACTACTCTTTATTTGATGAACCACTAGAATTTATTTCATGAACCACTACTATTTAATAATTATAAAATTTTCATTCTTCTTTTATTTTCTTTTAATGTTTATTTTTAATTAATTAATTCATTTTATTTAAAATAAAATGGTTCATGAACCACTACTCTTTATTTGATGAACCACTACTCTCTATTTGACGAACCACTAGAATTTATATTCTTATAATAATTAACATATTTCATATAAATTTAAAAATTACACATTAAGAGAGATGTTATCAATATATATTCTTATAATAATTAGCATATTTCATATAAATTTAGTGAACCACACCAAGTGAACAAAATCCAGTGAACCACACCTAGCCACTGAACCAACATCCATTTAGTCACCTAACCAACATCTATTTACTCACTGAACCAACCCCTATTTAGTCACTGAACCAACCTCTATTTAGTAACCGAACCAACATCTATTTAGTCACTGAACCAACATCTATTTACTCACTGAATCAACCCCTATTTAGTCACCGAACCAACCTCTATTTAGTAGCCGAACCAACATCTATTTAGTCACTGAACCAACATCTATTAAGTCACTGAACCAACCTCTATTTAGTCACCGAACCAACCTCTATTTACTCACTGAACCAACCCCTATTTAGTCACCGAACCAACCTCTATTTAGTCACCGAACCAACATCTATTTAGTCGCTGAAGCAACCTCTATTAAGTCACTGAACCAACCTCTATTAAGTCACTGAACCAACCTCTATTTAGTCACCGAACCAACATCTATTTACTCACTGAACCAACCCCTATTTAGTCACCGAACACGGGCCTCAACACACAACCCCCAACACTTAAACCATTGCACCACCTAATACTTCTTTGTTATTAAAGGCATCAATTAACACTAGTACTTTTTGAGTTAAAGCCACCACTTTAATTATAATTAATATGTTTTCACTTAAATATGTTAATTACACATTAATTAATATATTAATATATATTTCGACCTAAAAAATAATAATTAATATTAAAATCAAAATAAATATTAAAATAAAAATGATAATAAATATATTAATATATATTTATATTAAAATAAAATGGTTAATGAACCACTACTCTTTATTTGATGAACCACTAGAATTTATTTCATGAACCACTACTATTTAATAATTATAAAATTTTCATTCTTCTTTTATTTTCTTTTAATGTTTATTTTTAATTAATTAATTCATTTTATTTAAAATAAAATGGTTCATGAACCACTACTCTTTATTTGATGAACCACTACTCTCTATTTGACGAACCACTAGAATTTATATTCTTATAATAATTAACATATTTCATATAAATTTAAAAATTACACATTAAGAGAGATGTTATCAATATATATTCTTATAATAATTAGCATATTTCATATAAATTTAGTGAACCACACCAAGTGAACAAAATCCAGTGAACCACACCTAGCCACTGAACCAACATCCATTTAGTCACCTAACCAACATCTATTTACTCACTGAACCAACCCCTATTTAGTCACTGAACCAACCTCTATTTAGTAACCGAACCAACATCTATTTAGTCACTGAACCAACATCTATTTACTCACTGAATCAACCCCTATTTAGTCACCGAACCAACCTCTATTTAGTAGCCGAACCAACATCTATTTAGTCACTGAACCAACATCTATTAAGTCACTGAACCAACCTCTATTTAGTCACCGAACCAACCTCTATTTACTCACTGAACCAACCCCTATTTAGTCACCGAACCAACCTCTATTTAGTCACCGAACCAACATCTATTTAGTCGCTGAAGCAACCTCTATTAAGTCACTGAACCAACCTCTATTAAGTCACTGAACCAACCTCTATTTAGTCACCGAACCAACATCTATTTACTCACTGAACCAACCCCTATTTAGTCACCGAACCAACCTCTATTTAGTCACCGAACCAACATCTATTTAGTCACCGAACCAACATCTATTTAGTCACTGAACCAACATCTATTAAGTCACTAAACTAATCTTTATTTAGTCACCGAACCAACATCTATTTAGTCGCTGAACCAACCTCTATTAAGTCACTGAACCAACCTCTATTAAGTCACTGAACCAACCTCTATTTAGTCACCGAACCAACCTCTATTTAGTCACTGAACCCACCTCTATTAAGTCACTAAGCCAACCTATTTACTAATTGAACCCACCTCTATTTAGTCAAGCTATTTACTCACTAAGCTATTTACTAACTCCCCAACTCTCCCTCTCTCAACAGTGACAAAACCCAAACTTCCCAACTGGGAGATCTTTGGCCACTTTCAATTCCATCCATGTGAGTCTCTCATCGATCTGCTACTCAATTTGAGTTTAGCAACTTCAATTGTTAAGTCTCTAATCTGAATTCCAGCTTTCTGATTTTAGGTTTTATGTTATTGGTTGAGTTGCAGGGGATTGACAGAGGGAGGAGAACAAGAGAACGACACACCGCAAATCAAGCAAAATCTGAGCATCGAATTCCATTTATAAAGAGCATCTAATTGGAATATATGATTGGTTTCTCAGTGTACCACGAAACTGCAAAAGGGGCAAAATAAAAATCCCACCTTTATTGATCTGAACCCAATTCGATTAACCCTATAGATAAAATAATATTAAATTCAAGCAATCGCCAAGGCCGAGAGCACAAACTCCGATGATGGAGACGTACTTCAATGGCGGGGGTTCAGAAATCCAGGCCGATAATCTGCTGGCGCTTTATCTGATGAACCCTAGCTACTCCGAC